>OX422143.1:125304568-125593130 GCA_949129095.1 Volucella bombylans | reverse complement strand
ATACCAGTGCTGAGCCAGTGGCTGGACCCAAGTCATGGCGAAGTGAATTACTAACTTACCCAGCTTCTCTCTGGGCACGAGGAGTTCAACGCATATCTACACCACGTGGCAATGAAAGCATTATCCAGATACGATTATTGGCCTGCTGTGGAGGATACCGCCGAGCACACGTTCTTCGTTTACTCAAGGTGATATCAGCAACGACAGTGGAACCCCTGGGCCTGATAAACATAACCGAAAATATCGTTACCGGGATGCTGAGTTGCGATGACGCGTGGAGGAACGTAGAGTCATCTGCACCCACAATGTAGATTTTTACGGAAGAGAGAAGGGAGGTGCAGGCGGTGGATGGGCCTGTGTTTCCTCTCGCGTAGATACATATTGATACGGAGCCAAGATGTGCTGACTGTATATATGTCTGACTCCTCTGGGTTGCCAGCAAGATGAAACATCAGACAAACAATCGCTATGGGAGGGCTGAATAGAAATTTACCGATAAAAGACCAAGGTACACCTCGAGGTAATTACGAAGTGCATTAAGCGTATTAAGCTAAAGATTAAGTCCAGCTCTTGAAGATAGTTGATAATACACGCAGTGTCAACTTTGTTGAAAGCTTTATTGAAATCAAGAAGACCCATCATTGTTCGAGTGCCTATATTCTTAAAAAAACACAATTACGTAGTCTGAACCGGCTTATCTTTTTGATATGCATGCTTAGAGCCCCACAGCTTTCTGTGATACATGAGACATACAATAATATATGAGATATATGAGAGATACCATAATACCGATGACTAAACAAGCTTAAGAGAATGCATAACAGGGCGTCTCTTGACTATAATTCTGTAGTTGTTCAGAGAAGATATCATCGGTTCGAAGTTGTAAACTGCTTTTTTTATAGGTTTGATCTGGGTCTGGGTTGATCTATAATCAAAATTAATTTGAAGTAGATTTGACACTTGCCAGTTGTGTATTTAATTAAAGTGATTATTAGAGACAAAAATTATAACAAAAGCTTCGTGGCGTTTATTTCTTCTTCTTCTTATTCTAGGTCTCAAATCTCCTGCAATATTGATGAGTCGGTCTCGCTATGAGGTTATTCCAAGCCCGCCTTCTTGTTCTAATTAACTTGACAATGTTTGTTACATTAGTTTCCTCACGTAATACTCATATTTTCATATTAGCACCTTTAGCTAACTGCCTCCAGTTGTGCACTCCAAGTCGGTTGACACGAGGACTCTGCGGGTCGGAACATTGGTGTCCATTTGCTCCACATGTCCTGCCATCTCAGTTTTCTGACTAGCTCGATGTTGATGTACAGCTCTATAGTTCGTCGTTGAATCTTCTCCTCCAAAAACCCTCAACGCAAACAGGACAGAATATTTTTTGAAGGATTTTTCCCCCGAAATAACTGAGGGTACCTTCAACCGCTTTCGATAAGGTCCATGCTTCTGCGCCACGATATATATAGGGTCTCCTAAGTTTTTCGGGATTAGGCCTTGATATTCAATTGCCTTCTTAGCCCAAAGAAATAGCAATTACCAAGAGTGTTTCTTCGTTTTATTTCTGCTGAGGTGCTGTTGGTAGAATTCATGGCAGAGCCAAGATAGACAAAGTGCCTTATTACCTCGAAACTATAGTTGTGTGTCGATGTTGTGAATCTTGTTGATAGCATATTCGTATAGTGAACACTAGTGAATGCACCGGTGACAGCCTGTTGAGTATCAAATAACCCACAAAATACTAGAGGGAACCTACTATTCAATTGGTGGGGTCAGCACAGTGTGATGTATCGACAAAAAAAAAAAATAAAAAAAAAAAAATGAAAATATATATATATATATATACATACATATATTTATATATTATGTATATATATAGTATATATATATATATGTATGTATGTACGTATGCATTAGATGTAAGTAGGTTAAGATTTAGTTTTTAGATAGTTTATAGGTTTAGTTTTAATTTTTATAGATAAAAAAGCCCAGACACTAAGTTTTTTTTAATTAAAATTCATTTTCTTAGTTTTAATAAATATAAAAATGAAAATAAAATCAGACTGTAAGATTCGTCGAAAGACATAGTTTAAGTGTTAGGTTTAACTTAGAGCGCCCGCATGGGGCCAGTAAGTTAGGATAAGATTATTTGTAAGTAATTTAAGCTAATTTTTAAGCATTTTTTTTTTTGTCTAGCATGTAAGAGTAATTTAAGTATATAAATAAAAATGCATTTAAACTGAAAAAAAAAACTGAAACTGAACTGCCTGTTTAGTATCTATTGTGCAATGATTAATGCAGTTTCGAACCGATTTTCCAGTGACAACTTGTTAATTACTCGTATCATGTTGGAAAGTCGTATGCCCAAGATGGCGGCTGACAGTTCCACAGAACCATTATTTCACCACCTGGGTGGCGTACGGCGCCATCCTCCTGAATATAAACGCAGTCCATTCACTAAAACGGTCGAACCAGCATCATTTTCGAAAAAATATGGATCAATGACACCACCACCAGCCCAAAAACTGAACCAAACCGTCACACGGTATGTTTTCCAATTTCGTACGAACACGAGTTGAAGTCTTCACATCATTACCCTGTCCGAATTTAAATTCAGCTATGGGAGAAGGCGCTTGATGATGCCCAAAAACAGTACGAACTTTATGAAATGTTTTCGCGATATTTTCACCGTTTTTGTAGTGAATTTTCACAATTTCAGCACATTGTGGGAGAGTTTTTTAACAACCTCCTAGTTTCTACATGTTAAAAGTTATCGCAATGGTAGATGAATGTTTACAATACCACAATGGTGTGAACATTACAAAATTTAAAATGACACCTCTTGACTAAATAACCTCCTACTACTGGTTGTGGTTATGCATGAAGACATTGAATACGCTATTGATTAAATGTGGCGATGAAGGACGACCAGCAAAGGTTCCAAGAATTAAAAATTAAAAAGACTAACTGAGAAGCTAATTGTGAGAACTGTTATTGTTAGCCTAACATTGACTTATATACTCGTATCAAGCCTCTGTGTATGTGTACGACTTCCTTTCAGTTGATGTACATGTTGGGAACGGTTAAGATCCGTGTAGGCAAGACAGATTTGTGTATGTATTTTGGACTGCAGCTGTAGAAGAGTATTTTAGTGGCACGTTCTGCAAGTGCAAGATAGTCGAAGAATATTTTTTAAGACAGGTCAAATCAGAACAAATTCCAAATGCCATATAGCCTAGTAAATTACCATTGTTTGCACCCGCTATTTTCCATCCAACGCCTTTCTGAATCGTTGGATAGATTCTCATAGACTTCACCCTTCGTTTCGCTACGAGTTACATTTTTCTTAAAGTTGACAATCCCGGGAAATGTCTCCATACTCCGACTGTGTAGGTTTTATGAAATCAACCGAATGTTGGACACTGCAAATAGTCTGCCTGATGCCATCTACTCGTAGCAATAAAAGTGGACGGGAGTGGCTACAAAATCGGTTGGGATGGTCGCAAACATCTTGCTCTTGACAAACCAGGAATTTTTTGTCGAAGTCGATAATGTCAATGACCAGACAAACCTTCATCACAGTATTCGCATTGGTTACGGGTTCATTAAAGTAGGTTAGCCACCTTTCCATTATAAGCTCGCAGGCTCATAATAAATGGCTTTCTTTCATTGGTTGCGTTGTGATTGGCGCCAGCAAATTGTCGGTCTAACTCAGACTTACTCTTGCCAGCATGCTCATCGGGAATGCCGTTCGCCCAGCAGGGAGATTCCATACCATGTTAATCCCAATTGTTTTCCCTTTCTTTAAGAACTCCACTTAGCCATACATCTACGAAGCAAACATTTTATTTCGGTATCTACAAGTCCAACTACAAGTAGGTAGAGGGGCAAATAACAGCCTGGACTTGGTACTAGTCATAACATTGATCGTTAACCCGGTTCTTGCCGATGACCACGCTTAAGTTCCGTAATTTCCCTCTTTCAGAAACCATAATGCAGCTGCCCTAAGGTTTAAACAAGTTTGTTAAACCTCACAACCGCGACAAAGTAAGTATCTACGAGTATGTATATTGGTGGTTTCGTCCAGAAATTTTTTTTTTTCTTGCCTACCCTCTTATATTTAAAATTTAAACAAAAGGTCCAACGAAAAGCAACATTTTTCGGAAACTGAATGATTAAAGAAAATAAGTTATAAATGCTCCTCATATATCTTTCAAAATATTCTGAAAATCATAAAAGAAAAATAGAAAATGCAGGATCCCAACAGTTTGTCGCACATGTCACTTCCTCAGGCAATGCGAACTATCCGTAAAATTTGTAACCCATGATGGCATTTGGGACATAAAATCTTGATTTCTTACTTTAACGACCTTAAATCTTAGCCGTTACGGTTGAGCTTCTTAAATTGAAGATACACATTCGTTTTTATGGGTATTTCTTAATTTTCCAAGGAATACTGGAGAAATCCTGGTGCGCGTCATTTTTATTGACTTAAACGGCTTTCAAATGTTGCACGTTTTGTTCTTCATTGTCTGCCGCGCACGTAGTACATTTTATTGTGACAGGAACACCACTTTAAGTCCATTAAACCAAAAAAACAAAAGAAGCAGATCCAAGTCCTACGATATACTACACTACTCAAACGTAAGCAATTTATACTTCATATTCACCATAGTCACACAACACCGAGTATCCGTATCTGGGCCATATGCACATCGTTGGCATGGCATTGTTTTGTTTCTGTAATGTCGTCGCACGGCGTTGACTCTCGAGACTCGACTCCTTCCGTCCGGTCAGTTCTCAGTTCTCAGCACCACTATAGCGAAGTGTATCCGTATCTTTAATGGCGAAAAATTTATAGCGACTTGAATGTCAGCAATTTTGTGACAGCAGCGCCGTAAAAAAAAAAGTAACAGTACTCGTACAACGTAGCAATAAGTTTTCATTTCGTCCTTTGTCAGATGTGGTTGCTTCCAAAATCCTGCTGCTGCTGCTGTTGCTATTCCATTGCTGTGCCATTGTTAATGGCCGACAATGCCATCTGATGAAGAGGACATGCAAACAGCGGTACAAAAGTCTTAAAGTTCATGTCATTTCGATGTGATTTAATGACAGACACGATAACGGTAATAAAAGTAGCCACATGCTGTACCTGCTAATGATGGGGTTGCAAGGACAATTTCCCTTCAATGGCATGTGACTACAATGTCTTATGGCATGACACGGATTAACGGAAAAGAATCCACCCATCTGCTGGTCCACAAAGTAAGTGATTTTGCGCTCGTTCCGGTAATTTATGGGTTAAAATGGATTGATAAACAGGACACACGTTGGGTAACAAATTTTTCTTTAATTTTCAATGGACGACGGTATCGAGCAAATATATAAGTAAAGAAAACTTATCTGAGATACTTTGAGAATTAGGAACTTTTAGTTACAAACTCTTTAAGGAATATTAGGAAAAACTTTGGTAACACAGAAATACAGGTGTATGGAAACTTATTCACCAAAACCTGGCTACTCTTTGCTACTGATATGCTCTACTGGTATGCTCTTTCAGCGCTTTAACGAGAAGAAGAACTAGGACTCAGTTCCTTGTAAGCCTACATTCTGTCTCCATTTGCTCACTTCTAGCTAAATGAAAGAGCTCAGTTACAACTCTGAACTAGCGGAATCAAATCTAGTGTAGTTTCAACACTTCACCCTTCTCATCACATACTTATGTAATTCTTAAGAGTTGCTCGTTTAAATGGTTAGGTATTGTACTATTAGGAAATGCTCTAGACCGGTGGGCATCAAGCTGGCAATTCCAAGTGCTGTTATTATGACTACATCTCGGCTAACCAAGTCTTTTTTTTCTTATATCATATTTGGTACACTCTCAAGGACTGTTCCCCTTAAAATGTTTGCACACATCGCAGGCGAAGGTAAGAAGAAGAGATACCGATGTACACTGGTCTTAAATGTTTGGAGGTTATAATGATTAGGAAATAAAGAGCTAAGTAGGGCATTCCATCAGCGAGTTGTACAACTTAGAAAGGAAACACATTTATTTCAGAGTACTTCCGAAATTAGGCTTGAGGGTAAACTGATGAGCATTCAAAGCGAGACGAGTGTTACGGTAGAAGGCCTGACGGGACGCATGCAATGGACTTTAGGTGGATGAATGTTTCAAATATTGAGGCCAGATCTGAGGCAGTGAAATATTTCCTACATCGCTTGAGCAAACCTTTGTATTTCGTAGCATTTTTGCCGACATTGAATATGTGGGCATTCCAACGTAAGTTGTCATTGACACATATACCGAGAATGGAATGTTTTTCGATTTCGAAGGTGCAAGTGCCATTCCTGGATAATGACTGGATGATTAAATTTTGCCCTAACGACAGTAGACAGCATCCTACAGCCAAAAAATAGGGACTTGAGTCCGAGAATATATTGGATTAGAAGTGGCTGACAAGAGATCATTTATTAAAATTAGAAAGATTGTCGGAGAGACCAGCATTTACGAGTATTTTGTGGATATCAGAAGAAATCGTACTGGCGGTCGTGGACCAGTATTCATGTTTCGAGATATTTTATAAGCTGATGGTTTATCAGCGTTTCCATGATCTTGGAAAGAAGGGACGTAAGTTCAATAAATCTGTAGGAGGAGAGAGAAGACGATTCACATTTTTTAGGGACGGACTGGACAAATGCTGTGTTCCATCTGGACGTTAAGCGTTCAAAAGTGTAGGATTGATAAAATAGCTCACGCAGTGGTTTGGCCAGTGTAGTAAAACACCTGCTACTAGACGGAGGCAAAGCACAATCTGGAAGTATTAAGCACGCATGTAGCATGGAGATTGGCCTTGTCCAAAGAGTTGACAAGCTGACAGCTGGAATGTCATTATAAATAAGCGTTGGGGAGTTGGATGAGGCAGAATTTCTAATATTCTTGAAAAACGACCAAAAATGTTTATTACGTTTGGAACATTGTAGTAGTTTTTGCCTCAGTTTATGTTTGTATTGAAATTGTACACGCTTGAGAAAAACATTGCAATTATTCTTGGCTTGTGAACGTTTTGCGATTTTCCTCTGTCGGGTTGGACTGGTTTTTATTTACAGCTCGAGTAGTACCACACCTTTTTTTTCTGTTTGATACTCATCATCCGATGAGAGATAAATGATGACATTCCAAAAAGAATAGTGTCTGTGATCATATCACCAGTGGCATCCACTTCGTTATGGAGCAAACATGGCAAATATTTAAAATTTCTGGAAAAGCAGTTGAGTCCACCCCAATCGGCTTCCTCGGATTACCATATGGTTCGTGTAGGAATTTTTCTTTATCTAAGTGTTCAGTGTACGAGAAAAAAGCTGAAATGATGAGAATGATTACCTTTCAGAAGTGAAACCAACAGTGGATAAATTCAATCGACTAAATCAAGGCTCCTATCAACATCCATCATCGCAAATAACTTACATCTTCAAAACTTTTGAATGTTCTGAAATAGAAATGGTGGTGTATGAAGTCTTAATGGTTCAGCGGCAGCTTTTTCATATTTGAACTCCGATATAACCAGCTCCTTTTAGTCAAGGAGTTCCAGAAATTAGTTGGCTCATCAGGCTGGATGTTGTCCGGGGGTCAAACACTCGACCAAGAAAGAACCCCACTGTTACAAACAAGACCCTTGCAGAAGGACTGTTTGCGACTTTTAATAAGTAGCGGAGGCCAATGACTGTTATAAAGAATGGTAACAGCCATCCGACTGTGCTGGTCTGAACAAAAGGATCCGAAGAAGCCGTGATGGTGAGTATTACAGTGCTCACTACAAAGAACAGAAGCAGAAACATATTGAGTACGAGTTTGTTAAAAGCGACAGACTGAGGCAAAAAGTCTTGATCCATCCGCATCAACATCAATCTGAAATTTTCAGGATGTATTCGCAAATGAAGAGCGATACCAACGAATATTTCTATCAGCTCCTCACAAAAACTTGAGAGCAATGTCCTAAGTAATTTTATAGCAAAGATGAAGATCTTTAGTATAGTCTACGTGACACCACGTCTGCAAACACTCAATTGACTTATTTGGATGCGCAATACCATACCTCAACTTCACGACAAGTACTTTTCCACAAACACCGTCTGCTGGGGGCTAAGGACATAAGTGCGTAGAAGAGTGCGGGGAAAAACACGTAGCAAAATAGCTCACCTTCGAGGCAGCACTGTATAGTAGAACAAGAACGGTTAGGGTGAAGATTATCGATTGTTCCGGAGAAAATAAGGATGGAAATTTACCCTTAAGATAAAAATGACTTGTCAACTCAACAGAAACCGGATGAGGATCAATAAAGAAACCTAATAATAGTAGGAAAATGGAAAAATTACTTCGACAGTCGTCTTTTTAGAGGCCTAAATGCCGAACCTCCTGTTCATGTAGAATAAACTATTCTATGGAAGTCAATTTTTTCGTCCAGCTGACCAAAATTAAATACCCTAGTACCTGACGAACCGGGCGACCTACGCGCCAAACATTGTGATACAAATAAATAGAGAGCATTCACCACCCCACTTCCAGAAATTGGAAGTATACCTGATGAATGAAACCTCAGAACCTCTAAATTTCGTCAACTATCTCCTTATTCAAAATCTTATCTGCCTTATTGTGCGAACGCCTGAAACTATTTGTCCATACTCTGATTGGCTCCTATCAATGCAGTTTTATTCTCGGTAAGTCAACAAATCGACCAAATATACCGCATATAGATAGATCCTATAGAAAATCCTATGAAATTCAGGTCGGCACTCATCACCTCTTAATCGATTACAAGGCCTCATATTGCAGAATGTATGGATGAAAGGGCACCATCCTTGTTCCGTTAAAGTCCAAAGCAATCTTTAACATGATACTTGAGAAAACAACAACAAAAACTAGCAACAGAGCCGCATTTTTTCAAATCCATTAATATTCATCCATCCGTACAGATACGTAAATATGTAGATATTCGGCTCAAAATTATCCCTTGGACAGATATTTTCTTCCCATTCCTGTCTCAAATTTAATGTTTCTTGACTCCAGCGTTGTGATTCAAAATTTTGTTTTTTGCTTTGTTTTTTACTAGTGCAGTTAGCTATATAGTGTAGTCCATGTAGTCCATATGCCATCGGTGCATGTCAAATTTTTAGCCAAAATATTACGAAACTCTCTATTAGGACTCGTAAATTTAGCAAATGCAGCAAGCGGTTCAATGCAGAGACATGGAAGAAATATGTAACATTAGACGTAATTATACGAGCCACATGTTTCAGTGGTCACTAACGTGGAAGACAAAAATGAATCTTGTGAAAAAATCTAAAATGCATATATTGTAATTTTTATAATTATAACTTGATTTACATTTATTTTTTTCATAAAACATATTGGTAATCCTCTACTTGTAAACTGTAGTGTAATTTTGTGCTGAACTACTATTGTCCCTCTTGTATTCAAAGGTACAATCAGACGCAATTTAGCCAATGTAACCACCACTACTATTTTACCTCGATATTTAATCATAAAAGCTTGATGCTGTAATGAACCCCAAAAGTTTTCTGTATGTACACATTTCCAAGAGATGTCGCTTCACTGGGTAGATAGGTTTATGTTACAAACAATTAAATTGTTTTTATCTCCTTATACTAGTGTAGCCAACCTGGTTTTTTGGCCCTAAATTTATGGGGTAACAGTTTTTAGGGTTTTTCTTTTAAGGGAAAAAATAGTTTAGGGGGTTTTTTGGGGGTATAATAATTTTTTAAATTGAACATCAACAGATCTGCTTAGTGAGTACCTCGTCTACAACATCTGGTGGTGAGTACTGTACTTACTGCAACACCAGAACATCTGACAGCTAATCAGCTGTTCATCTCATAAATTAATTTGTCCAGAACAAATGCCGAAAGAAAAAGAAAAAACGTATGTATTATCAAAAATACAACAAAGTATGGGAGTGCGATGTTTTATTGAAAAGTTTGTCTTACATTTTTACTAAATTATTTTAGAAGGAAGTACCTACATATATTGTTTACAGATTGGATATCGCCAAATCCAACAAGCGACACCATGGCAATATGCAAGTATTATAGAGCAAATTTAACAGCTCACAGAAAGGACTTGATATCTCATGCTAAGACTGAGAAGAATAAAAAAGCAGTTGAAGCAGATAAGACCGCAAAATTATGTAAAAAAATAACATCTACATTCACACCGTTCTGTTCGAAAAAAAAACAAAAGTGCGGAGTTGAAAATAGCGGCTTTTATTGCAGAACATGCTTCTATACTGTGAATCACTTGACTGAAATTTTACCGTGCTTGGCCAACAATTTTGAAACTTTATCTAAGTTAAAGCTTCATAAATCAAAGTGTGCAATGATCATAAAAAATGTGCTCAGCCCTTATATGCTAGAAGATCTGTTAAAAGAGGTAGGCGACTCGGCTTTTTCCATCATTGTTCATGAGAGTACAGATGTCTCGACCCTGAAGATTCTTTGTGTAATGATACGTTTTTTCTCAGTTTCGCAAAAAAAGTAGTAACTACTTTCTATCGAATTATTAAATTAACTGATTGCGATGACAATGCCATACATGGTGCTTTAAATCTCAATTAGAATTTGATGGCATACATCTTCAAAATTTGGTTAGAATAGGTATGGATGGTGCAAATGTAATGGTAGGTGCACGTAAATCTGTGGCTGTCTTCTGAAAAATGACTTGCCGGATCTTGTTGTCGTAAAATGTGTCTCTCACTCTTGCATTTATGTGCAGAGAATGCGGCCAAGACACTGCCTAGGCAATTAGAATTCCTGTTTCGAGAAGTTCACAACTGGTTCTCTCATAGATCTAAGCGTATTGAATTGTACAGAAATTTGTACGAAACAATGAATAATAACCCTAATGTTAAAAAAGTGCAAGGGCTGAGTGGAACTCGCTGGCTTGGTCGTATATGGGTGCTCAATTACATGGTATAATTATAACGTTACCATTTAAGGCTTTAATGCACACTTCATCGATTAACTTAGGTTTTGATTTTGAATCTGTTGCACGACAAATCGATCCGTAACCAACGTAACGTAAAACCATTTTAGTTACCTTGGCTCGAGAAATTCAAACCAGATTACCAGAAAATTTATCTATTTTAAAAATGATAGCGAATCTTGATCCCAAAATTGCAACATCTCAAGCAAAACCTGGACTTAAAGAAAGTCTCTCAACATTTTCCAGAACTCATATTTTTGGTGTAAAGCAAGACATTGAAAATGAGTGGTGTCAACTATAAAATAAAACGTGGAACAGATTGTCAAATACAGAAGAATTTTATGCTGATGTTAGCGAAGATTGTGATGCAGCGGGAAATAAACGGTTCAAAAATGTTGCCAAATTTGCAATAGCATTGCTTTTTTTGCCTTTTTCAAATGCAAATGTTGGGAGCGCGTTTTCAATCTACGCAATAGTAAACAATAAAATGAGCAACAAATTATCACCAGAAATGTTATAGTGTTTAATGATGGTAAGATTCTGGTGTTAATTTTAAACCTGATTTTTTTTAACAAGTTCAACTATAAAATGTATGATCTTAAAAATAGCAATGAGGCTGAAAATGATTTTGTTGTGATGGAAGAGATATTAGAAGACATGGAATTTTTTACTTAAATATATAATAATTAATTTTTAAATTCTTTTAATACTACCTTTGTGTAATAATTTTCCAAGTGAAGTAAATAAATTAAAGTTTATTTAAGTTTTTAATGAATCTATTTTAATTTATTTAAAATTACAGAAACTACAAAAAAAAACTACAAATTTTATAAATGTCAATTTAGGGGGTTTTGACATCACTTTTGGGGGAAAAAAATTCAAATGTTGACGACACTGCCTTATACTCATATATTTATAACTACAAATATATCATATAGAAATGTGTGATGTGTCAACATCAGGCGAAAGGTTCAGCAGTCGCTCCAAACTGTTGAAACTGGCGTTTTGA
Source organism: Volucella bombylans (assembly GCA_949129095.1). Taxonomy (NCBI): domain Eukaryota; kingdom Metazoa; phylum Arthropoda; class Insecta; order Diptera; family Syrphidae; genus Volucella; species Volucella bombylans. The sequence goes on along the minus strand of OX422143.1, from coordinate 125,581,122 downwards.
AACTTACTTTATAAACGAAAGATGTTGAGCTTATTATTATTAGAGGTGGCACCAGGGCTTTTAACACTCTGTGTGCATGCTGTAGATAAAATTATTGATAATAACTTAATCAAATCGATTGCTATGTGTGAATCAATTGGACTCTCATTGTTAAACGGCCGAACTAGAAGCTGCGGGCATAATCAGCTTACGCGCTCTACATGGGTGCTACCTGCTCAACTATCGACTACTGTCTCGTACGTGGGAAGTAACTGAAACGCGTAACAGACCTAAACGTGGTTGAACAGATCTTTTCGGACCACTTACCTTTAATGTTGGCAGCTGTGGAACACCATGTTACGGAAACGAGGCTACTACCCAAATTCCAATGGCAGTCTACCAAAGAAATTTGAACCTCATCCTCAATTCTATAATTGTGAATAAAATCCAGTCTAAGCCCGATGTGGAAAGTCTCGTTGCCTGTAATTCTGATGCAGCCAAAGATTTTCAATCATCAACATGCATTAGAAAACTAATATGGTAGCAAGTAGGAAAAAATCATTCGCATACCTACGATTAGTTAAAGAAAACTGGCAACAGGTTTGCTAAAACTATGTACCAAGAGGCCAACAAGACTTACAAAATAATATGTATTTTATAAGAAGTCGCAGCATCCAATTTGAAACCTCGGTTCTTCATTTTGAATATTTATTGAACTAGAGCTGTAGTGCAATCCAGATAAGTTATGCAATGCCTAAAACAGCAGTCCACAGGGTATTGCACAGATGTAATCTGAATAAAGCTCCAGGAGAAGATCGTATCCCATACGAATTTTTCAAATTTGCTACAAGCGAATTCCTAGAAATGTTTACTCTAACATACAACCATATTTTCGAAACGGGTGAAGTATCTGACAGGTTTGTAGGAACATAATTTTACCAGCGAAAGACTCAAATAATTATGGAGGAATATCCTTCTTGAACTCAATAGCAAAAATATTTACAGGAGTCATATTAGAACGTGTCACCAACGGGGTAAATATATGAAAATGATATGCTGGGTGAGTTCCAAGTGCGCTTCAGAAAAAATGTGGACAATATCTTCTCACTAACTAGCATCGCTCAGTTCTACCTAGAGAAAGTAAAAATGCTCAACCCATTCTCCGTATACTTTAACCCGGCCTTTAATAGCATTGACAGAAAAGCTGTTCTCTATAAGCTGAGTAATATTTGTCTATCAACGAAAATACTCAGATTAATTCAAAACCTTTATGAGGAAAATAGGTAACAAATTATCAAATTGGTTCGATTCGCACATAGCAAGATTTTTACAAGATTTTTACCAGAAGGAATCGCGTTGGATGGAATTTGTGTAAAGCTCCTTCTTTACGCGGACGACAATGTTATCTTAGTGGAATTGTCAACAACTATGGAAATGATGATAAATAGGCTACATCAATACTGCGTGCTCTGGAAGCTCAAAGTCAACACAAGCAAATCTAAAATAATAGTAATTGGGCGGTACTCGAAGAAAGAAAAATGGACGTGGGAAAATGAAGAACTCGAAGTTGAGAAGGAGTATAAGTATTTGGGGGTAATCATAACACCTACATTATAATTCAAAAATCATCTTAGCGTAAAACTTGAGGAAACTAAATGGACAATAAATTGCAACTACAGGCCACAACTTCGAAGCCACCATGCAGTCTATTATGTACTACGCAGCATAAGTCTGGGAGTATGACGTAGTATGGAGAGGTGGAGTAATTACTTAGATAATTTTCAAAGTAATTGTTTCAGTTGCCGAAAAACACGCCGAACTACATGTTACACTGAGAAACTGGACTGCTTTGTGCATTTTCACGCTTAGACTGTACTTCCTTTATTTGTTGAGAGCAATGGCACTCCCAGTCGCAATTCTTCAGTAATAAAATTCAATAATGGTAATTGCTATCGGTAGGTGAACTACTGCATAGAGTTGTCCAAAATGTCCAAGATGTAACTCACTTCATCGGAATCTGCCAATTTTATAGATCATTAGGCTTGCTCGCTGGAGAAAATATATGTTCCCGGAAATCCTGAATGAACAAGAGTGGAATGTCCTAGCTAACCGAAAACCGCCTGGAAATAACGACAACAAATAATTAATGAAGTCCTTAAACAAGCCCTTAAACAATTAAGAAAATCTAGCAAATGAGGAAATCTTTAGTATCACATTCAGTAAATATAACCTTAACGACCCCACCACCACACTTCCTAATCAGTGTACCACCAACCAGATTGATCATTTTGGATTGATCACATTGCAATTGGTGCAAGGTGTCCCTAAAGTATTCTAGATGTCCGAACATTCCGAAGGCCCAACAATCAACATATATTCCAACCAACGGCTTGTTGCGGCCAAGCTACAAAAGTGAATATGCTTCACCGGCGCTAAGAATAGAAAATAAGGCTGCAATCGCAAGAAACCAGCCCTTACTGATCAAGTTTGCTTTTACCTCTCTCGATTCCTTACACCGCCATCACCTTGTTGCGAAGTTCAGAAGTAAATCTGCCAACAAGACATCAGAGATGTCGCTTTGATGTTCAAGGTTTCGGCCGACAACCATTCCGAAATCAGTGGTGAGAGTATGAATGCTACCTCATGCTGAGTAACAAAAAGCATATAGAGTGGCTCCGTAAAGTACTGTTGAACCATGATGGCTCGTGAACTTTTAAGGAAAAAAGAGAAGGACGGACAGCGCTTTTTCAGAAGAAACAAAAAAGACCACGAGAAATGCAAGATTGAAGTAATGTTATACTAGGCACGGCATTCGGAAGTTTTACCAGAAAGTTAAAAAAAAAAACATGGCAGGTTAACAAATTACAAATGGAAATCTGTAAGTCGGAACGAACGAACTTAGTAGTACTTTCGCAGTCAGTGCTGAGTTTTTTTTTTGGATTGGCACACATTCAAGGGATTTTGAGTATCCTTAAAATGTTTGCAAAGTGTTTAGTTTTAAATATTTGCAGGTTAAAACGACTAGGAAAGAAAACACGAGCTCGGCAGGCAATCCCATAAGCGAGTTGTATGCGTACGACATATGTAAGAAGGAATAACGATATTTCAGAGTACGTTCGAAAGTGGGCTTGAAGGTAAACTGATGGGCAATTATACCAAGACAGCTTGAAGGGGCGGAGTGTTACTGAAAATTTCAATGGAGAACTGGTGGAGAAAATATTGAAATATTTCTAACATCGTTTGGGGAAACCTAGACATTTCCCCAATTAGTTATGCTGTTAATAACAGAATTTAATGAGCTGTGCATTCACTGTCTTTCCCATTCTACAGACGAAAAATAGTTACGTAAGTCCGGGAACGAATATGAAAAGCAGGGGTACTGTCATCATCAAAGGAATATACTTGATTAGGAAGCAAAAGGTCATTAATGAAAAATAAAGAAGCAGAACAGAGCCCTGAAGTAAACCAACATTTATTTTGTGAATATCATGCTCGAAACCTTCCAAGACCGTAAGGTATTTTCACCCATTAAAGAAGAAATTCGGCGAGCTCATGGTCACGCATTTTCGATAAAAGCGCCTGATGCCAAATTCTGAGATGTAGACCGAATGAACATTAACGGTTTTACAGTTTTACCAGAAGAGGTTCAGTTACCTTAGTGGCGCGCACATGAGAAATTGGGATTTCTATCATTTTGTAGTGGTTCACCGCAGACAGTAGAACTACATAAGTAAGCACGCAATCAAACCAAATGGGCTTCAGGTCCAAACTAAATGCATGCAATTTTGGAAGAAATCAAATTGAAAGAAAATACACGCATGTTGGTACAAAAGCAAATAAACATGAAGGCATTTCCATATTTTCCTAAACAAAATGGTTTTTCCAGAAAAACATTATTGACGCAAATTCCATTCAAATAAAAAATTTTTTAAATATTTCCACCAATTCAACTGTGGTAACACTTAAGTTGATTGCGAAAGCTGAAAAAATGCATTTCTTTACTTAACATAGTGCCCTCTGTTGCAGAAGTGTTTCAAAATTGAGAGCTCCATCTGAATGAGCTTTTAAAATCGGAAAAGTTGAAAAGGTTGTTGGAGAGTACGTATGTGAAGAAAAGGAATAGAGTGTTTGTGATGCTGTTTTGTATTTGGAAAATTGATTAGATGTAGTTTGAACTTCAACCCAACTGTCGACAATTCAGTGAAAAAATAACGAACAATTTGTAATTTTGCAAATTTGAGTTGAATCAGATTTTGCTAAATTTGATCCACAATACACTGATCAGAGCTATTTAAGAAAAATGAGTTTGTGTTCGTTATAGACATATGATGAGGAAATGAGAACCATGGACAACGGAATCGCAGTGGCGAAGTTTTTATCGAATTCTGCTCTATCAATCGTTCTGTCATATAAGGTACCATATTTGAGCAAAGGTCTGTCACGAAGCTATCTAAGTTTTGCTTTACGGCTATATAAAAGTTGAGATAGAACATCTGGTCTCGCTGTTACTCCGCATTCAAAGACCCATCTTAAAAAACAGACACAGAGTTGCCTAACTCATTTTGCAAGTTATACCAGTTCAAAGATTTCCCAGTATTGTGTACTAAGTGGGAGTGAAAGGTTCTCCAGTTATAAAGCACTGTGCAAGGTTTTTACTTCATTTAACCACCCAAGCCAATTGTGCAATTTCACAATTTTAACAATTTCCTTGATTAAGGAATCTGAGTATCTAATTTGTTATCAGCAGTTTCACACGATCACTTCTTCGATATAAATGACAACAGTTGGATTTCCGGGTTCGGACAAACAGAATCGTAGGTATTCAGTTTTTTAAAGAAGTTCATATCATTTAAACCTACACGTGTACAAATATTAACGTCAAGGTTCCGGAGCAGAGTAAGAAAATTTGATGCCACCTACTTGAAAATCAACAAAAGTCAATGACCAGCTTCTTTGTTGGTTTCTGTAATGCCAATCACATCTAACGATCGAAAGTAGATTCTTTGAACACCAGACTTGGCATAGGATCAGCTGTTGCACTACGTTTTGGATGAACATAACAGCATCCGTTATTAGCAATCATGCTTACTCTACTCAAGTATAATGCCGACATAGTTTGGAATCTCGCAGGATTACATCAATAGACTCCTATAGAACCCATCACAGTCCAGGTACGGAAAAATTCTGGATTCCTGAGCATACAACAGTAGACGACGACTTGAGATCTGTGGAAAACTTAAAGATAGGAGCACTTGGCAAGAGAAGGATTTGACAGTAAGGAGAAGGGAGAAAATAAATTAATGAAGCCGTAGCCTCGGCCATTCACCATGTTTCTCGACTTTGTCATTTAATACAGAGTGGGAAAGAAGACGTTTCCATGGGCAGAATAATTCACTTAAGGAGGTGTGCAATTGCCTGTCGAAGGGGTGATGGCGCCAGAAAATAGGATTACTTTGTCTGTGTTGTCGGTATTGGACAAGCTTTTAACCCTTTCTTCCTGCTTTGTACTGCTACTACGTACCCACCCTCTTACGAGGAAGCTCAGGGTATTATAACACATGACAAGCGTAACTAAATCAACGATTTAGTTGCATAGGCCGAAGATACAGATAAACTTACCCAAGGACGGACCTCAAAATAACATCCCCCGAAAACAGATCGATCACTCCAAATATATCCGGATTGAACTGTTAATGTCGGTCGAACGAGCCGGTTCTCCTCCTGCCTCTTTCATTTTATTGCGCCGCCAAATAAACACTGTGGATTATTATGTAATATGTCCAGTGAAGACCACGACTCTCTCTGATTTTTTATTGAGCGTTATGTAGGAGGTGCTTTCCAATTGAAATGTTTTTATTGTTTAGGCTACGTATAAAGAAATAAGGTAAACATACGCGTTGAAAGTTCGAAAGTATATTCGCAATAACTCGCCGCATAGTGCCTCCCAAAGCTTTAATAGTCGTTGATTTATCCTCGTAAACGAGCGACTTACCTACCCTAAAAAAATATTCGAGCGGCGTTAGATCACAATATCTCGGCAACCAATTTACTGGCCGTAATCTTGAAATCACTCTCTATCCAAACTTTGATTTCAAAATATCGATTGTATTAGTCACAGCATGACATGTAGACCCATCCTGTTGAACCACATATCGTCTACATCGGTGTCACGTAAAGTTGGAAACAAATATTCGTTCAACATCTTTCTTTATCGGTTGTCATTTTCACGCGAGCTTCTTCTTAATTTCTAAAGAAATAAACCGATGATGCTTCCAGCATATCTTAGGTAATTTATGGAATGCTGTCTGTAGAGTCCCTTGTGGATTCTTTCCTAATCCAGATATAGTAGTTTAGCTTATTGATGTGTCCGTGAAGCCAAAAGTAAGCTTCGTCGCTGAACACAATTCCGGATCATCTTGCAATTGGTTTTGAATCCATCCAGCGTAGGCCTGACTCTTGCCATTATCCAACGACTACAATTTGAACCAATTGAATTTTCCTAGAGATTGGACTAAGATCGTTTCGCAAAATCTTCCAAGTTTTGGACCGACAAAGCGCTCATACGCAACTGCGAATTGACAGCTTCTGACCTTCTTTAATATTGGCCTAAATTGCGGCAATATTTTCTTCGAGGTCTCGGCATTGTTGAAGAGGAGGAATCCGCGAAAAACCAACTGCACACGATTTAAGCTCGGAAAGTCTAACAGTGTTCCGATTTGCTTTTTGGTTAAGTATCTGATCCGCCAATTGCGTGGGGACTGAATCCTAAAATATCTTTTGCAATAAAATACAATAAAATCAGCATAAAGAAGCCAAGTAAGACTCAACCCTTTTGATAAAATAGACTTTGAGAATTTCCCCTGGAATTGGAATTTCTCTGAGGAAGTGTCGTCTTACAGGCACGTATTCACATAAAATGTGTTCCACAGTTTCGTCGTCTTCCATGCGAAGACGGCATTGAGTTTCTTGAATAAGACCTATTTTGTGTAGGTGATATCAGAGGTGGCAGTCTCCGGTAAGAAATCCAACCAGTCTTCTGATATTATCCCTTTTGAATTGTAGGGATTCTTTTGATTTTTTAGTGAAAGGCTTGATGGCTGTTTTAGCCTGGCGAAACCCTGGAGTGTTTTCCCAATAGGATATACACATTTCGTTCTCCCTACTCTTTATTGCTGAATTCGGGGTATTACAGAATGGCTCAGGGCTGATGAAGGCAGCAGAACTTTTTTTAGCAAGTTCGTCGGCTATTTCATTTCCGAAAATACCTTTATGACCAGGCACCCATCAAAGTTTTACTTTGTTCTTATGGCCGAGATCTTGTAGTGTATTGAAGCATGATTTAATGGCTGCTTGACTGTCCGTTAGTACATCGATACGGACGCCCTGCATTCCCTTATCGACGATGAGATTCGCACATACCTTAAAACACGGACAGTAAACATACTGATGGCTTCAAGTCACCTGGTGTCAATGCCATATATCCGGTTATACTACAAAAGGGTTTATATAAGCTACTGGCAACTCTGAAGAAAATCTTCACTGCTAACTTGGCCCTATTGGGCAGAATTGAAGATGCACTCAAGAAAAAGTAATACGTGCTGGGTATTTTCATCGACATTGGGGGTGCCTCCGCCAGACAATATGGCGTAGACGAACCACTAGATTGCGGATTAAAGTAATGTTAGTAAATAGGATGGTGGGGGTAAACATAGAAGTAACGACAATTGGTGCACTACAAATTCGCTTTCAGTCAATCTTCCCAAAACTGAGGTTGTTCTCTTCCCAAGAAGGAACAAGTTGGCAGATCTGTCTCATCGAGTACTGGAAAGCATCACCGTCCGTTATACGGTGCCGTGAAATAAGGCCACAATTTAACTTTTTAACATTTGGCCTTATTTCAATTTCAGAAAGCGAAATAACGCCAAATTTTAACGTTTTTGAAAGTGAAATAGGGACAATTTGGCATTATTTCACTTTGCATTGTTTTGAATTTTGCTTTAATATAAATCAGTTGTCATCATATCATACTAAATATGAATAAAATAAACGGTAACATGTCAAATCGACCAATTACAATTACAACTAAAATACGATTGTTGAGAAGTTATAGGCGCCTGCCGGAGAGATGTTGACATTCCCTTAGCGGAGCGACGAAGTGGCGTGAGCATCTAAACCCTGCAGAGAAAAGGGTGAAATTCGTCTTTATTTCACAAGCAATGGTTGGCGTTATTTCACTTTGTCATTGCGAAATAAAGTCGAGTTCCAAAATTCGGCATTATTTAGCAATTCGGCGTTATTGCGCTCGGTGTTATTTCACGGATAAACAAACTTATATGGACCGTCGGCTTTCTGGCAGTTCAAAAGGGCTATCGGCAAGACAAGAAGCAATATTAATAGTTTATTTTCTTTTACTAATAGCATTATTCATCAAAATATTAGAAGCTTATGGCAAAATTTCGATTTATTAGTAAGTAACCTAGAATCTGTTAAGAACTTGCCTGAAATTCTAACGAGATTAATGAATATAGTACACCTGGTTATAAGTTCTTTGCAAATGCCAATGACTCGTATTCTGCAAGGGGAGTTGGAATTTTTATACGAGTTTTGTATGATTTGGATGAATGTGATGTGAAGCGCTATAATTTGGTGAGTGCAGACATTATAAAAATCTCTATAAACATAGCTAATGAAGATTATACTTTTGTTTGTATGTACAGATTTAATTCACAGTCATTTCATGTCATTCAAACTTTTTTATGTGATGAGAAATCGAATAACCTTATTGTTTTAGGCGATTTTAATCTGGATTTGCTAAACGCTATTCCTATGTTAGATTTATATCTTTTTTTTTATAATTTACGCGCGCCTAAGGGGTTAGATACCCTTTTACTGTTGCCCGAAGGCGGGCGGAAAGCTAGAAGGAGGAGAAAGGAAAATTGTTTTGTAGTGGTTTGAAACTCAGGTGTATTTGGTTTCGATATTGGCTCTCCAGGGGTGGCAGTCCGAATAGGATGGAGAGTTTTTTCTCCACTCAGAGTGATTCGAAGTTATAATTCGCACTAGTTTTTTGTGGTTGAAACTCTACAACAGCCAAATCTACGTGTCAGTGTTATGCCTTCACACGCAGAATTTTTCTGTCTGAGTTCCAATTACACAAATGAAAAACTGACTTGCCATGGGCAGGATTCGAACCTGGACCCTCCGAGTGAGAAGCGATTGCTAGTACCACTACACCACGGCCACCCCTAATCTTGCGCTTATAGCAGAGCATGGTTTAACCTCTTTAGTGAATGATATTAATACACCAATTGCAGGTACTTGAATTGACCATGTATTTGCTCGTTTTTTTAAGAATGCCTCTTAATGTTTACATTGGTATCAACCTCGAACTTCAAATATCTGATCATTGTATGACTGGTGTAATTTTTAATGGCTTGGAAAGTAAAAAAGAAAAAAAGCATAGTTTTCCAAGAAATTTGAATAAAATTAACTACGAGCTGCTGAAAAGAGGTGTATACTCAAGAAAATGTGTCTACGGCTGTTAATCTATTTTTGAAGATATTAAAGAATTATATAAGCTCAGTTAGCTATGTCACTATCCCAAAAAAGTCAGATTTCAGGCTAAAGCCTTGGATTAGCTGATTACTTCTTAGATAAATTAGATAAATACACAAATTACGGAAAAAGTGCCTTAAACATCCACAGACCGCTAGGCTGAAGAGTCGCTATAACCGTATGAGTCAAATCACAAATAATGAAGTATGAAAATGCCGTGATGATTGAATCAAAGTGTAACCAAGCAAAATAATTTTTTTTTTGTCTAAAAAATGGAAATGTTAATGTTTCAGAACCCACAGAAATAGCAAACTGTAGAGCGGGACTCTTCTGTTCAGAAAAGGTTTGCTTCACTAAAAGGTAGTTCCCTCGATGAAAGGAAAAAAAAAAACAATCCGGTTCGTTTTTACTATGTTTTTATTATGACGGAAGAAGAAGTTAAAAAGAAAACAAAAAAAAATGTGTATTTGCTTACAAAAACTTAATCAAACTTAGCAATTTGGGTATTAAAGAAGACGCGGAAAATCGCCCAGTTCGTTCTTTAATAACCAAATTGCCAGTCAGCGGGCGAACGAAAAAAAGACCTCCTAGGAACTCACCTTAGTGCGTCTTCTTTCGATGCTCCGATACTACTCTATGTTTAAGCTGACTTCTGTGGGCTTTTATACTCTATTTCGCAACCACAAAAGAGAGCTTTTACACATGATCAAACAGCTGATATTAGGCTTTTATGAAAGTATACAAAACTTTAATATAGGGTAATTAAGCAAAAGTTGGCAATATAATTATTTAAAAAATTTAATTCTTTATAATTTATAAAAAGAGAAATGTTGCGTATTTAATTAAAACATTAATTAAAGCTCTGCTGCAAAACGAATTTAACAAATATTTTGCTTCAATTGGGCAACAATATTTTTAAAAAAAAAATCTCAACATTTGTAATTATTGTTATCCTGAATCCATGCTTACAGATAATAATTTTGAAAGGGATAGCTTCTTTTTTGAACCAATTTCTGGGATTGAGATTTTTAAGACCCTTCACTCCTTAAATAGCTGCAACTCCTGTGGCAGCGATAGTATTTTCAATGTTATGCTTAAAAACATTTCCTTCAATACTGTAGATATTTTGGAATATATTTTCAATTTGAGTATCCTATCTGGATGTTTACCTGAAGTTTCAAAATGTGCTATTGTTATTCCTCCCTTTAAAAAAGGAAGCAAACATGAAAAAAGGAACTATCGGCCATTTTCACAATAGAAGATATTACTAAGGTTTTTGAGAAATGCGTAAATGAAAGAGTGTTAGAGAGATACTCTAAAAAATAAAATTCTTAAGTCCAATGCAGCTGGGCTATCTACTGAAGACACCTTTTTGGATATTTCCTCAATTATACAGAAAGGTTTGGATGAAAAAAGATCTTGTGCTGGACTTTTTGTTGTAATAACAAAAGCGTTTGATGTGGTTGATCATAATATTATTCTAAACAAGCTATATAATATAGGTTTTCGTGGTCCGATACATAGTTAGTATATGTCCCATCTAAAAGACAGAAAAAATAAGGGAAAAATCGAATCTAGCCTAAGTAACTTTATGGTTATCAACCTTGATGTCCCTCAGGCCTCAGTCCTTGGACCTATATTACTTCTTATATATGTCAATTCCTTGTTTACCCAGCCATTTGTTGGAAAAGTCAGGGCCTTTGCAGATGACCTTGGGATCGCATACGATTCCGCAAATTCCTTAAACTTAGTGGCTGATATAAATAACGATGTTGAATGCTAAGACTATGGCTCACGGAGCACAAGTTAATAGTAAGCGATAAGACAAAACTTATGTTTTTCAGTCTTACCACGTACGAGTCTCTAGATATTGAGGTCGTACTCCATGCTTCTAAATGTGAAAAGTTTAACATTTTTCACTGTCCATCTTCTGTCCGATTCTCTAAAATGTGAATGTTCTCTGTCAAGACAGTTGTTTTAAAAATGAAAATGTAAGCCATTCTAAATACCTACATGTAGGTGTTATTATTGACCGAAATTTGAGTTGGTCCAATAATATTTTAAGTTTAAAGCAATATCTGTTATCTACCATTTGTTTATTCTACCGTCTAAAAAAGTTTTGTTCTTTTAATACTTTAAAAACAATTTATTATTAATGTATATTTCATTCAGAATTGCGGTACGGTGTAAGATATTGGGGAAGTGCTTATCTGAGTAAAATTCAGCCGTTTATTGTTCTAGAAGTGTTTCATACGGAAGGTCTGTGGTTTTTCTCGTCTAGCCCACTCCATGGAATTATTTAGATATGTGCAAATCCTACCAGTCAGGCATCTGTTCTATTTTAAAGTCTTAAAAATATTTTTAATCCGTGGTGGTTATATGTCCGATTTCTGACGATTACAACTTGAGGAGCCATCAACAATCTCTTGTCGCTATTCCTGCTTTTCGTATCACCTACTATAGAAATTCATATTCCATTCTATCCTACAAATTATTATTTAATAGTCTCCCTGCAGATACAAGAATCGTAGGTAAGGTACAATCAGAACGAAATCGAAATTTTGCTACACTATATTGAGTAATATCTTTTAATCAACTTTTAACAAATTTTCCTTATGAAATGCTTTTCCTTTCTGCATCTAAAACAAAATTTTTCTTATATTTTCTTAATAATTATAATTTTTTCCTCTTTTGTCACTATGTCACTAACTATTCTCGTATTTTAAGCTGCAACATATTTTATTTAGAAATTATTTGTAAATTGTAAAACGAGGATAATGATAAAATAAATAAATAAAATATAAGGACTGTCACCGAGAAGGGTACTTTGAATCTACACTGTTATAATAAGGCAAATTATATTCTATGTGACGTTTGTCAGATTTTACCAGACTCCAAAGAACGGTCTGTCTCGGGTGCATGGGGGCTTTACCTAGCACTTCTGTCTCCGCTTTAGACTCTTCAATAAATCTTCCTCCTTCCCTTGATATTCATATCATGGGATGCACTCCCAAAGCCATCTTTCGCTTAAAATGAAGTGGTCTTTAGTACAATACCCACTGGATCTTTAATACCCATTCGCGGCAACTGTCTCATGACTCTGGTTTTATGGACGCCGTCTCATACAATGACATCAGAACTCCTGCTGTGTCATGACGCTATTGACTTTCCCTCTGCCCAAGACTGGTTTCGGTGAGAATCTGAGGAAAGGAAATAAATTTAGTCAGACTTCAATGAGTCTCGTCTGAGTCCTAGGTTACAATGGAATCACAGGAAATTTCCAGCAGCAGAACCTACTTGGGCTACCCGCGTCCTCTTTTAGAGTTTCCGTAGACATATGGTTTCTAGCTCTCCCTCAGTAGGAAAAACAGCTGGCTGCTTACTGGCAGAGCACTACACCAGTTAATGCAAAACAAATCAAAAACAGCAAACAGCTGCCACAGCTCAATTTCTGTCCAGACAAAATTCAATTACCTTCCATACTTCTAGAGATATTGCAAAACAAATTGGATGATGCAAACATCATAAGTTCATGAGAGTGCAACACTTCGATTGCAATTGCTAAATCACCAATTTTAGAATTATAAATGCATGGGAGTAGTTAGGTAGTTTGTAGTCGTAATCGATTCAATTTGAATAAAGTACAGGTAAGCTGCCTGCAAAAATATTGTAATACGGCATTTAAATGTGCTGTGCATGAGTGAAGCATCCTGCGATGCTTGTTGTGAGAGTGATGATGACACTCTGTGTCAGACACTATTTCTGTGAGTGTGCTGCTTACGTTCGCATCGGGTGGCAAGTACTCGGCTATGACGTGGTGGGTGCTAGTACTGTTGGCACATTGTCACTGAAGCGCTTAATCGTCTTTCTTTGAAAAACTGAGAAATTGCATTAACAGGAACTTAGAAGCAGTACAATGCACTAGTTCTTTGTCTGAACTATAAACTATAAACTACGAGGGTGAATCCACAATTCCGTGATTTTTTGAATGAAACATTTCATTTCTCAACCTAACCTTCTTTGAGCACAATACACCTCGTCTAACAATTCTCAAATATTTTTATACTTTCCAATATAAGACTTGCCCTGGTCCTAAAGACAGGTGTTTGTTTGGGTGGTGATTTCATAGTAGGAAATTTCTTTACGTTGAGCCATTTCTTCAGGTTTGTAAAAAAGGATGAACCACTGCAATGAGGGACCAATTCGTGGTCGACTTCATGACTACGAACAGCACTTTATTCTCTGCCAAATGATATCGTTTTTCATACAAATCGTCATTGACAATTACGCTATAAAGTTGTTGACCGATAGACCCGTATTGACCCTCTTCAGTGCCTATATGCCCTAAGAAACTTATTGTTTCGATTGTTGTTTGGTCTCCGGTATGTTGTGATATATGTATCTATTTTTAGTCTCTATTTTTGTCTGCTTCCAATGGTTACCATACACAAACTAAATGACGCCGCTTTTTGAAAATTTGACAACAGTCTGTTGACAGTCAAGCACTTAATGGTTTCTTTGAAAACGGAATTTCTAATAAATTATGTGTAAGTACACATTTAGTTTATATGTAAATACATATGTAGTTGCTTGGTGTATACTCTGTCAACTTCAGACTTGTATCATGTACACCCTTCTGTTTATTGTGAAATTTATTGACACGATCTCATCCCGTAATCATAAAAAGGTATATGAATAACCACTAAAAAAATTATTAAATTAAAACATTTTCTTACCCTTCGGTGGAGTCAAAGCCAAAAAGGACACACTAGCGTATTACCACTGTCTCACAGTAATGCCAAACGAGACATACGAGTATCAAATCCTGCATGAATCTCGTTTTCTGTTTACTATGAGCATTTCTACCCCTAATACCATAACTCACCATGATGTCTTTTAATATTTCACAAATAGTAAAAAGTCGGTACTTTTTGCTGGAACATCAGGTAGAAAATGTCCAGAGAAAAACGGAAAAACACAAAAATATGTATCCTTGTCCACAAAACTAGAAACTCCACTAACCATAAAGAGATCAAAATATCATTTGTCTTCCCTAATGGATTACTTTTAAAAAGCATTTAATTGAAATTTTGTAAGGACTCTCTTAAAACTGTACCGACACCAATACCAACGAAAAGATTGTCCTTTTGAATGTTAAAATCGGTGGAGAGCTGGTCGCTGCAGATTTGTTTATGAAGAATTGTTACAAAAAAAACTGACCATTTTGAGGGCTCCCGTCCGGTGAAGGAAGGGTCAAAATTACGTTAGCAAATGGTAGAAAGGAAGTTTTATTCAGAAGCCAATTGCAGGGGGTATCTTTTTTCATTACTTTTGGTATTAATTTTATAATCAGGCTTGGACTAGACTTCTGTTGTGTCTGTGCTAAAGGGGGTAAATTGAATTCTGTTGTCGATGATAGATGAGGGTGATTCTTGGTATTTATGTATATATTTTTTGTTGGCGTTTATATCTGAGTAGCTAACCAGTTATGGAATTATAATGCCTGGGATGGCTTCACATGACTGGAAAAGTATAAAAGGCGAGTAAGATATTCGGAGAAACAAAAAACGGGACTTATTGTTGAATAGTTTCAAGTAGACATTGTATCATTTTCGTACAATTGTACGTAGGTACAAATTACAATATGAGATACTTTGTGGGGATTTTTAATACAAAGAAGTTTTCGAGGTTGAGACGGACTCTAAAACGTAGAAAGGAATTTGTCATTTTTATGTACAATAGAAGTCAATTCTTGATTAGCCTAAGGCATGTTAGTATATAATTCTTTTGTGTTTTGTCGTATAGAACCCGACTATGACTTGAAATTCGTCGATCTGGCGTAGCAAACATGGTCGATCCGTTGTTCAGACGAGCCGGGCAGCGACATTCGTTGTATTTAAAATATGTATTTAAAGATTCATTTATTGCATATCATACAGCACTCCAGATGCAAGTCTAAAAGTTGAGTTGAAACGCTTTTCTCCTCTTTAGAGTTTACCTTAGTGAGAAAATTCAGTCAATTGTTGATCTACAGAGATAAAAGTAAGACTGGCACCTGATTAGGGATTGAAGGGTAGTTGATGAAACATCTGCACCAGATTATCGATGGCAATGCTTCTAATTAAATTTCTAAATTAGGAATTACAGTTTTCATAGTTGTTCATCACTTTCCGTCGGTGAAATACCGATGAACTAGGCGGAATCCTATTAGTGGGACAGGAAACTACATTATGTTAGAACATTTTATAATAGGGCGAAAATCTTTAAGAGTTACGGCACGTGGAAAAGTCCAACAATCTAAAGGAGGATTACGAAAATGAATCTACTGCGGCCTGGTGTTCCTAGCTACTCGTATATGATTCAATATAACAGAACCTGGGCAATAGAGAGTTCAGAGATTCTAGAAACCCTGATGGCATTTCACTTTTCCGGTTCCAAGGGATGCAAAAAAAAATATAATCAAAAGTTTCTTTCTCACAGGGGCAGAACCAAAAAATTGCGGTGGGCTAATTTCTCCAGATTCAGAGAGTATTCTGCGGATGATGGTTCACAATACTACAAAAACTCATAGAACATTTAGACTGAGTTTAAGAATGGGATATTTCCAATACCTAAAGCTGACAGGCAGAGACACACAAAAGCAAAACCATTGAGCCTATCACTTTGTAATAAGGCTTACATCGCCAATATCAGCTTGATATGCACCCATGTCCCCACAAGTGAAAAGTCGATTCTGCCAAAGCATATTTCTACGAGCTTTGTTACAAAACCTACGAGCAATGCTATAAACATGACTTTAAAATTATTTTCGGAAGACAGAGCATATTTGTTAGTACAACCCGAAGCATAGCATACGCGATACTACATCTAAAAACTGAGTTAGACTAATTGACTTTGTTGCAGGATCGAATATTACTGTAGTTTAGATATGGTTCCCTAATCTCAATATTCATTAAACCAGTCGGCTGATCAAAAGAGCCAACCAAATTGATCGATGCAAGGCACTTCCTCAATATTATATTTGTCAGATGGTTGCATGGACTAGGCTCACTAACTAGTTCACGCCAAGGTAAGTGTAAGGATATTACAAATGCCACATCAACGTGGACATTTTAGCCTGCAATCACGAAAAATACCCTGAATCTTTGGCGATCATATATCTTCCAAACCCTCGTCAACACCATTGCAATGTGCATCAAGCTCTTAAGGATTAGATGTATCGATGCTAAGAAACCGTCAGAAATACCGGAAATGATGTGATGGGTATCTCCTGATTACGAACACGAAACTCCTGATCAGGCACGCACATGTAACAAAACAACTCGTGTTAAAGCAACTATTTAACTTGAGCTGTGAAAGCCAAAACATTCGTCCATCTTTCCAAAATACAATAAAGATAGTAATATTTAAGCTTTGGCTATCGAACAGGACGGCGTATCTGCCAAACTATTAAAGGCAGTAGGAGATGACTTGTCGGTGACCATACATCAATTTATTTCCAAGTTTAGGTTGGAAGGCATAAGTCTATTTAGAGTCACATTAACTCTCGTAAGATCTTGAGTGCCTTATTAGGCCCGGTATGTTTAAAATCGACCAAATAAGGCAGATCCTTGAGAAAAACTAAAAAGTCTACATCGATACTCACAACCTCACATCATCTGTAGCAACGGGCAAAGGACAGAGTCCTATTTAGTTTAGATATCCCAGTTGATCTCACCAAATTAACAGGATGACTATAGAGAACGCTCACTGGTCCGTAAAATTTGTTAACAATTTCACCGAGTCCCAAGAAAAGGCAATACGCTGTCGTGTGTCTTCTTTAGCATCACACTTGAGAAAATTGTGCAAAACTCGCAAGCCGACACCAGAGATATAATATACCAAAGTCTGCTTCCTAGAAGGACAGGGCAATAACAGAAGATGTCGCTTTAAGTGGCGTTCGCAATTGGAAGGTGACCTCAACCATTTTGGACCGAGCAGTTGTCCAAAAACCGAGCTAACTGGATAGACTTATTAGTTGACCCTAACCCTATTCCGATATGTAGTGCCATTTAAGTAAGCCGTACACGTACAAAGGATCTTCGGATATGCATCATATCTCGCAGAACCGTTATCAGATTCATTAGAAAAAATCAAAGCGATAGCAATCCGGCTCGATGTTATAAAAGAGTAAGTCTTTTAATTGTCTTTCTATCTTCAAGTTTATCGAAAATGTCAATTTGAGCTGAAATAACATCTGGTAAGCCTGGATTCTGGTAGTTTAAACACTCAGCATTGAATGAAAGCCATCAGTTTCTCAAGACGACACTGAGATTATGTTGATTTTCTTCTAACTTCTAACAAAATTATGGGTTTGCACTAAATAGACCAACATTTAAACCGTGCCGAATAGAAAAGACAACCGAAAAATGCAGCGACAAGAGAGGTTACATATCGTCGCTGTTAAATCAAACCGGCATATGTGCAAAAACTGAGTTTTTGAGTTGTTGATGTCAACAAATCTCTTTTTGTCCGTCTATTTTTATGTCGAACCGGCATATCGTACAGTTGAATAAAAATCCGTCAGATGGTGTTGGGCCGGTATGCATTTACGCGGGAATAGCTATTTTGTTTATCAGAAGACAGATCTATTGCTCAGGGTAAAAAATATGCGTTTTGCTGATATGCCGGTTTGATTTCACCTCGATGATATATGCATTTTCATATTTGACATCAAATTGTAAATCGCTCGAATTTCAGTTGAAAATGTTGAAAGCCTTGAATAACGGTTTTTTGCCTACAGAATAACTTATTTTACACCCGAGTTAGCATAAGACACGCTCAAATCTAAAAGACAACACACATTCCTTCAACCGACATGTCCAAATTGTCGAGCAGCACTTGAGAGTTTGTACATTTTTTATGACTAGAAACTGGACAGAAGTTTCCCTTTAAATGTAACCTGCCAACCTCTCAATCTCAATCAACATTTCATTTCTTTAGCACACATGAACCCCAGAAATAAAATAAAAAAAGTAACAAAAAAAAAAACGCCACATCCATGGTCATTCACATTTCTGCAAGTCGGCACGAACGCCTAACGACTCCTGGTCAGACTTTTGGCAAAAAGGACACTCGTCCAAAATAAATTGTCACATCATTAAGTGGTGACAAAAAAAAAGTTAAGAAAAAAATTCGACGCACACTGAAACCCCTTCTTATGGAATAACACAGTTCTATATATGGGGTTGAGAGTTGAGAGAATGATGTGCACCCTCTTGAGAAATACCCAGAATGTCATCGTCCGGACGACATGGAAAAGAACAATGGTCTCACCATTGAATGAATGTTCTAATTACAGCATGCACCAAATGCGGATGATCATTCCCCCCCCCCCCCCCAGGGAACGCCTAGGACATTTTCCTCTCCAGTCAACCTCACAGAAACCCTCATGTCGACCGGCCCCAAGAATGTTCGTTTCTCCGGTTAGCTAAGCAAAAATTGCTTCCATTAATAGTGGTCATTAGGTGAAATACTTTACTGCAAATGATCTCCTATTATTTGCTAATAACTCATTGGGCGTGTGACTTATGCGGTGCAATTAGTGGGACCATTTAAGGCGAGAGCACCCATCCAAACCAGCCGAAGCAGCCGGGGACAGGACGTGCCGAACCCCGAAGTGCCACAAATCTAGAAATCATATCAACTTTTATGAGAACCCTCTTGCAATTCGAATTGGATTGGAATCCTTCTATAAAAACAAGTCACAAGCTTACTTTCAGATACGAATATCTTTCGAAAGTCGTCCCCATTCCGTTCCACCCTTGGGGAAAGCAAAACTGGAAAGAGAGTAGAAAAGCATGTATAGCTCAAATTTGTTTATTTATCTGAACGAGTATCCATGGGTATTGATGGATAAAATGACCTTAATCAATGAAAGAATGAAATTCAGTTGAACAAAATGACATTCGGTCCCATGTGGCTGGATCTCATTTACGCAACGATTCAATATGAACGTCGCATGTGGTCACGATTCTCTCCTAACG
Source organism: Volucella bombylans (assembly GCA_949129095.1). Lineage (NCBI taxonomy): Eukaryota > Metazoa > Arthropoda > Insecta > Diptera > Syrphidae > Volucella > Volucella bombylans. The sequence goes on along the minus strand of OX422143.1, from coordinate 125,561,563 downwards.
CCCATGTCCAACTCTAAAGAAATCTCCAACTCAAGGCGTTCCTTACGATTCGAACATCATCAGTAAGAAGAAATGCCATTGAACATCGGTTTGACATAGGTGAACCCGAAGCCGAAACTCAGCAGGGATGAGGGATGATTCAATTTCTACGTCTCGAGTGCGTGTGTGTAAGGCCAAGTGTCCAGAAAAATGGACATAAATAATATATGAATGGTCAGGTGAATGTGCTGGATACCTCTGGGAATACAGAAAATTTTTAATATTTTATACATGCGGTAATGGGTCATTTGATGTCCCTGACACTAGCATGGATCCTAATGCAAATTCTGACATTTGATTTATTAGAGACGAAGGAACAAGCGAAGGGTTGCTTGGTCATTGAGAAAAAAAGCAAAAACAAAAACCGACTCCTACTCGGCAGTTCATTTGAATTTAGAACAAATTACAAACTTTCTGGTGAAGCGGTTGAGATACGAATACCACACAAAAACCACGCAAAGCTAACTCGTCTTGGTGGTCCTTGTGAACTCACTCCTTTTTGTTGGGTGGCCAAAAGCAATTAGGAGAGAAATTCTCATTATTTATTATTATTATTTTTTTTTTTTACAGTTTTTGGTTTTGTTTTTCGATTCTGTATGTTGACCGTTCAAATGCAAGCCGCCAATTATTCACGGATAATCTAACCCAAAATGGGACGTTAATTACGACACGTCATTAACATGAATGCTGTGCCAGGACACTTTCAACTTCTCATCGCTTGGTAAGGCTGAATACACAAAAAAAAAAAAAACGCTGTCAGGGAAAAAATTTATTTGATTAATTGTTTATGAAAGTTTACATGTAATCGTATTCGTATTAAGTTGGTCTCTCCTGATATGCAAGGCATTGTTTTTGTCACTTTCACATAGTGACCGCCGTGATTGTCTGCACTCTTTTAGGGTACCAACAAGGCTGGTCTTGTAGAATTTATTCAGAAGGTCTTTTAACAATTGGAAAACAATACAAATATGAGAAAAATCGTTCTGTGAGTGAACCTGGGGTCTCACTCACTTACTTATTTATGTGGCCTCAACTTTGGCTTCAACTAACAACCACACTCTCCACTTATTCGGAACCTTAGCTAACTCCCTCCAGTTGTGCATTCCATATCGATTGATGTCCCCCTTCTACTTATGCACGCCACTTAAGGTGAGTTCTTCCTCTACTGCGTTCGATTCAAAGCTTCTGCGGGCCAGAGTATTGCTGTCCAATCGATATATGTACATGTCGTAGCCATCTTATGCGACTGATGCACAGTTTTCTGAATAGATTGATGTCGCTGTGCATAGTTCGTTGTTGAATCTTCTCCTCCAAAGCCCGTCAAGGCAAGCGAGACCGTATGTCTTAAGAAGAATTTTCTCTTGAACCGACCGATGATATCTTCATCCACTTTCGACAAAGTTCACGCTGCAGAGCCATTAAGTAGGACTGGGATGGGCAAGGGCTTAAATAGAACCCCCTTACTTGTTCGGGATAGGTTCTTAGTACTTAATTGCATTCTTAACGCAGAGAAACAGCGATTGGCAAGAGTGATTTTTCGTTTTATTTCTACTGAGTATTGTTGACAGAGTTGATAGCCTTACAGTTCCTCACACATAGTTATTACTGTCGACTGTAAGGTTATGCCCAATTCAGGGTTCTTTACAGCTCAACCTATTTTGAAAACATCCGCCTCAATACTATTCAACGCACTGGTGACAGGCCGCCAATTCTGCCAATTACATATGGTAATACTCGTATCATAACCATACGCCAGTAGTTGTACAGACTTTTGAAAGATTGTCCCTCCAGAGGGTTCGCTTTTGAGTTTCGCACAATTATTTCAAGTATGATCTTAAAGAAGTCACATGACTTGGCGTCACCTTGTCTTAAACTTTGTTGACATCAAAGGTCTCGATTAAGTATGTCGTTATCATCGATTGAGCTTTTTTTTCTTTTTTTTTAAGTAGCGCACACTCAAGGGGTTAAGGTACCCTTAAAATATTTGCACACTGCGCGGGTGAAGAAAATTTAGGGAGGAAAGAAAGATAGGTACCGATGTACGTTGGTTTTAAATGTCTGAATGCTATAATGACTAGGAAATAGAGTGCTCGGCAGGGCATTTCTCAAGAGAGTTGTTCGGCTTAGGAAAGGATCACGATATTTCAGAGTACGTCCGAAAGTTGCGAAAATAGCGATAAAAAAAACTGGGACACGAGACATTTCATCTGTGTTCGAGGCTGACCATTGACCATGATCGCACGATTTTGAATTCTATCTAGCAGGTGCAGGGATATTTTAGGCGCTCCTGACTAGATGTTAGCATTATACTCCAATTCCGGGGGGATGAAGATCAGAAGGGGAAAAGTATTTCTTATATCGTGTGAGGAAACCTAGACATTTCGCAGCATTTTTGACAACATCGAATATATGGTCATTCCAACGTAAGTTGTCATTGACACCCATACAGAGAATGGAACGTTTTTCGGTTTCAACTATGCAAATAGCATCCATGGATAATGGCTGGGTGTTTAGATTCCACTTTAACGACAGCTGGCGTTCCCGTGCTATAGCCGAAGAGTAGGGGCGTGAGTCCGGAAACGAATATGAAAAGAGAGTACTGTCATCAGCAAAGGAATATATTGGATTAGAAGTGGCAGACAAGAGATCAGTGATAAACATTAAAAAGAGTTTCGGAGACAGAACGGAGCCCTGAGGTATATCAGCATTTATTTTGTGAATATCAGACTTGAAACCATCCAAGACAACTTGAATTGAACGTTCCGTAAGGTAGTTTCTAATCCACTGAAGAAGAGAATCGTCGATCCTAAACGCACGCATGTTCGACAAAAGAGCCTGATGCCAAACTCTATCAAATGCCTCAGAGATATCAAGAGCAATTATCTTGCTTTCGCCAGATTGATGTATGCTTTGATATTGATGCGAAAACTATACAAGGCTCTGTATAGTTCGTCTCTTTAAATTCTGTCATATGCGGCCTTAAAATCGCTGAAAAGATGCTGGGTATCGATCTGGACTTCATGAGTATTATCCAGGATCTGCCGGAATGTAAAAGTGTTGTCGATTGTGGACTTTTCTGATCTGAAACCGCACTGATAGGGGCCAAGTAGGTTGGTCTCAAAGAGTTTCACACGTTTACATAATATGGCAGATAAGATCTAGTTTCCGATGTTGAGGAGACTTCTACCACTATAGTTGGCACAGTTGAGGGGGTTTCCTTTTTTGTGGATCTTGTGGATCGGTCAAACGATGTTGAGATTCCATTCATCAGGCATACACATTCTGACCAGATCGGAGAAATGAGTTAGTGTCGGTATTTGTTGGCTTTTAGCTTGGATGACCTGACAATGAGCGCGAGCTCTTCGAGCAAAAAAGGAAGGACGAGCCCTGGCTTCTCTGAAGTGAGAAATAAAAGAAGTGCGAGATGAAGATAATTGCGATCAACCTGAATGCATACACCCGACCTCGATGAAATGAGTTAAGTCTAACAAGGCTGCTAGTACTGACAGCCTATCCGCCGAGCTATCGAAGGCGGTGGGAGATATCATTACGTTTTAGACCTGGAAAATCCACCAAGATCTTGAAGAGACCCATGTAAAAGGGGAAACATTATGCGAAGCCACGTCCGGTTTTGACTATTTAGAAAGCCGGGTCCTCCATCAGGGTCGGTTATGATTTTATTGACCTCCATGATGTTAAAAAAATGTTAATAAGGCCATGCGATTCCCTCAGCATCATAATTTAGAGTGACGTGCGAACCTCAAAATACAACTTTAAAGGAATGACATAGACATTATCGGGAGAACACAGGAAGCTGTTTGTGAGGAAGATGGGTCTGGCTGTAAACAAAAGAAAACAAAGTACTAGTATGTATGTACATGCTATCACTGAGAGGGGACACAGTATTCAAAGACTTTCTCTGCCTAGGTTTTCCAATTAGTATAAAGTGTAAATTGAATGGAAAAAATGCATACGATGGAGAGTTGATAACTATTGTAACAAGGTTTCCCTCAGGTATCCGTTTTTTAAGGTAATAATTATTCAAATATTACCTTTCCTTTTTATTATACATTATCTGTGTGTCTCTTCTACCCTTAATCTTCATCCTCCTAACCTCACTCTAATTTCAAATTTAATTACCAACGCTTTCATTAATTATGTCATATTAACTTTGAAGTTGCAATATTTCCATTTAAGGACAAAATACAAGCTGTGCTTTACATTAATGTTTTTTGTTTTTTATTTTTGACTGTAGTGAAATCCATAAGTGGAGTTACTCGTGAAGTCGGTATACCCGGAAACTGGATGTGTAGCAGTACATGTCGTCGCCGGATTGCCATGAAATTTTTATCGCATAAAATGCTCTTTGCCACATAAGTAGGCTGCATGAACCGTGGCAACAGAAAAAAAGGGTTGTAAATTAGGTAAATGCAAAACGGAAACGAAAAGAATAAGAAGAGGATAAACATGTGGGAAAAAATCTCCATAATATACGAGTATATACAGATATACGGAAACACTTCTCAGGTTATATGCCAAACCGCTTTTTAACCTTTGCGATCTAAAAATCTGGCAGCAGATTTTAATGTGACTAAAGGGTTGGCAGAAAAAAAAATTGAGGCTGTCGGTATTTAATTTTAAGCTAAAATAAATGGAATGAAGTGAGAATGTGTAATGAGGACGAATTGCTGAAAGGGATCAATTCTCATAATCAAACGAATTGACTTCGCTGCCTTTGTAGGTGTAGGTTGAACTTAATAAAGCTTTATTAAATAAGTTTACAATAAGTAGGCAATAAATATGTTAGGATGGAATTTTGGTTAGCTCATGTAGAATTCTAAGAATTGAACCAGTTCTTACAAGACTCTTTCATTTACTGATAAATGTTTCAATGAAGACACTTTCAAACCGTGCTATCGTTTGACGGGTTTTTCACATTTATGCTGTGTGTTATTTGACAATTCATCATGAATACGAGTATACTTGCATTCACACTCATTTCGAAAATCTGTCTTTAATTCGCGATTGATCCTCGTAATGGACCAACGGAGCTTGCTATTCGTCGTGTTGTGGATAATTCTTGAACAAGGTTTTTACCACATACTCCCATATAAGTTCCAACAGGTGCAAGAATTAAGGTCACTAAACTATAGAAATTCACAGATTGGGGTAGCTTGATATCGATCCTTATTTTTATTGAAAATCATGTTTAGTAACGAGGCTCTCAAACCCATTTGTGGACAAGTAAAAGACAATTCTGGAGTAAGGCAAATCCAGAAGGGACTCATGAATCTCATTTGCCCCCCAACAAATGCACTGTTGTTCGTGGTCTTCACATTGGTGTCCTTATAATTCTTATTTTTTTAAAATCGAGGTCGCAGCTCGCCATACAGGTAAAAGTCAGCGTTCCTTCACAACTCGAATCAGTTATTACTTCTTCAAATATATGGATGACATTGCTCTAAGCGGTATCTCTGACTTGACTCAACAACAACATCGTACCGCAAAATGGGCCAGTGAATTGACGACCTAGACAGTTAAGCGAAAATGAGCATGTGTATAAGATCATTTTCTTGGCTTGTCATTTATTGTATACGAACTACATTGCTAAGGATCTCCTGGCTTCAACTTTTGCCCAAATTAGATTTTATGTAGAAATCCCCGCAAAACAAGTCAGAAGATATACAACAGGGAAAAGCAGTTAGAGCTGACAGCGATTCCGCTCTATTGCACCAAGATCTCTGCAACAACCATAGAAAAATGAAAAAACAAAAAAACTAATACGTTTAGAATTTGGGCTATGCTTCAACAGGGTATACGAGTAAGTCTTTGGAATGGTTCAGCCGGCATATTATGTTATATTATCGGAAAAGTATGACAAGATGTAGAAAATTTGAAAATATTATAGAAATAACTCCATCACATCTTGTATTATAAGTGAGCCTAAAGGAAAGAGTTGGTTTTTGCAGTTCACCTTTCCGCATCGTCTTCTATTGTAGAAATCCTTTTATTAGTTTTAGTTTTAGTTTTATATGCATTTTATTTTCTTAACACTAACTCTTACATTCTAACAAAAAATGCTTAAATGCTAGCTTACAATTACTTAATAATCTTACACTAACTTACTGGCCCCACACAGGCACTCTAAGCTACTGTAAATTGATTTCTATGCATTATCGGGTTTCCATGTCCGGACACTACCGTTGGGTAAATACAAAAGTCGAATAGAAATTCGTGCATTCACGCATACCAGTGCCACATGGATGAAAGCAAAATAGTATCATACTAAGGTATGGCATCATGAAGGTGAACGTATACGAATACGAGGGCACTGCTTCTGCACAGTGGAGGATTGATTTCGCGTATCGAGTCAGAGGTCGACTATTTCCAGTGGCAAGGAATATGATGTTTTCAAGAAATTAATAACGTATCGCAAGTAGATACAATATCGGAAGTTTAGGGCTCTCTCTCTCTCTCATTGTTTCAAAAAGCTTGCTCCATATACGTGTAATAGACGCGGTAAGAAACAAGAAACAAGAGGGGAGTATTTCAATCGTGGGCTAATGACAGGGGAAATATCGAAACCGATAAAGCGTATTTTGAGTTAGAATACGAGACTTGCAAAAAATTAATAGCTTGGGCGCGTGTGATAGTAGTGAATGCATTGTATCAGGATTTAGAAGAGGAACCCCACAATATATTCGCAGGCAACATGCAATAGAACAAGTGCGGCCTCAAGAGCAAATGAGATAATATAATCGAAATTACGGCAAAATGAAGTCAAGAAGAGACTCGGTTGTCGTAGTACTTATATTGAAGTTGAGTAGAGACACCTGCTAACGAGACAGAAATGCACTTGTACGGAATGGAGACATTTTCTGCTTCACATACGTTCCAAATATAGGCGAAATCTATCCGCGACCTTGGTATATTATGCGACAGGCAGCTTAATTTCCGCTCGCATATTGACGAGATAATTTCTAAAGCAAACTCATCACTCGGCTTCGTTAAAAGATGGTCCAAAGAATTCACTATACATCACTTACGTTCGCCCCCTTCTCGAGTACGCTAGCCAAGCGTGGTGTCCCTTTCAACGAGTTCATGTATCTCGTATTGAGAGGATCCAGCGTCCTTTTCTTCGCTTTGCTCTTCGAGGTCTACCTTGGAACGATCCTCTAATCTTACCTCCCTATCGAGACCGTCTCAAACTCAATAACCTGAATACCCTTGAGGAACGAAGGGACGCAGCAGACATTTTGTTCATTCACCGACTCCTCTCAGGCTCCATCGATTGCATGCCTCTTTGCAACTCCATTTTCTTTAACACTAACCCTCGTAATCTACGTTCCACCCGTCTCTTTTATCTACCTATCCACCGCACCACATATGGCTCTAACGAACCAATCTCCCGTATGCTGCGTAAGGTAAACTCCAACCTTTCCGTTTTCGATTTTAATCGCAGCACACATTCCCTCAAATTCGATCTCCTTCACCATCCTTAGCTTTAAGCCCTAGTATTAGTTTAAGTCTTAGTTTTTAAGCTTGTATTAAGCATAATAAATGGGGGCGTTAGCCCCCACGAAAATTAAATTAAAATCAGCAGTTCTATTAGCATTCCGGGCAGCCAAAATTGACTCGGATCACCAAATTGTTGCAGGCAAGGTATGAATGCGGATTTCTCAAACGCCACAACAAAGAAGAACTACTATGAGGATATATAACGTAGAACATCTGCATTCGCAATAAGATCCTCGGAATCTTCGCCAAACGAGTATCCCGAAATCTCTCAATAACTCCTATGCCGCCAGCATCAAGTACCGAAGACCAGTGACAAAGCCGCAAACGTGCCATCAGAGATGCCGCAACTAATGTTTAGGGTTTCTCTCTACCCGCACTAAGAAATCCTTTGTTTGACGAAGAATGCTGGCAAGTGAATCTAGCTAAACAAGAGGCATGCACAGCTGCGCTACTCGTGAGCTCTTCAAGCAAAAGAGACGGGAAGAACATTGGCTTCTCCAGAAGAAGAGAAACAGCGCGAGAAGTGCGCGATGGAAGATATTGAAAGGTTGTTCTCCAGGAATAACATATGGATCTTTTACCTGTTGGTAGAATGAAGCCTGTAGAGATGAAGACGGAGACCTTGTGGTACAGTCACAGTCGGTGCTGAGAATATGGAAACTCAGCTGGATCTGACGGCTTACCGACCGAGATATTCAAATCAGCTGGAAATGACTTTGTGGAGAGCATACACCAACTGTTTTCTCACATCTTTTCGGAAGAGTGCATGCCTGATGAATGTAATCCCAGCATCGATTGCCCGATAAACAATAAAAGATACCCCATCCACTATGCTAACTATAGAGGTAGAAGTCCCCTCAACATCGCATACAAGATCTATATAGAGTCATGATTAGTTTAGTCATCCCTCCTAAGCTAATCCGTCCGTGCAGGATGACGATAGAGAACGCTCGGTGCTCCGTCAATATTGGTAACGACTTAATCGGGATGTCAAAAAAGGTTTTAGAGAAGGTGATGCGCTGCCATGTGACTTTTCTAATATCATACTTGAAAAAATTGTGTGAAACTCACAACCGAACAATCTCTCTGGCTCAGTCTTTCAAAGGTCCGTTCAACTACTACAGTACACAGATGATACCAATATAGATAATTGGGAGAACTCTACGGACTCTCACCGGTGCCTTCGCCAATATTGAAACTGAATCTGCCAAAATGTGTTAAAAATGAAGTCAAATCAAATGGCACAAAAAATAAAGGACACGCAACTTCGACGAATTGGACAGAATGTCACAGCTAAAAACTTGATCTAGTATGGGGTTTTGTCTACCTTGGCTCTGCAATCAATTTTGAAAACAACACCTCAGCAGATATGAAACTAAGAATCATTCTCGCCACTCTATCCCGAAAAACTAAGGAGACTCTATATTTTTATTTTTTTTTTACAAAGTAGCGCGCGCTCAAGGGGTTAAGGTACCCTTAAAATATTTGCACACAGCGCCGGCGAAGGAAAATTAGGGAGGACAGAAAGATAGGTACCGATAGTTTTAAATGTCTGAATATTATAATGACTAGGAAATAGAGAGCTCGGCAGGGCATTCCACAAGCGAGTTGTTCGGTTTAGGAACGAATCCCGATATTTCAGACTACGTCCGAAAGTGAGCTTGAAACGGGTGTCACGGTTAAAGGTTTGAAGTGGTGGTATGCTACTGGCGATTTTAATGAAGCGCTGTTGGTGGTAATAGCAATAAAACAAAGTGAGACACGAGACGTTTCGCCGGTGTTCGAGGGTGTCCATTGACTGGGTGATGTTAGAATCACCTAGAAGTTTTACCGCATGGTTTTGAATCTTATCTATCAGGTTCAGAGATGTTCTAGGCGCACTTGACCAGATGTGTGCATTGTACTCCAATTTTAGGCGGATTAATTCTTTATATATAGAGGCCCAACCAGATGGGTGAATTATTTCTTACATCGCTTAAGGAAACCTAGACATTTCGCATAATTTTTGGCGACATCGAATATGTGGTCATTCCAACGTAAGTTGTCGTTGATACACATACCGAGAATCTAATGTTTTTCGGTTTCAACGATGCAAGTGCCATTCATGGACAGCGGCTGGATGTTTACATTTCGCTTTAACGACAGCAGGCATCAATGTGCTTTGGAAGCATTAAATTCCACTCTGTTGATAGTTCCCCAATTGGTTATGCTGTTGATATCGGAATTTAATCAGCTTAGCATACGCTGCCGTTTTCGTTCTACAGCCGAAGAGCAGGGCCTTGAGTCCGGGAACGAATATGAAAAGCAGAGAGTACTGTCATCAGCATAGGAATATATTGGATTAGAAGTAGCAGACAAGAGATCATTAATGAAAATTAAAAAGAGTGTCGGAGACAGAAGAGAGCAATGGGGCACACCAGCATTTATTTTGTGAATATCAGACTTGAAAGCGTCTAAGACAGCTTGAATTGAACGTTCCGAAAGGTCATTTCTAATCCATTGAAGATGAAAACCATCGATCCAAAAGCACGCATTTTCGACAAAAGAGCCTGATGCCAAACTCTGTCAAACGCCTTAAAAAAATGAGACATGCTATCAAATCACCAGTGGACCTGTTGCTACGAAAACTATACTGCCGGTCATTAAGTGTTTCGAGATATTTCATTAGCTGACGGTGCAATAGGTCTGTAGGAGGAGAGAGAAAATGATTCGCCCTAAAAAATTAGGGACGGGCTAGAAAAATGCTATTTTCCATCTACTTGGGAAGTGTCCTAAAGAGTAGGATTGATGAAAAAGCTTACGCAGTCTTCAGAAGAAGTACTTTAGTACTCTTGCTACTACACGAGTACGAAAGTGGTTTCGTCCCAATGAGGATTCGACCCACTCAAGTCTAGACGGGGACAAAGCACAATCTGGGAGTGTTGAGCTGGCCGCAAAGTGTGCAGCAGGTTGGCCTTGTCTAAGTCTTTGATCATCCCAGTTCTACTCTATCCGTAGCGGATGAAGATACCATCAGTCTTTCGAGAAAAAAGTCTTTGGAAAAATATTCAGCCCCGTTTGCGTTGACGGGCTTTGGAGGAGAAGATTCAACTAATAACTATTATTCGTCGACCTAGTCAGAAGCATGCGCATCATTCGCCGTAGATGGCTAGGACATGTAATGGACACCAATGCTCCGGCCCACAAAGTCTTCGAATCTAACTTGACAACGCAATAGAGGTGGCGTGCACAAGTAGAAGATGATCGCAACGGACTTGAAGTGCGATACAGTTAGCTAAGGACCGGTCTAACTGGAGAGGCTTGTTAGTTGAGGTCCAGGTTCATCCCGAAATGTAACGCAATCGAAATAAGTCAGTATGTAAGTACTTAAGCCGGAAACAGATGGGTCACATTTGCATTACTCTCACAAATACGGACTTCTCGGCTAACCTTCGATCATATTTTTTGTAATTTTCTTCTTATTACTAATAAAGTGCTGTAAATAACGACATTATATTCAGCTAAAATTTTTTCCGGGCACTTAATTTGCCTATTTTACTCTAAACTATTAAGCGAGCATTTTTTCTATGCAAATTGTGTCAAAAGTAGTTACGATTACTTTCCTTGTATCTTCAGTAATATTTTATTTACATACAACGCGTCAATAAAATTGACTTTTAACTGTTGCAGATAAATACATGGTCTAGTGGTATTAGGTTAACCAAGTCTTACGGAATTCCATTACATTCCAAAGTCGTTCGTCAAGTGACAGCATTATTAGAAGATGTCATCGTAAATCGCGTTAAGTCAATTCTACCTCTAGACCTGTTTACCACCCCACTTCACATTCTGATATCCTTTGTCATGCGAAAGAAAAACAGAGGGGGATACTTACACCTAACTTAAGGGACAGTGATTTTTTTTCCCACCCGAAATATTTTTTTTTTGCTCCAAACTCCCCCTATAGCATTCCGAATGTGAGGAAGAAGGATTTTTTTTATGTATTTTCCAGGTTATCCTCTATGAGAAAAAAAAAAAAGAATAGAATATATTGTGAGGGATGTTTACTTTGTTCAATTTTTTTCCTTCCTTCTTTTTTTGCTTTTGGCCCTTGTCTGTGGAAAAATTTCCAAGCATTTCGAGTGCTTTTGTTCTGCAGATGTAAGTAGAGAGGATAAAAAGTGGCTCACCAAAGGGCAAATAAGGATTAGCGTGAATTAAAAGAAAAAAAAAATGAAAAGAAAAAGTTTATATAGAGGTATTCTGGGATCCTTCCCACAAGGAAAAATTGTGGGAAAAATCTGAATAAAGCCATTCCAAGCCACTCGACTGTATAACAATGAGGGAGAGATTAAATAATTCCACGACGAACGGCGGAATGGAAATTGTTTGCTTTTTTTCAAATCAATTTCATCTAAAGCGCGTCGAACGATTACTTTGGCATACGTGGCATTTTAATCGCTCCCGAGCGGGACGCTAAGTGAAAAGTTGCAAAGAAGCAAGTACACATTTCTAATTTCAATTTCGATGACTTAATGGAAGCGTATCCTTGAGCCATACGAGTTCGCACCCAAATAAAGGTTGAAATGTTGGATTTTTTGTTTTTCGTTTTGCAATCTATCGTTGTCGTCTTAATCCACTATACCCACTCCAAAGTACACACACGTGAAAGAAATCAAACATCCTGTTAATTTAGAAAAGTAAACCTCCAAACCCTTAACATAAGGTTGCCAAGTAGACGAACCCCCTCTGGTCTTCCCTCCTCACTTTCTAGACAGGAGAAAAATCCTTTTTCATTTGCGCTTCGAGAAATGTTTTAATTTCTTTCAGACTCTTTGGTTCGTGATCCTGGCGCCTAATAAATTTTATTTTATTTTTATCCTGAAACGAACACTCAAATGAGGAAAGAGAATAAAACAAAAACGTTCCCGCAAGCAATATACACACAGAAAGTGTAATCAATTCTTTTTTGTATTAGCAGCGAAAGAGTAATTTACTTCGTAAAAGGGTTACACCAATTTCTGGGGGGCAACTTGCAGGGATTAATAAGAACCTCACGCACGAGGAATGTGCCTACTGTCTGCTGAAAATCAATATAATCTCGAGAGGGGGGATAAAGTTGGGAGAACGCTTAATTTCATACCATGCCAATTTGCCAATGTGAATGTAAGTATGAGTAAGACTAGTTAAGAAAAAAGGTGGCCAGAGCGGGTTTGGAAGGTGTACATCGATTTATATTATTAAACCATCATAAAAAGGCAAGAATGTAAAAGGTCCATTCATTTTACAGACCAATTTCTTCGTAGACCAACACAGGGATGGTGGTATGTATCTATTTTATCTACTCGTATTTCTCATGCACACAGATGTCAGCAATGATTTCTTGTATATTCTAATCCGACACAACCGACCGACCTACGATCCATCTTGGATCAGATTTCGTTTCTTTTTTCTTACACCTATGGATTTCAAAGTTTTTGACGAAAATATACAGAAGGAGAAATATCAGAAGCTAGATATGTACATATAATAAAAATATATAAAATATAATATATAAATTCATTTATTCATTCCTCCATCACAGACGATTTACTCCATAAATCTCTTTAAGTAAAGAGAAGATTCACCAAAAACACATGCCCATACCAAGGGCTAATTAAGGCTGCCATTAAAGTCAAATGTTTAATTACTTTCTTACTCAGATGTCGCTACAGAACGGGCTGAATTTTGACTGTAGAAAATAAACCTACGCGCTCTAAAAGACTTGAAGTGTCGTTTTAATGCTGCGGCCCACGTAAAGTGTTACAACTATCTCTTCGGGTTGGAATCGAAAATATTTTTCGACCCAAAGCATTGGTGTCCAATTACACTTCATGCCCTATCAATTCCAGCCGGTTGATGCAATTGGTAAATGCTGATGTACCCCAGGGCTCCGGTCTGTCTGCGACACTCTTTTTAACCTTCATTAATGATCTCTCGTCTGCTACTTCTAATCAAATATATTCCTTTGCTGACGACAGTACTCTCTGCTTGTCATATTCGTACCCGGACTCACGTCCATGTTTTTCGGCTGTAGAACAGGAACGGTAGCGTATGCTAAGCACATTAAATTATACACATTGATATACGAGTAAACACCAATTGGGGAATAATCAACAGAGTGGAATTTAACGCTTCCAAAACACAATGCTACTTGCTGTCGTTAAAGCGAAATCCACACATCCATGAATGGCACTTGCATCGTTGAAACCTAAAAATTGTCCATTCTTGGTGTGTGTGCCGATATCAACCTACGTTGGAATGATCACGTATTTGATGTCGCCAAAAATGCTGCGAAATATCTAGGTATCCTCAAACGATGTATGAAATACTTCTCCCTCTCTGATCTCAGTAAAATGTCCATATTTGGTCAGGTACTCCTAAAACATTTCTGCACCTGCTATATGGGATTCAAAACCGTGCGATAAGACTCAAAAGTGATCCTAATATTATTGCCTCACCTAGCTCTATTGCTATTTTCACCATCAGTGCTCCATTGATATTGCCAGTAGCATTCCACCCACTCAAACCATTAACCGTAACACCCGTTTCGTTATGAATTCTCATCAGTTTACCCTCAAGCCCGCTTTCGAACTTACATTGAAATATCGTGATTCGTTTCTAAGTCGTACATCTCGCTTATGAAATGTCTTGCGAGCTCTTTATTTCCTGACCGCTCAGTATTTCCTTCGTCCGCTCAGTATGTAAACATTTTAAGGGTACTGATTTGAACTTTTAACATTATAAATTGAATGAATGAAAATCGATATACAGTGCAACCTGAAAAGTTGACCACCCTTGTAAGTTAGCCACCTGCCGAAGTTGACCAATATTTAGCTGCACCAAGAAAAGCGCATACAAATGTGTTCCCCAACACCTTTGTATGTTGTCCACCTGCCTATCTTGAAACTTGGCCACAAATGTTCGCGTTTTATCTCATTTTCCACACAAAATAACCTGCGAAAGTTGTCCGAAATCGTATATTCAATTCCTCTGCTGGCTGCATAGTCGTGTGTTCATTTTTCTGCATGTACATACATATTCGACTGACAGTTAAACGAATGGTTCGAAAACATACATATGTACAGTGTGTAGCGGTAAAATAACGAGAGGTTGATTCATGTTTCAACGCGTTGCATATGCACGTAAAGACAATCCAATTTTTTAGTCTGTGAGCTTCAGAAGTTAAAGTGCGCGTGATTTTAGTGTAAAGCAAGCGAGAAAAAGGAGTGATTTTGAGGATTGAACTTATGTAAGAGAAACATTAGATCTGAGTGCATAGAAATTGTTAATTATGGAAATCATATTTTTAGATTTTAAAAATGCCACCGAGGAAATCTTTAACTGAGCTTTCTTTAAGTAAGAAAGCAGAAGTTTTACAAGAAATAGAAAGAGGCATATCACAAAGGACTTTGGCCGACAAATTCGGTATCTCTAAATCAACTGTTGCTAACATTAGGCCCGAAAGTGACAAATTTTAGATACATTAGGAACTAATGTATCAGATGAAAGGAGACGAAAGCTAAGAAGGACTCTTTTCGAAGACGTAAATCTTGGAGTTCTTTCTTTTTTCACGAAATGCAGATCAAAAAACATCCCCGTGAGTGTTCCTTTGCTGCAAGAAAAAGCAAAGCAATTAGCGGATAAGCTCAAAATTGAAAACTTTCATGCGAGCAATGGCTGGCTGGAATCTTTTCGGAAAAGGAATAATATTCAATTCCGGGTATTATGTGGTGAAAGTGCTAATGTGGACCATGATGCTGCAACCACTTGGAAAATGAAGTTGCCTCAACTTTTAAAAGACTTTCCACCAGAAGACCAGTTTAACGCAGATGAAACAGGAGTTTTTTACCGCCAACTTCCAACAAAAAGTCTTGTTGCTAAAGGCGATAAATGCAAAAGTGGAAAAATGGCGAAAGAAAGGCTTAGTGTTCTTTTTTGCTGTAGTGCCACAGGTGAAAAATTAAAGCCCCTTATTATTGGAAATGCTGCCATGCCAAGAGTTTTTCGCCAAAACAAAATCGATCTTAATAATTTTATGGTCACGTGGGCACACAATAAAAAAGCATGGATGACAACCGTAATTTTTAATGATTGGCTTTCTTCTGTAAATCGGCAAATGAAGCTGCAAAAAAGGCGAATAATTATCCTGGTGGACAATGCAACAAGCCACACTATATCGATGGAATATTCAAATGTTGTCGTTAAGCATTTGGCGCCAAATCTCACATCAGAAATTCAGCCATTGGACCAGGGTATCATCCAAAACGTGAAAACCAGATACAGATCTAAAATGCTCCTTTCTCTACTGGCAAAAATTGATGAATGCGAGTCTGGGTCTGAATTGTCTAAGTCAGTAAACGTATTGGACGGGATAAGATGGATTGTGTCTGCCTGGAATGAGGTCGAAACATCTACAATCGCGACATGCTTTCATCGTGCAGGATTTCCAGTCGATGCCAACCCATCCGAAGGACCCTCGGACGAGCTTCAAATTGCGGAAAACATCGCAAGCTTGCCTGAAAACATTAGAACGGAATTGGTATCGGCAAATGAGATAATGAAAGTGGATGAAGGCATTGTTGTACACGAGATTCTGGGTCATTCACAAGCCGAAATAATGCAACAAGTTCTAGAAGGATTCCAAACTGATCCATGCGATATAAGTGAGGAATCTGGAGAAGATGAAGATGTGGACCATCAACCTCTAACAGCGAATGATGCCCTAAATAATATAAATCAGCTGCTTCTATATGTGTCTTCGAACCAACCGAATCTGGTGTCAGAAGTTCTTCACATAAAAACCAAAATCGAACAACACAAAGGAAAATGTAAAATCATTAAGCAGACAACTTTAAATACATATTTTAAATCCTAATAAATTAACACATATGTATGCATGTACAACACTGGTCTTTAATTTTTATTCGAAAAAAAACCCACACCCTTATAAGTAGGCCACCTGTTTAAGTTGGCCGAAAATTCCTGCACGGCAGGTGCCCAACTTAACCAGGTTTTACTGTACATATATCAAATTACAAAATAATTAACATTCGTTTATTGTTCTACAAAAAAGTCAATTTTATATACGGATAATTAATACCTTTGATTGTACTTGCGTACATGCCGATGGTTGAAGTATGAAAAACACTGAGTTAAATGCAAAATAGATTAATTACCATAGCATAACAACCATTAGAGCGATACGAATATTAAAGAGTAATGTAAGAGCGCAATGTAAAAAGAGGAGTATACGAATAAAGAAATGATATGCGCTTGTCGATATGCGACCAAATCAATAAATGATACAGCAGTTAATAAAAACTCTTATACGATATTTAAAATGAGTACAGTAAGTATGAGTAAGTTAATGCGAGTATATGTCAATATACAGCAAATAATGATTGAATTAATAGATAGAATACAAAAATAAACAATAGGATAAGTTATGTATGTTTGTCAAATGTAAACACTTAGTAAGTCCCGAACAGGGACCTTAACTCAAGGGTGTGCTAATTTAAAAAAAATGTCTTAAGCCTGATTTGAGGTAGATTGATACCACTATATTTGTCGCAGCTTAGCGGATGTCCTATCTTGCTGATCTTTTAAATGAGTTTTGAACCTAGTCAACTCCTGATATTTTAGATACTCGTAGTTCGACAAGTAAACCGTCCAGTCCACCAAATATTGCAATCATTACTTAATTTTGACAGGTTGGTAGGAAATATTGGCTCGCATCATCTAATTTGAATGGTTTTTTCTGTCTAATAGTGGAGATAAGGTTTTTTAGCCTTAAGCACTTTGCAGAAATGCCTTTTTCACATCCTGAGCATCGGTTGTGGCTCAACTAATAAATTTCCTGTTTCTGTTTGAGTCACGTTACCTTGACATATTTTTTTAACTATTTGGTAGAACTTAGAAATTTATTTCATTGGGGAGCACCTCCGCATTTTCCCTATCGCTTGTTATTTTTTCAGAAGATGACGGTGTTTCTCCTTTCTGATTTGTCGTAAGTAGTTCATAAGTTCGTAAGTTCTAGTTTTTCTTTTCAGTTGTTTTGCTATTTGTGCTTGCCTGGACTTTTTATGAAATCAAGGATTTCTGGCTCGTGGTCTGTCGAAATCTAGCAGATCAATTGGGGTATTTCTGACGGCTTCTTGGAATCGATGCCTGATCTTTGAAGCAGATTGTACGGGCGTTGACAAGGGGTTGTGGGGTGATCCCAGCGATTAGTTGGGACTGAGGCCTTCAAAAATAAGTCTGTTCACAGCATTTTCTCGTTGTTGTGGCAGTTAACATAACTGTAGAAATACACTGCAGGCCAAAAGTTTGAGGTCGCTCTAAGTTCTCGGAGGAAAAACAAAATCTAACATCGAAAAAAATTCTTTAGTAGTATAATCATAATCTAATCATGCTCCTGGATATGATATAAGGAACAAGATTTTGAAAAAATAAAAAACTCTAAAGGATGAACCTCAGTAATAATTCTAAAACATTCTGATATCACTTAATGCTCCAAAGATTGCTTAAGAGGAGAACAGAACCCTGTCCCTATGGGTTGTAAGTAACACTAGCGTTCAATCGCAGTTCTAAAATAAACTCACCCAGGAGTCAGGCATAGTGAACAAGAAACTTCCTGTTCCTCATTTGCTTCAAAAGAAGAACCGCCACAATTTGACAAGAAATTGATACATTACGAAACCCAAGTGGCTCTGCACACTTAAAACCCACTACACGAAACGTTTAAAACTTAATAGAGTTAACCACATGATACATGATACTAAAAGATGCCATTTGGCATACTAAGTCTAGCAAAGATCATGACAAATATTGAATTCATTTTGGCTACTTAAAAATGTTCCGAAATCCGACCCAGCGTATCATGCTCTATTTAGCGCATCTCTTCCACATGATCATCAGTTTTTAATGTTGTCACTGTGAAAAAAAAACTTTGCTACACAAATAATCACAGTGCAACAGCATAAATCTCTGCCTTAAAACAGCTACGTGTATCTATGCTATGCCTCCGGATTCATGTTTGTCTTATACTTGGGTTAAAGACTCCCATCCCAACATAATGTTCAGGCTTTACAAATCGATATTTAGATCGAATTTGTTTAATGAAGTTGTGTTGTGATTGTCTGATATAAAGGGAGATTTCAACCTTAATCTGATGGAAGAGCACAATGGCTCTTCTTTAATAGCTGCACTACATGCAATTAGTATGGCTATAAGCGATTAGCTACTAACTGGTCCTGGCTACCTATTTAAAACAAGCGTCAGATACCGGCCACAGTCTGAGTACACAGAACGTAATGTCCTAGGCAATGGACTGCTGTAAATATTTATGGATAGGTGCAAGCGACAAATAAAAACCTGCTCCGATGCCTTCTCGTACAGTTTCCCAACCATTGAAGTGTATTTCAGGTTGAAATCAAGGTCTCGTTGGCTGACTGGGAAAAATGATTGGGCTTCAAAGTGATAAATATGGTGAGGCAGCTGATGGACCAGGAAGACGAATCTGTTCTAACAATAAAGTATACACACACGACTACTGGTGCGGCAATGTTGTTGGCTTAGTATATTTGTATATTTTTCATATTGACGCAGCTGACAATAGACAATAGCTGACATAGACTTGCACTGCATGCCAAAGTAAAAAGGAAACTGCCGATCACTAGGATAAGGCCATACATTTTGCAATAAATTTTCACTCTTTATACCTGTTGGAAATTTTGTACCTGGAAACTTTTACTATCTGGGAACAGGTACATATTTTCTCAACAGGAAGTCATAAAATTAAAGGGTAAATAAGAAAAATAAGATCAAACAATGAACTTCTTGAAAAGCGTATAAAAAGATGCGCCACTAGGATGAGGCTACATGCAAAATCTTCGGAAGAAAGGAAAAATGAATAAAATGTTTACATTTTATGGTTTTAAAACATTTATTTATTAAGTTTTTCTATATTAATATGCCCTACATTAGTATGCCCGCCATTTTTCGATATTACCTCTATAGACGATTTGGAACAGAATCATAATTTTTTTTTTTAAATAATCAAGATAAATTTGGGCTCAGGCATCACGAATAGCTTCGATTAAAGTGTCCTTGTCTTCAAATTGTCTGCCCCCTTCATACACTTTACGAGATAACCATGCCCAAACATTTTCGATTATGTTTAAGTCCGGTGAATAGGGCGGCCATGGCAAAAGTTGCACGTCTTCTGATTGAATCCAACTTCTAACAACCCTGGAAGTGTGGATGGGGGCATTATATTGTTGGAAAATCAAAGGCAGGGGTCCAACAATTTTTTTTCACTTTTGGAAATGACCGTTTCAGCAAACATTTGTAGTTGTTTCCGTTCGTTATTGTGGACAAAATCTCCAACTCGATTGTGCCGTAGTAGGTAATAACTCCCCACACCATTACACCTGATGTACGGCTGTGACGTCTTGCCAAAATAAGCTCTTCCTTTCTAATGGAAGTAAAAGTTGTAACCATCGGGGCCATCAAGGTTAAACTTTTTTTCATCCGAAAAGATAATGCGTTTCCATTCACTGCTCTAAGCGACATGTTCTCCTGCAAAATTCATTCGATGCTCCTTGTACACTTGCTTCAAAACAGGTTTTTTTAAAGTTTACTCCTGTGTATAGTACCACTTATTCGGAATCTCCTTCGGACCGTTGCTATGCTGGCTGATACTCCGCTGTTGGACCTTATTTTAGTAGCTGGTAGAGTAGAATTTGAGGCATGCAGTAGAATTAACCGCTTTTCTCGCAATGTTGTTGCTTCTGTCGTGCGTCCTTTTTGATTTTTCCAATAGTGTTGTGGATCCGCAAGATAACTGTTTACAACAGTTTTACTTCTATTAAGCCTCCTTGCAGTTTCTCGGTCTGAGAGTCCTAACTCATTGAAAGCTTCTATTTTTCCTCTTTCTGTCGCTGTAAAAGTTTTCCAGGAACCCATTTTTTTTAAACTAAATAAAAACAGTTCTTTTCAATGCTTTTTTAAATATTCTTAACAAAACTTTAAAAAAATCACTGATGTAATCTCCTGCAACGAAATATTCGAAATTGCCTCATTCTAGTGGCGCATCTTTTTCTACGCTTTTCGAGTAGTTCATTGTTTGGTCTTGGGAAATTCCAACGGTCGTTTCTTATTTATCCTTTAATTTTATGACTTCCTGTTGAGAAAATATGTACTCAACAAAATCGATTGCAAAATCTATGGCCTCATACTAGCGATCGCCAGTGTATGTATTTATAAAGGAATTTTCTTAAAAAGAAGAAAAAAATGTCTTAAACCGATTTTTCGTCGAAAAAGGCGCCTTTATATGGGATTACTTTGTTTTATAATTCTTGGCATTCTAGCTATCAGTTTTTGTATATTGCTCCAGCAATCTGAAACTATATTCCACAACGCGGATTCTAATCTCGGACCCTTCTATCCAGCTCTAACCCAAGCAGCTCTATGATATAGGGTTCGAATCTGATGATTGCGGAGGCAATATCGTGATTTGTAAAATTTCTGTATCTCTCCTACTGTCGTTGTCTTGCTGAAATGCGAATCCTTCGCCAAATAATCTTAGTTCAGAGGTCACAGCGTTTTCTTTCAATATTGTTTTGTATGCATCCTTATTAATTTTTCCAATCTCTCGAACCAGACTTAAAGAGAAACATTCCCAGATCATAACAGAAATACCTCCATGGTTGACGGTAGGAACCACACAATCTGGTAGCATCTTTTGTTCAGCGCTGCGTCAAAGGAAAAGCCTCCGTTTTGTGCCAAGTACGCCGATCGTGGATTCATCGCTCCATAAAACTCTGTGAAATTTTCTTCAGTCCAGTCTTTATGCTTTGTGGGTCATTTTAAGGTTTTCTGCTTGTCTTGTGGTCACAGCAGGGGTTACGGAATAATTCCGTGTTTGATTTATTTCGGTTCTTATTTCGGGTGCTGTTTTTCGTCTGTCTGCTTGGCTTGCTGTTGTGACCATTGGCCGATCGTCGTGTTTATTGCCCTGACTGTGATTATGATTCATTCGCAAAATCGGTTTGAGCGTGTTGTTCAATGGTACGTTGAACGCAGCGCCTTGACACATTCAACTGCGAAGCAACCTCCCGCTGCTGATAAAATGCAGATCGTTAAACGCTTTCAAGACATTTTTGAGTTGTTTACTCAAGAATTGACGTATACTACGGTCATTGCTCCAGATCAAAATACTATCAATCAGATTAATGAGACTGCAAGATAATATTCTGGATGTCCGAACGACCAATTCTGCAATGACTGCCGGCAGCGCAAACTTGTAAGCTTGTAAATCAGCGAGAAATGCGTTCGGAACTTTTACTAAAAGGTAAAAAGGACATGACATGTCAGCAAAGTACGAACGCAAGCCCGCAAGGACGATCAGAGGAAACTAGTGGTAAATTTGCAATTAGTGCTGAGATTATGGAACAACCATTTTTTCAGTACGTTAAACGGCGGTGAGGATGAACATTTCATTGTCATGCCGAACGAATCATTCAACCTGGACGATAGAGGGTAACAATTCCTTCCACCTTACATACATAGAAATAGTTGGGATAGTCATTAGATTAGATTATATGGGGGAGAATGTAACCATATCACTGCAGCCACAAACGGAACTATTGTGATTTCCTCCAATTAGATCTCGCTTATGATACCTGAATTATTGGTAAACTGGCAACATTATATTCTGCAAGTGCTGTTTTGGGTTATTCCTATAGTCATGAGGTGTGTTTACTAGTCTGTATCCAGTGAGAAATCCTGTGATTGAATGAAGCTGACTTCTTGTTAGACTTAGGAGTTGTTTCTTTCTTGTATGGGAGATGTTTGGCATGCAAATTTTAAATTGTCTATTTTCGTCCATTAACAGTGAACCTTGTTTTTCAGCCAGTTTATAATACAGCATATCGCAGTGCTGATAAGTAATCCACAGAATGGTTTTAGCATCATGGAGGTCGATTCAGATCCTTTTCTGGCTAGTACATCTGCCATCTCATTGTCTATGTTGTTTCATAGGCCTTCATGGCTAGAAGCGCAGATTTGCTGGAAGATTTCTTATTTGTTATAGATCTCCTTATATTGTCTCTGAGACATAGTTCTTTTGCAAAGATTTCCGCTTAAAATACGGGATTATAAAGGGTGTTTTTTTTAGAGATTCAGTTCCTAAACCGGCAACACTATTTCTACAGATTATCAATTTGACAGTTGAAAGTGGATTTATAGTTAGTACGTTTTGCATTTTACGACAAATAGATTAAGGCCAGAGTAACGCGTGCAAATTGTGCAAACTTATTTTGAAAACCATGGTTTGGTTCGCCAAGCTTATCATCCATATGATCGACATAATCGTCCATCTGAGCAAGTTATTCGGAACACAATGAATCGCTTTCACACCACATACACTCTAGTGGATAATACGCATCCACAGAGATGACAAACAGTGCGAACAGAAGAAGTTATTGCCGTTGTGGGGCGCAGTTTTGAGGAGAATCCGAATGAGTCGATTCGCCATCGTGCACAGCAATTGGAGCTATTCCCATCTTCTTTGTGGAAGATTTTACGGAAAGATCTTGGCTTAAAAGCTTATAAGATCCAGCTTGAGCAAGAGTTGAAACCGCGTGACCATTATACGCGTCGTAGGGTCGGTGAATGGGCCAAAAACATAATTCAGCTTGATCCTCATTTTCAACGCAAAATTGTGTTCTCCGATGAAGCGCATTTTTGGTTAAATGGATATGTAAACAGGCAAAATTGCCGAATTTGGTGTGGAGAAAACCCAGGAAGTCTTTGTCGAGACGCACTTACAACCATTAAAATTCACTGTTTGGTGTGCTTTGTGGTCCATATTTCTTTAAGGACGATGCCGGCCAGAATGTTATAGTCAATGGAGAGCGCTATAGAAACTGTGAACTGGTTTTGGTCCTGTGATCTCACACCTTTAGATTACTTTCTTTGGGGGTATGTAAAATTACTGATCTATGCTGATAAACTAGAGACGTTGGACGATTTGGAAGTCAACATTCGCGATGTTATTGCTGATATACGGCCCCTGTTGCTCGATAAAGTTGTCGAAAATTGGACTTTACGATTGCGCTTCATATCATATATCATATTCAACTACTACATAATGGCATAAAATTATCTATTAAATAAATCTAATATCATAGACATTAACATTAGTTTCAAGTGTTTTGTTTCATATTGAATGTGTATACATCTAAAAAAAACACCATTTACTTGTCCATGCTGGTGTAGATGAGTGTTTTTGTATTAGCACCGTATACTCCAGCCACGACTCCTTCATCTGTTTTCGACCCATCTGTGTACCATAGTAGAGAATCGCTAGCAAATGTTCTGTTCCCAGTTATGGTGGTCTCAAAATGTAACCTTGAAGTTTTCGATGAAATTAAATTTTGGTAGACAGTTGTCCGTTATGATATTCCCAAGTGACTCATCTCTGCCTAATTCCACGGCAATGTCGGAATGGACTATCTTGGAATTATTATGGCTTCTTACATCTGATGGTGGAGGCCTAAAAGCTTAAGAGTAACTTCCAGCACTGCAGTCGGAGTTGTTTTCATTGCGCTGATAGTGTAAGTAGTCCTTAAAGTTTATTGAGTCTGTCTTGTTGCTACCATGCCGCAATTATGTGATAATTGTAATTGTAATTGATAATATACAATAAAGCAAGAGCATAATTTTGGGGATTAGACCCAAGCTCTTGGCTTTGTCTATGGTTTTCGTGAGCTGAGAGTTCCAAGTGAGTTTTTCGTCTGGAGTTAGGCCCAGGTATTTGACATCTTTTGAAAACACACCGAATACAGTGGGTTTTGCAGTTTATCTAGACTTCGTTTGTGAAAGCAACTAAGGTTGAGTGGAGTTCCGAGATTGTTTATAGCAGAGGAGAGAGAACATCACCCTGGGGGCAAGGTTTCGCAGCCGTGTTGCTAATTCTGTCATTATGCAGTATTGATATTTCTTCCGTTAAGCATGTGATTTATCAAGTTATATGTAGTATAACCTACTCCAGTATTCTGGATGCATATCTGTTTCGTGTTGTCTAAAGCTCCTTCGATGCGAAGGAAGCACCCTACCGTAATTTCTATGTCTCTGAGGAATTTCTCAATCCTCGTGGTGAGTTCCTGAAGAGTATGCGTTAGCGATTTTCCTTTGTTAAAAATACCAAAATACCAAATATTTTTTCCACTATCTTTAGGAAAAAGAGGTGAGGCTTATATGTCGGTATGGGCTATCAATATTCATATTTAAATCCGACAGAGCTGCCGGTATTGATGACTTGGCTGTGAAGCCGTCTAAGGCTTGTTTAAGACTTTGCGAAGAACAAAATCTTCAACATAGCCTATACGATTTTTCTCTGCAACTTGATATTTGCAGATACTGATCGCACCTCATCAGTGTAGTTTCAGTGTCGGAAGTACACTAAATTTTTAAACTACACCATTGATCAAATCAACTCTCATCACTTATTTGTCAATTTTAACAGTGCGTGGTTTAGGCTTGTCTGGCACTGCAGGATGACCAAAGAAAAAATTGCTGTTTTATAAGGGTTCGTAATGATTTGACCTTCGACGTCAGAAAGACTTCCGTCAAGGCGATCCTGTGGCATGTTATTTCTTTAATATGGTACTTGTGATAATAGCGTGAAACACGCAAGCCAACACCAGAGAGAGAGAGCAAGCTGCTTATAAGGCATTTGCAAGAACTCGTAAAAAGCAGACGCGTTCATAATGGGTGCGTCGGTAAGCGAGAAAAAGCGAAATACCTGCTGCCATCGAAAAAGGACACACATCATCGACAATGTCACAATATACAGGTATCTATAACTTCGAGGCAGTTTAGGACCCAGGCTCCACAGTTAATATAAACAATGACCTCACCTTACAGATCAGGTAAGATTAACTCTTGCCAATGTTTTTTTTTTGGTTCAGAGCTCCCTCTTGAACAACCAAAAGAGCGTTTCGAGATAAAAGTTCTTAGAATGTTTCTATTCGAAAGGAGAATAAAATTTAATTAAAATTAGTATGGGCTATAAAGCGATATATACTCAGCTAATATAGTTAGATATTAACGGCTAGGACAGGAAGAACGGATAGACAGAAACGCTCTAACTTGGAAAGTTTTTAAAATCTATCATCAGCGAAAACCACAATTTTCTCTATGGTGGGGGCAAATGGAAACGACCTCAGCCACCTTTGTTTGAGAAATTGGATGCAATTATTAGACAATAGGGCTGACTGATGAGGCCCAGGTCCGGATTGTAGACCCAAATAAGTAATTAAATATTTGCCGAATTGAGTGCCCTAATTAAGTGGCAAGTTTCATCTTGTCATTGTGTTTCACTCATTCGTATAAACGATTAAATGAAAATTCTTAGAAAAAAAGTATCATGGTAAAAATGCCCGCAAAGAAGAAGAAAGACTTTCAAATAATGATCTAACATATGTACTCGTATACAGTGAAGAACTCGTGGAACATATTGACTACTTGCATCCGCAGCTACAGTCGAGCTATGGTTAGGCGTCTTAATCAGCCTCGTAACCGCTTCACAACCATGGCAAAAAATCGTTTTCTCTGAATAAACTTCAGAGATGTCTTTCGATCCCAGTTTACGACACCGCTCCTAATATATTAGAAAAGGTTGATGGACACACCTTATCCTGTGTAATGAATGTTCCAGAATTTAGACATACCAAACGACGCGATGGTCATATTCAAGCGGCAGAGAATAAAAGAAAAACAATTATTTTTTACATTTTCTTTTTTAAGTTTAATATTTAACATAACATTTATTTCCTTTTTCAATGGTTTGCGTTTTTCATTCTTTTTTTTTAAGTAGATCAGAATTTTTGCTTTTTAGTTAATATTAGTTATAAATTTTATATGTGTGATATTAAATGTATTTGTATTTCTTATAATAAATATTAAAGGCATTAAATAAAATAAAGGAAAAACAAATTTATACAATATTCCAAAATTTATGGTAATTTACATATTGCACCAATTGAATTCGATTTACGTACGGCATCTGTTTTATCTCTCATTTGGACTGTATCTTCTATGATTGAAGTTTTCCCTTCCTTCATATGTTAATAAAAAGAAAGCAAAACAAAAAATATTTTGTAACAAAAATTGTTTAACACAACAAAACTATCATACTATTACAAATACGTTGTTTTTTTTTTAGGTTTTTATTTTTTATAATTGTAATCACATATTCTTTATATTATTTTTGTTTCTGTGTTTTTTTTTATTAAATAATTTTTTAATTAGTTTACTTAATTCTAGAGTTAGGTTTGTATCCGTAATGAAGTGCTTTCAAAAGGTTCCTCATATTCGGAACCTTGTCATCAATTGCGAATATACGGAACTACTTTTAAAAAATCCGTCTTTTTAAACTTTGTACAAATTAATTTTTATTTATTTTAAGATAAGAAATTTTGTTAGACAAATTTTAGGTTTTTCTTTGATTTGTTTTAAATTTTACAAGGAATTAATTTTCTATGTCAATTAAGTAACCTTTTAATTGACACACATCTACAAATGCATGTATGTACGAGTATGTATGTGACTACAGTACATTATGTTGAATTTTCTTCTTTTTTCTTAAAATGTTTATTAAAACTTATGTATTATTGTACAATAACGATGTACTATTAGCTAACTTATAAACTACTACTAATTATACCTGTAATTATTACTTACTACTAAAATTATCGTTTGAAGTACGATGATATATATACAAGAAACGGATATCCTTTAGACACACACATCGACACACACCCTGATACTCGTATCTTGCGTGCGTTGCATTTATGGATATCCGTCGTGCAAGGACTTGCAGTTCGCTCGTTTTTTGTTTTGCTTTGAATTTTTTCGAAAAAATGTCATTTAATAAAAAATTATAAGAAAAAAAAAATTACAATGTAGTTGATATATTTACAGTTTACGTACACATATACAATTTATTTAAATGGGTGTTGGTAGAACAGTGTAATCTTGATGTAAGGACGACTTTACTGTATCGTATACAGGGCGGTTATCATCTGGCAGCGCATAAACATCCGGCGGAACACACAGTGACTGTAACTTTGAAATGTAGCTATCAAAGTGCTCGTGATGCGGATGATGATGTGGATGATGGTGGCTAATTTTTTCAGCGGTTGGTGGCAGTGGTGGCGGCGGAGGACCATAGATTCCGGGTACAGATTGTGCCTGTGAAATACTTGCTGTGGTCAATGGTCCAGGTGGTATTAGCGATGCATGTGAATACGGATGATTCACAGACGATGGAGCTGACGAAAGACCAGTTGTGCCAGGTGGTGGTGGTGCTACTCCATTTGGAGGAATACGAACGTGTTCTAGTAGAGTAATAACATTGTTACGTAGACTTTCGTAGTAGTTGTTCAAGGAGCTGGGATTGTTAGAGTTGCGTTGTGATGTGTTTAATGGAGAAGCCTCCTACAAAATTGCCAACAAAATAAAAAACTCCCATCAATTATTTGTGCAACGTGATTTAAATTGTATTAGAATTTGTATTGTAAAAAAATTAAAAAAAAAACTCTAAAAACATATTTTTGAAGTAAAAAGAAAGTTTAAGAAATGCTGTTTTTTCATTGTTCAACGGTCTATGCTGTCGTTTTTTATATTTCTTTGGCATTTTTGACAAAAAACAAAAGTACACCTATACCAGAAGAACGGTTTCGTATTATTCAAATTTGAGTTGAAAATCGGTCTTCCATCTCGTATAGAAAATTACCTGATTTCATATTCGTCATGTTGTGAACGAACAACACCTCAAGGTAATGTGCATACGAAAGAAACTGTAGTCACCGTGTGACGAATAACCCTGGAAATGTCAATTTAAAATCTCAACAGTCTGTCCACTATATGAAGAATTTTGCAAAAAGATTTGGTTCATGGGGTGGCATCTTCAGCTCTTATTTATACAAATGCCCATGCTCTGAGCTCGTGTTACAGTCAAACAAAGCATGGATGGCTTTGCAGTAGGTTGGTGCTACCTTCTTGAGATCTTGTCTATACAATTTATATTGGCAAACAAGTAAGAACAATGTATTTCATGATTCTGAAGAACGTTTCTGGCCTACAATCTAGAGATTAAATTTTAAACACCAATTCAGACGGATGCTCACTGTATAACAGAGGAATGGGATGTTTTGAGTCAATAGAAACATATGCAGCCTTCATTTTTATTCACACGGTTGACCAAGATATGGAATGAAATGTTATAGGTCCGCAACACTTTGCCTTTTTAGTTCTTGAACAAAACTCCCCTTACCACTCTTCAGAACTTGTATCACCATTACAATAACAATAAGCATTGCAATTGTGGTCATTTAATAACTCTCAGGTATTTAGCTAATATGTCTACGGGGTGTAGTATATATGTAGTCCAGGTTGGGTTAAATACAATTTCAATGTAGGCGACCACAGCAACCGAAATAAGGTCATCGACCTTCAGTCATACACCTGATTTCTTTTGTCTTTTTCAGAACATATACTGCCAAGCAATAAACAAATAAAAAGACCCAGTGAATTCAATTCAATCCTCCAAATGCGTTCCGGGAAGCACTGCACTCCCGAACTGGCTTGGAGATAGTAATAGAGCTCGGCAAGGCCTTAAGAGCAACTTTACTCTTATATATGCCGAAATACTTCTCCATCTCAATGGATTCTCCACAATATTAGGACTGTATATTATATCATATATCTCAGATGGAAAAGAGGGGTGAAATCTAACATTTCCGTATCCTCGATTTGTTTTGGAACCATCAGCAAAGTCCCGACTTCATTTCTAATCTGCCTCCGATCATGGCCGAAATCACAGTGAAATCGATTTTGTATTAGGTGCACAACTAAGTTATCGCTGTTTTTTTTAATGAAAATGCAACTTTATTGTGAAAAAATGGATACAAATGAATCATTCAAAGTATTGCGTATCTCTAGCTACAACTTTTTCCTATATTTTGATGTCTTCATATGAGCGGAATTGCTGATCAGCCAGACCATGTGCCAACGAACGGAACAAGTAATAATCGGACGGCGCAATATCTGGGGAATATGGCGGGTGGGGTAGAACTTCTCATTTGAGCGTTTCCAGGTAGGTTTTGACGGGTTTAGCAACATGGGGCCGAGCGTTCTCATGCTGTAGAATCACTTTTTCGTGCCTCTGTTTGTATTGTGGGTGTTTTTCGCGCAGTGCTCGCCTCAATCGCATCAATTGAAGTCGATACCGATCCTGAATGATGCTTTCATTGCCTTTCAATAGTTCATAATAAATAACACCGACCTGGTACCACCAAATACACAGCATAACCTTCGCAGCGTGAATATTCGGCCGAGCCGACGACGTAGAAGCATGAGCGGGTAGTCCCCATGAATTTCTTCTCTTTGAGTTCCTGTAATGAATCCATTTTTCATCACCCGTCATGATGCGATGAAGAAAATTGTTCACTTTTTACTGTTGTAGC
This sequence comes from Volucella bombylans, assembly GCA_949129095.1. Taxonomy (NCBI): domain Eukaryota; kingdom Metazoa; phylum Arthropoda; class Insecta; order Diptera; family Syrphidae; genus Volucella; species Volucella bombylans. The sequence continues at coordinate 125,531,450 of OX422143.1, read as the reverse complement.
AGTTGGTCCTTAGCTTCAAATCATAGGGAACCCAAGTTCATTGTTTTTGAACCGTTCTCAACGCATGCAATCGCTTAGAAATGGCTTGGGGGGTAACTCCTAACGCTGAAGCAAGCTCTTCTTGCATTTGGCACGGATCCTCATTGAGAAATGCCCCCAATACAGCGTCTTTGAATGATTTTGGCCTCGTTTAAGCGGACAGTCGTTTTCGTTTTCTTCGAATGAAAGAAGAAAATCAACACTATCCACAAATGACGATTATTTGGCACAAAATCAGACATTTTCACACAACCAAAAGTATATGACGCCAAACCAAATGGCCGCCTCAGCTGAGATAACGTGCGGCGTTATTCCGGCAATAGCGTGTCGAATGTTGGCCTTGAGTTCGTCCAAAGTGGTTGACTTATTAGCGTAGAGAAAATAATCGAGTGGTGTCAAATCGCATTATCGCGGCGATCAATTGATGAACGCTCGCAGTGAGATGACCCAGTCACCAAAACTTTCCTTCAGCTCTGAAGTATCAATGTTATCGAGCTCTGAACACAGAAAGTCGGTTAACATCGCTATACTATATACCTGAGACTATTGCCCGTAACGGTGTCTCCTTCCTCATTTCGAAATAATTAAGGTCCGATGATGCCGCCATGTTATAAACCGCATGTCAATCTTTGTGGATGCATTGATGTTTGTCCAACCACTTTTGGATTATGTTCGCTCCAATAATGGCAATTTTGCTTGTTGACATAGCCGTTGAGCCAAAAATGGCTCTCGTCCGAGAAGATGATTTTTTCACCAAAATCCGGATCTCCGGCCAACATTTCCAGCGCCCAATTAGCAAACCCACGGCGTTATTTAAGGTCGTCTGGCTTCAATTCTTGCGTCAGCACAGTCTTATATGGATATAAACCAAAATCCAACCGTAAAATAAGCCGGATTGACTCTCTGGCATTGCCGAATTCAGTTGATTGGCGCCGAATCAACATTTCTGGGTCTTCTTCGATACTGGCCACTACGGCGGCTATGTTTTCTTCACTTCGCATCAGTCTCTATCTAGTGGCTTAAGATCCAAAAGAGTGTACTCTCACTCAAACTTTTCCAAGGTACTATGAATTGCCTGCACACTGAAGCCATGATGATGACCGACCTCATGACGAAATTCAGGTTGTGTATTTACAACTGAGCCGGAATTTCGGTAATATTTTTTAATAATTTCCGCACGTTCGGTAAGCTTAATACAATGCATTGCAATGAAATGGCTTACCTTACTGAATATTTTGACAGCTGCTGAAACATAACAATTGGAAAAACTATCATTGCCATCTGGTCACCCGTTAAGTAACCTCGATTTGGCAATGTCGAAGATAATTGAAGGCTTTAAGCAATTCGTCAATTGGATGAGATATTGGTGGAAATGGCCCACGACGGATGCTACTTGCTATATTTATCATATAGGCTCATCAGCTTTGCTATAATACAAGCATCAAATAGATCGTGTTTTGGGTGTGAGGATATCGAAATTGAGATTGATGTTCTATGGTGGTACCAAGCATCTTCTCAGACTTCAATTGACTCTCTTGAGTTAGGCTGTTATCTAGCCTAATTTTACCATATCTAAAAATCTATTTTAAAGGCAACCTCTGTATAAGGTTCCATCACAAATGGCTTAAACGTCATATCTTTAGACACATGTTAGTCAAGCTGGATCATGGGTAAAGATAGTTCTGGGTTGATGCCTGCATTGGACGCTGCCTTATAGGCCAGTATGATAAAAGGCTATTGAAGTGTATTGTATTACGTATAAGAAGCTGGAGTTCCATGCACCTTGGTCTTTCTTTCAACGATCTCAGAAAACGGGCAATCTTAAATATTGGTTTTAGTCGTTAGTTTAGTTCATCACAATTGGAAATAGTCCTTGAATCTTGTATGCTCAAACAGACATTTATCCTACCCTAATAACACATATATCATTGCGCGTGTTGAATGTTTCCCTTCGAATTGTCCTTCTGTTGTCCAAGTTTACCAGAGAGGTCGATCAAAGGCCGCAACAACGAAATCAAGTGTTGTAGCATTATCCTTTCAAGGAGAGGGGTAAATTATGTAATTAACTACTTCTGCGAAAATAGTAACGAATCTATTTAACATAAGTCTGTTCTGATGAATTAATGAACATTAATATTGTAAGCTGACGTGATGATCAAAAATTTGTCATTGGCCTTCAGTTTGAATTAAAATGACATACTGCGATCACTGGTGGATCAATAAGTCTGTGAATTTTTGAATAAAAGATAGTGCTTTTCGACAAAAAAAAAGTTTTAGTTCTCAACATACGAGTATGTAGTCTTTTAATACACCCCGTCAAACTATTGTCATGACCTTCTTCTGCATTGATTCACCCGTTGACAACCACTGTTTCAACAGCTGGTGGATGCATATTTCGTCCACGGTTATGAAACTGTGCGTAAAAGTTCGTACGAATTTTGATTGAACAAAGCTAAACACTGCTTCGAAGTTGTCACGCGAAATTCACTTTTTTCCGTTGGCACACGATTGCTTGTCACGTCACACAGAAACTTAACGACGTAGCTTGCTCAAAATTTAACAGTAGTGGATGCATATTAGTTAGACAGATTTACGTTGACTCAAGCAGTCTTGTTTTTCAAGTTAGAACGTGAAAAAATTCAGAAAGTCACGGAATTCTCGGATATCTCGTCGACTTCATACACTTTCTGTGCCTCGCAAGCGAATATAGCAATGCAAAAGTTAGAATAGTTGAGTGTCCGTGCATTGAATTTACCATTTTTCCACCAAATAGCTAATTTTTAGTTGAAAAGCTTCAGATGATCTGCACATGTGATTAAACTTCTATTTGTAGGTTGGAGGCATTTCAAAACCCATATCTTCAAGATATTGAAATTAAACCCAGTAGGTACTCGTATGTTGCACACGAATGTCTTCAAAATTAATCTGAACCATGAACTATGAAAAATTGTTCACTATTATCCCTTCCCTACCGTCATCTGTCTACTCAGAAAGCCTTAAAAAACGACGTGGTCTTTATGGAACTTACAGATGACTTGAGAACTTTACAACGTTTTCATTAATTTCAGGACAAATATCTCCGAGAACAATCTCTCCAAAAAAATTACGAAAAAATCTTTGATAACGAGTATGGGGTTTGTTTTTAATTAGTAATTTCAGTTTGCTTACACATGAAAACTTTGATGGTCACCAACCCTTAAGCATTTAATTAGCATCTGTAAAAACGACGACAACTTAGTGGTCCTTTCATCCTTTTTGTGATCTTGAAGAACTACATTCATTAAAACTGACTCGAGCCAAATTAATCCTAGATATTCAAAAAGGCTAATTCTATGAGTTTGTTCAGCTCTCAGTAAAACTATTCGTGGAATCTCTAACCACATCCCTATTCCGGGAGAGGAAAAAACGTATCTTTCAATCAAAAAATGCAAACATTTGTTCTGCTGGTCAATTATTCCTTATGTTCACATACTCATGCTCTCGAGTGTGTATGTAAGTTGGGGGAGGGAAGTTTAATAGAAAATAGATCAATCCACTTTAGTTTTATTTACAATTGCCTGTACATACTCGGAAGAGTGTATCCAAACGGTATGGAAACTTTGCTTGCTTAAGTTGTAGTGGGAGGAGAATATTTAACATCATAGGGGATGAAAGGCTACTGGACTGCGAGTATTTGCTGATACATGCAATAATGAAGAAAGCTTCTGATGTCCACATTCCAGGATGCGGGATACGAGTTAGTATAGTTTAACTCAACACTGTCGACGTGGTCTGTTCTATTTTTTTTGTGTTGGAACGAGCTGTCCATTCAAAAATTCATTGAAAATTCTTAGTATGTGAGCAGTCATATGTAGGTATGTGAAATGAATGTGTTAGTATTTCTAATGGGGTGCGGTATATAACTAGTTTCCCTTTTCCAGTTTTACAGATTTTTTTTTTTGTTTTTTTGTATACAAATTTTATAGTAGTTTGTAGTTTGTATAGTAAGGAAATACTTCAAAGCACTTTAGTAACCCCACTTAAACTTTATGGGGCTAGTCTCTCAAAGGGTAAAACATTTGATTGCACCACAAATATTTGCTCAAAAAATTTCGGTAAATTTTTACAGTGAAATTGTAAAATTCAACGAATTGAAACCGATAAAGGGAATGTGTATGTGATTTCTTCAGAGATGCCCCTATGGAAAATGACTGTATTTTGATATTAAAACAATGTAAAGTAAGGGAAGGAATAGTTGTGTAATTGTAAATAGTTTCTCATTAGATGAGTCCCAATTTGTTCTTTTTAATAAAAAAAACAATTGTATAAGGTACCGATGAATTTTTTTGTTATAATTTTTGTTATAATAAAATAATTCAATTGAACTGTAGAACAGCTTACACGAATAGATGAGCTGGACCTAATTTTGCATGACTTTTTCTCATAACTTGGCGGATAATTTAGAAGCACATCGTCTTATGGGATGCGCTATGTGGCAAGTGACACCTGCCTGTTAGAATCCTGTTCCAAATCCTACAATCCATCCACGTCCAATGTATTCCAAAATTAGTTAACATGGAGCGATAGGGAACTCAATTGTAATTCACTCGCTGGCATTATAACGGAAGAAGTACCGCCTAATGATACCTCCGGTATTCCTGGTGTTGGAAAACTTCCAGTTGTGTGCTTGAACAAATGCCGCAAATTTGCTTATTAACAATGCATTGAACAAAAAGTGAGGGGGTCTTCTTCCATCTTTAATAGAGGCCATTTAGCGAAAGTTCGACGTTCACGGTGGTCACTTGGCTTTAGGTCTTGGGCCAACCCGTATAGCAAGTGTTTTTTGTAAAATACCTAACAGGAATGTTCTAGAGATGCCCAGATGTGGGTATGACTTTTGTTGATGCACTGTTTCCTATTTTTGTAAGAGCATAACACCTACAACAGTTTGATTCGGTAAAGCAACTTTAGAATTTCCACTTCACAGCTGTGCTTATTATCGTCGGTGTTTGTGTTTTACTATGTGTTTGTGAATTATAATGGCTCGAAAATTCAGAGTGAATGTCGCAAATACACACGATCCGAGCTGTAAAGAGGTTCTCAGGGTTTAGGATCAGTTTTTTCGGTCCTACAAGACCAACCCGACAGAGGAAAACCGTAAAAAATTCAAACGAGCCAAAAATGGCCGCAACTCCTTTCTTAAGCGTGTAAAATTTGAATATAACCAAAAACTGAGACACAAAATACTACAATATCCCAAAGGTAATAACAATTTTTAATCGTTCGTCAAAATATTAAAAATTATGTCTCATACTCCATCGCAACGTTAATTTATAATGACATTCCAACTGTCCACTCAACAAGGCCATTCTGCTTGTTGCAAACTTTGGGACGAGATCCACACTTTCAGATTGTGCTTTGTCTCCGCCTTCTCCACTCCACTTGCCTAGTGGCCACTGTGCTTAAAGATCCTAACATACACAAATACGCTGGGAGATACACCCTGAGTAGGTATTCTTCCACGTTAGCAACACCACTGCGTAAGCTTTTTCGACAATCCTACTCTTTAAGCAAATTTTCTTCTATCTCTTTCTACAGACCCAATGCATATACGTCCCTTCTTTCCAAGGTCGCAGTACGGTTTCATGGCAACAGATCCATTTGTGATTTGATGGCATATCTCAGCGAAAAGTGGAACCGAAGCGTATATCAATCCGGTGAAAGTAAGATAGTTGCGCTTCATATTTGGAATGACCACGTATTTGATGTCGCTAAAAATGCTGCGAAATATCTTGGTTTCCTCAAATATATATTGAAAGAAATATATTGAAGAAATACTTTTCCTGTCCTCAATATCTAAGGCCCAAAATTGGAGTGCAATGCCCACATCGGGTCAGGTGTCCCAAGACCTCTTTGCACTTGCTAGATAAAATTCAAAAGCGCAATGAAACTCATAGGTGATGCCAATACTGCACAGTCAATTGATATGCTTGAAGGCGGACGTAAAGCCTCACTTTGTTCTATTGCTATTTTCACCACCAGCGCTTCACTAAAATTGCCAGTAGCATTCCATCCCTTCACCTTTACCGTCTCGCTATGAATGCTCACCAGTATGCCCTGAAGCCTACTTTCAGACGTACTCTAAAATATTATTGTGATTCTTTCCTAAGCAACTCGCTTATGGAACGCCCTGTCGAGCTCTTTATTTCCTAGTTGTTGTAATTTGCAAAATTTTAAGACCAAAGTACATCGGTACCTCTCTTTTCTTCCTCGCTAAGTTTCCGTCTTTCGTTCACCGCCTTTTTGGTTTTTTGGCATGGAAACAGACCTACCCCAATTAATCATCATCAAATGCTGTTATATGGTATTAATTTGTATTGTTGCATGTACTTTGTATTGGCTTGAGCAAGTGACCCATGGTGTACCAAAAAAAATTTAAAAACCAATTTTTGTTTTCTTGTGATGAGGGCACGAACATCACATCACTCTGTCCCACATTTTCCACGCGATTAAGTGTATCATTAATTCGGTCAATAACTTTGCGTCAGAATCTAACCATACTGTGAAAATAATTCAAAGTCAACCCCCAAATACGAAAAAATTCTGGAATCTGTTCAAGATTTATCAATTTCCCTTGAGCAATCTGCGATCTACAATATATAGTAATAATAATCAATTTAGAAACATATCTATGCTGTTGGCTCACATTATTGATCTATTAACACGAAATGATAAACACCACATTATATACAATATGTTAAAATCATAATAAAATCGTATGCCCCACAATAACTGACTCTTCAATTTCTTTACGCTCTTCCCCCGATTTTAGACTTCAAGGCACATCCAAAAGAATCGTTCCCTCTCGACCAAATAATTATCAGTTATGCCAAATGAGTGATTTGAGCAACGAGATCACCTGCAGATCACATTCGGATAACTTCCAGTAAAATCCATGACATACCGGCGCAATCTCAGCGCATATCGTGTGCATTGTACAATACTTCGATTCTTACTTAGATCCGTGAAACTGAAGTTATCGAACCGCCAGTAACAACCCTCATCTGAAATTGATACTGAACCCCTATATATACTTTCGCTGTGGAACAATATGATAAAAAGCTGAACAATTTCAGGAAAGCTGAATCAGACAAGTAATTACACATCATGATCGCACCAGGCTTACTAATTTCTTTAAATCAAAATTCAAAATTGATGTCAACAACTGCTGCAAAATCTTCTCTATCTCATCTCATTAAAGGTAAGCATCCTATATGTTAAAATGTGGATGGATGTTCATCAACCCTGCGTCCTACGTCATCAATCTGGGTGAAATAACTATGGACAAATTTAAACCGAAAGCTGAAATCAACAAACATCGAAGGATACTACCCTTAAGTCCAGTGTTAACATTAAAAATAACAATGTAAAGTCCACTATCCCAATTGCTAGTCTTAGAAAACAGAACTATGTTAATATTAAGTCTAACCCGAAAGCGATTCTGAAGTCTAATTCTAAGCCCAACTCTAACAATAGAAAATCAACTTGTACCAAAACTAACAAACATGTACCTTCCAATCTTGATCCTTCCTCCAGTCCTTTAGAAAACCTAATAAATATCTCCTTATTCCACTCAAACGAAAACGGCTTACCCTAACTTTATTCGCTCCCATATTTGAAATCCCTGTTCATCTTTACCCCAGACTCCAACCCTAATACCTTACCACTTTCTTTTTTAGACCCCATGCTTCCTCCAAAGGCAAAATTAACTAAGCGCCTTACAGATTCTCTGCAGGATGTCCGGAATGTTCTCCCTCGACTAAGAGACCACAGATTATATGATAATGTTCCTTTATATCTCGCTTATATTGTATAATATATGACATATCGAAATCGTCGATGATCACAAATCTGGCAAAATTGTCGTCAATCTAACCGACAGATTGATCAAATGGGGCGCCACCTCACCACGCTTTAATGCACCAATTAACGGCATTGAGAAGTGTACTGAAGTATATGATGGATCGTGTAGAGGCCAGAGGGAAACACTTCGGACGAAAGATCCTTAGATTCTTTTTCTTGATAATTTTTATCGACGGTATGACGAAAACCAATACAATAATTTCCACTATGCGGCAACTTGTTTTACGTTTTCATTAACAATTAGATATGATGATGTCGCCAATGATCTCTCTTTTTTTGAGTCTCATTTAAGTTCCAAACGCATACTACACCTATAAAGAACAAGGTCTAATTTTAAAAACTACCATCGTTCTTAAACCGCCGCTTAATTCTTGGGTGAACCCTTCCAAATGTTTCTCCGTTTATTATCAAAACGTGAAGGTTTCCGCCATATACATATCTTACTTCCCATACTCTGCCCTACGACAATTTTACCCTTGGAAAAACCAATCTCGCCCCTAATTTTAAGAATAATGAATTATTTATTCTGACTATTAACGATGTTGGTTGTATCGTTGAAAATTCATACACATCTGTTTACGCAGATATATACAAATTTTTAGACATAACATATTTCATCTTCCTTAGAATGTCTAGACAGGACGTAAGCGCCCTCTTACTTCACCTCGTTGTTATCTGCTCTTTAGTCTGTCTGTTCCCTTAGTGTTATCTGCGATAAGGACTTCAATTTTCGTTCTCATATTCTCATGTCGATAAAATGATAAAATAAAAGCCTACTCTGCTCTTGGGTTCATCAAGCGTTGGTCTAAGGAGTTTTCCAATCCCTATTTTACTAAATCTCCTTACAAAACATTTGTTAGGACTTTTCTTGAATATGCAAGCCAAGTTTGGCTACCCTACTACCACACGTACATCCACCAGGTAGAAGCTGTTCAATGCAGATTTTTACGGTTTGATTAACGTCCTGTTCCACGGGATGGTAGCCATAACATACCACTTACAATGTCTAGAATGTTTCGTAAAGCCGACTACCACCTCAACAAACTGTCGCTCAAGAACATTATCCTGTTTTTAGTTTTTATTTTTAATTTTAAGTGAAATTGTTAGTTCTAATCTAAGGATTGCTTGTAATAAGCTTAAATAAATACTCGTTTTTTCTTTTTATTTCGTCCTTAATAACATCAAGTTAGAAAAGGAGGTCATATCATCCGAATAGTCAATATCGACTCGAATAACGCCTTCGCCAATGTCAAGATGCGGATATCCGAAGACTGATCGAGTCTACCAAAACCCTTAGAGAACTTCTATGCTGCCAGCATCAGGAACAGCTAACTATTGGTGAACTAAACGCAATATAATAAGTAGGACTAAAATTACTCAGACTCCGAAAAATAAGGGTAGAACGTTGGCTTCTTCGAAATAAAAAGATATAATTTGAAAAGCAGATAGAGGGCCACTGAATTGTGCATCTGCTGAAATGATGTTTTGACATCTAACTAGAAGATGAGAACAAAATTCGTACAACAAATAAATTTAACAAGGGCATTCAGGAATAAGGATAGTTTAGAGGTCGTAATCTGTCCTAAGAATCCGAAGGAATAACTCCTGTGATACAATCTTAATGACAAAGATGATAAAAATTCCAATCGACAGCAATTCCAATGTTCTGACCATGAAGAAATTTGAATGGCTATATAAAAGCTAGATACCAAGAAGGATACTGAAATAGACAGGTTCTCTTCCGAATTATTAAAGGCATCGAGGTTTGCATTCGTTAGGAACATACATCCCATCTGTAAGATATAGCCGCATAATATTGTAACATAAGTGGAATGTGTAGTCCTTGTAAATCTACTGAAAAAAAAATTGAAAATTATAATCGATACCCACCAAGCCGAAAATCCCTTCGAAATCCTATAAGCCGTACAGGATAACTAGGAAGAACATTCTCTCCTCAATAAAGGATAGCACCGAGAAAGAATTTTCTTCATTAACATAATTCAAAGAATTTTCCAAACCACACAGGCCAATGCGAGAAATAGAAAGTATGAACAACTCCCCATATAAGGTGAACAGGACGCGCAAAGGTGGTTTAGTGGGTGTCGAGGGTATAAAGAAGTAAATGTTACCGAGATGGAAGTACTACAACCAGTAACAGCGAGGACCACAGTTTACTTATACTGACTGCGCTACATTGTAAAGGATCACTCTTGCTAATCGCTATTTCTTTGCACTAAGCAGGCAAATATGAGTAGGTCTCGCCCACGAACATGAAGAATGCATATTCCTGAAACATTATTTTCTAGTCCTGCTTCGTTTTCATCAAAAGTGAACAAGAAGCAAAAATATTACTTACACACGAGTAATATATGCTTACGCAGGACAACTTCATATCACTTATATTTAACCGTTTACATGACGCTCTGAAGATTTTCAATATTTATGTTCAGAAGGCACTGTTTGACAACTTGTATAATGGTTTGCGCAAGTAACATATTTTAACACGTTGGTTCACTAAAGTCTATGTAGCCAATTAACTTGCAGATCTTCTATGAAATCTCACCTTTCACTGTGCCATCTGGAAATTTCTTCTGAGATTGTAAAGATTCATATGATGAACTCCACTAAACAGAACGTCTTCGTATTGCATCCGTACCTCATTAAAAGGTGCAAAACTGGCAGACTTTGTGAACTGGCCATTTCTCTGCGATTTCAGGAATCATCTCAGTTTGCAAGCGGAAACAATTAGTATATCTAAGCGCAGAGCTGTAGATCTTTGAAATATGTTTTCGAAATCAGAAGTTGGATTAACATCGGTAAGAGCTAGATAAACCAAAAGGCTATCCGCCTGGAATTTGGCCAAATTGGGCGAATTTTACTCAAAGCTCAAACGGCAGTACTCTCGACAGAAAAACCGTTTAAATATGATGAAGTTCAATGCAGAAGAGTGCAGCGAAATGTAGCAAATTGGTGCCACAATAAGAGCTTTGCTGTTAAGAAAGGAAGTATCGATAACGATAAAAGCCCTCGAGAAGAAGAATGGGGTTGAATGAATTATATACTTACTTACTGACTTAAGGTGCGGCTACAGTCCGACCTGGGCCTCAACCAACAAGCATCTCCAGCCAAATCGATCTTTAGTCAGATGCTTCTAGTTTTGCACGTTCAGTTGGTTGATGTCCTCTTCCACATGCGTGCGTCACCTGAGTCGCGGTCTTCCTCTACTTGGTTATCATTTGACGGCAGATTCTAAGATATTTCGAACGGGAACATTGGTGTTCATTTACATGATCCAGCCACCTCAGTCGTTGGACCTTTACTCTTCTGGTTAAGTCGATGTCGCTTTACAGCTCGCATAGTTCGCCATTGTATCTCCTCCTCCACTCACCGTCTATTCAGACAGACCAGACGACCATACCTCTGGGTCATAGAGCAAGATTGCGATTATTATAAAGGTCTTATATAGGGTCAATCTTGTTGTTCAAGAGAGGCCTTTGTTAGTAAATTGCCTTCTTAACCCAAAGAAGCAGCGATTGGCAAGAGTTATTCTGCGTTTGATCTTAGCGCTGGTGTCGTTGTCTCTGAATTGATAGCGAAGCCTAGGTAGACAAAGTCCTTAACTATTGTACCTCAATGTTATATCTGCGGAGAGTGATTTTCTGTCCGAGACGTCGATGTTGAGTGTCCATCCATCTTCGCTGTCTCCGTCTCAATACGCGCTAAGGCCCCACTGATATCACACTGCTTTCTTCCGATTATGTCATATCATTTGCGTATACGAGTAATTGAAAGGACTTTTGAGAAATTGTGCGTCTTGTGTTGGCGCGCTAGTTTTGCACTACATATTCTTTCAAGAATGGTGGTTTTAACAGCAAAGGTCTCAGTGAATTCTTTACCGACATTAGTGCAGCAGCGTGTATTCTTCATCGTTATCGTGCACAAATGGACTAGTTTAGCAGGGATGTCTCTGTATAGTTCTTCTCTATAGATGTCAATATTTTGTCGATGGTAAATTTTCTTGGCCTAAATGTCACACTGATATGGACCAATCAGGTTGTTGATGAATGGCTTCAGGAGTTCACACAATATGGCAGAGAGGATCTTGTACGCGATGTTTCCATTCATCGAGCATATTTTCGTTCGACCATATTTTACAGATGAGTTGGTGTAGGCTTCTTACGAAGTCATCGCCTGCCGCTTGGAAGAGTTCGGCAGTCAAGCAGTCCGCTCCAGATGTTTCCTTGCTCATCTCTACAGGCTTCGGTTCGGGCTTTGTATCCGTGACACGTTTTTTTACCTTTTGTTAAAATTACCGAATTTCATTCCAGGTGTAGCATCTATCATTCCTCGATAGCGCGCTTCTCATGCAAAGTTATTTAGGCCCACCACCCACATGTAAAATGATATTTCCCGGAGGAACAGAATGAAATTGGTGGGATGCAATTGTTCTTTCCGTTGTGGTCAAAAAGATATTAAAGATAAGCCTGACTAAGATTCGAATTCCACTCTCGAGCTTTTGGCTTAGACCCTCCCGAACCGACCATATAAACTTCTTGCGCGACGTTCAAATGTTCATTTTACCTGCTTTAAGAAGGCTTTCGATTTTCAGGTGGATACTCTTGCGCAAGAGGAGTGCTCCTTACGAAATAATCTCGGCACTCTCGGTGTGTAAGGCATTTCTCGGGGGCTCCGAGGGCTCACATGGCTATGATAAGACAATGTTCTATTCGGTGCTTTCACAAAACCAAGAGTAGTGTACGGAACTGGTCACCCTGCTTCTAATTCATTGGTGAATCTATCTCGTTTGTGTATTTTTATCAGTCTCATACATCCACCTTCGTTTAAAAAGAAGATGGTCCTTGCATTAGAGTTCCGTTGATCTGAAATGGAACCTTCGACTTATTTTTTAAGATGGTAATGGCCGGAGCAGTGACTTTAAAACTTCGATCTCTGCTAAGATATGAAATTCCCAAAACTAGCTTAGGCCCAAGCTGAACTAGTCAGTAAATTTAGAAGACTCTTTATAGGTGACTTCAAAAGAAAAACAAAGATGCAGTTCTGAAGCCTTCGTTGAGGAAGAAAGTCCCGTAGGATTGGGATGGCATCACAGTGCATTCAACTTCTCCAAGTAGGTATACATACGAGTATGTACTTAATAACATATATAGGTAGGTACCTACTATTCTCAAACGAGAAATGTAATTTTTAATTGGATTTTTAGTGACAGAAAAGCGAAAATCCTTTTGATGTGACTCTTTATGATGGACGGACTAATTCAGTTCCAAGCAAATTGCATTAATTTCAAAAGGTAAATAGTTCTCACACTTTCCCCTTACCACTTTCATTGTACGACACAATATTTCGTTGTCGTGTCGAAGGCAAAACTAGTAAATCCCATTTCCAGGCGATTAACTTTCTAAGTGCAATTGTTAGCATGAAATCCCTCCTGCACCTGCTCTGCAGGACAAGGGTTTCTTCATGGGTCTACGTAAATTACACCAATAACATTCTACAGTTCGAATAGCCAACAGGATCACTCTATTTGTATCCTTGTGCATTTTCTCTTTCCTACTTTGTCTCCATGTTGTGTTTACAAGAGTTGAATTGAATGCTGCACTTTTCCAAATGGCGGTAGAGAAGAGCGACATAGGTACTTTGTCCACAGATTGGATATGTATGTACCTGGACGTACATGGATAGAAACGCAGATACTTTGTCCAACATTTTCTCTTACCCGGAGGGTGGATTGTTTTTTTTTTCTGTTGGAGGAATATAAAAGCTCCACAAGTCATCACAGCGCGCAAGTTGCATTCAATGGAATCAGCCACACTCTCAACCCATCATCATCATCCCCAAAGGATGAAAGGAATACACCCCTGCTGGTTACTCTTTCTCTCTCTCTTATTGTACCCACTCAGTTGGTCTAACCTTTTGGCCCCCCACCCTGCCATTCAGGAGTGTCGGCAACTCCACACAATAACGATATACATACACGGAACGGAGGAGCACTCTGCCTAGCCAACAACCAACCAGTCAGGACTTTTCCAGAGCACATGAGAGTAGAAACGCCAGAAACGGCGATAGAAGTAAGAGTTGGGCGTAGCTAATGCTTTCCAATGGCCACAGCGCCAAATTCAATGCTCATGCCCAATCAGAACGGTACAAAATAGCAAAAAAAAAAAACAGTGCAAATAAAAAATAAACAGAAAAACCAAGAAAGCAAGACTCGAAAGAAAAAGGAAAAATCCTGTACATAATATGAGTATATTACCCAAAGGATATGCATAAGAAAGGAGAGAATAATAAAGCGATACAGGAAAGATGGAAAAAAAAGAAGAAAAACCCCCAGATTAAGGTGCAGACGCAGAGACCCAAATGTGGGGGTGTAGTATATGGGGATGTACGAGTACAGCGATATAGCATGTATTCAGAGCGTGGACGAACAGAAAAAAGAAAGTGGAACAACAGCAACAACAAACACCGGCGAACATGTACATACCCATCCTCGTATGTAGTCCTAAGGAACCTAAAAAAATTTATTACAGAACACATTCTACGAGTACGTATCCTCGCGCATGAATTATGCAAAAGAAATGAGTTATGTAAGAGCCGTAAGTGTTCACAGGAGCTTTTCAGATACAATTCTGATTGATTTAGGAATTTTCACAAGCTTACAAATACCAGAGATGTGGGATATATCTCACTAAGGGGTGACGGTGTGTGGGTGACAGTCCATATACTCGTATATTTATTTGATGTTAGAATTTGATTCGTTTTAGTAAATTCTCTATTGACGTCAATCGAAGATTGGTTGGTATGTGTATTTGTATTTGAAGGGATAAAGAAGCTCAACCGCACCGTAGGGACTTACTTTTATAGGTGACACCCACAGCTGAGTCGGTTTCTTTGTCTTTCCTTTTCCAGGCGCTCATAGTTTTCACATTGAATTTATCGAATATCGATTGTACGAGATTAAATTGAACACTCAACCGTATGTATAATAGATGTATTGCTTTGTATTTACTCGTATTGTAGCTCATGTACACTGATCGATAGTATTATACAATTTTGCTCTGAGAATCCTTGGAAAACAAATGGCAACTAAACTTGAAAACCCGGCGAAAATAACCCGAAAAATGCTAAGCGTGCACTTAAATACATATTGGAAATAAAAAAAGAAAAACAGCAAGTGGTCGCATACGGGTATCACGGTGGAAGTAAGCAGTTTCAAGAAAGTATGATAAAGCACCCATCAACCCGGATCCGCAGCTGAAGAGGGTTGGCTCTTGTTCTGCGAAAGAACACCTACCCATGTGTGTCACCTGAAAATTGAAAGAATGGGTACCAAAGTGACCAGTTTCTAGGATTGAGCGGTTATTTCAGCTCTTTCATCTTAAAACGAAGTTTGGTGACCTCGCAGGTGGATTCATTACCTCCCGGTTAGAGGTTATCCTACTTTCCAAAGATTGAACAAATATAAAGAGTCTCTTTCTTAGAGGTGTAGAACTATAAAATGAAATTAAATATACAAAATTATTGGTAATGGCCCTGGTGTTGACCTTATTGGAAATATAATTTTATGCCATTAGTGTTTAAGTATGATTTCGGGGTTATGGGCAATCAAATTTTCGACCACTCTCCGAACAGCTGAGATCATACATATATCAGCAATAACGCGGAGAATGTTGGCTGCCAAGTTGTCCATCATCTTCGGTTTACCAGAGTAAACTAGGTTCACATATGTATAACCACAAAAAATAAGGTGTTGAATCACACGAGCTTGGAGGTCAATTCACAGGTCCACTGCACGAAATTTTGCGCTCATCGAATGATGTTGCTCCATTTTGTTGAAACCACAGGTCTTCCGCACTAATTCCATTCAACTAGGGAACGCAAAAGTCAGTAACCATGCATCTACAACACTCTTAATTGACTGTAACGTTCTGGACGACAGCAGTTTTTAAGAAATACTGAAGAAAACTAAGCACTAAGACCTGTGCAATGGCAGCTGGTTGAATTTCAGTGCGTACTCATTCATGTTCCAGACAAAGTATTATACGAATGATTTTGCCAAGGAACTCCCAAGATGGAATCAGTGGCGAAGTGAAAGGTAGATCCAACGATGACCCCATTAGAGATAATTCAACAAATCCAGAGCGCAAGACATAGCAAGTTTTTTTCCCCAGGTTTCGAAATGGAAATAGTGATCGAGGAGTTTTAAGCGAACTGCTGGCACCGCTCAGATCCCCATAGTGGGCTACTGCCACTATCCAATGAAGGATCTGGTCCTCGGGGTTAGAGTGCCATCGAATTGACTGAACAACCACGTAAAATGTTGTAAAGTAACAAATAGCCTAAACAAACTTTGTCTGGACGACCCCAACAAAAACGGACAACGTCTTTTGGCCACGTAAGCAGAATGATTGGATCCTTAACTATCACATCCAGCCGAACAAAGCGATACAAAACGGATATCACTGTCATCCTAAAAGTGCAATAGAATAGGCTTGGCAGAAAAAAGATGGAAAACTATGACATATACCATCGTGATTGCTATAGACAGAAGAAGAAGCGCTTATGCAGATATGCATCGCTCACTATAGGGAGACTTAGGAAAGAAGTGTTGATTTTCATGCTCGTGGGTGAAAGCTAGGTTACAATCAAGGCTAAAATTGCCAGCATAATTCTGATATGTGATCGCGTCCCCACAGAGGAACAGGACAACTTTGCTATAGGCTGCTTCTATGTAATTCTCGATCTGTTATATGAATAATCTCATAAGCACATGGAAACCATACCCTAAACAAAATCAAAATCAGTTCAGTCTAATCGACTTCGCGACGGGGCTAGATTTGATCATACCCAATACATGTTTTTACACCTCAAAACCCACCTGATCAGAAAACTGTTAACTAGAGCGATTACATAGCGATCAACTCAAGGCAAACCTGGACGTACCGCCGCAAGCTTCGAAGAGCCAACATCGACTCAGAGGACTACCTTGTTGTAGCCAATAAGACACTGAAAGAGTGATGTGAAAAAATGTTACGTCGAATGGTTACAATCTCAAGAGCTAGATCATTTTCTGATCGAGTCACCCATAAACTTTCGATAAGTCATATGCTTCCAACATCAGGAGCAGAGAACTAATGGCCACATTATCAGGAATCTATTAGAGACGCCTCATCTGGTGTGCTATCTTTCACTCAACCATCTCAGCGAAACCCCTGGTTTGACGTATAGTGTTAACAAATGAATTGAGTGAAACAAGATGCAAACCAGGCAATGCTGCAAAAAACAAAAAAAAAGACGAGACTGGTTCCGATTTTTATAAGCAAAGGAGACATAAGGAGCATCGACTTCCCAGAAAAAAAGAAGCAAAGAAGCGCTCGATCGATAAACGCAGAAATGATGTTCGGAAGTTCTGTCAAAATGCAAAAAGAACTTGCCAAGAACAAAAATAGCGAAAAAAAGCATGCGTCTAAGGATGAGAACGTTAAAGTAGAGTCACAGCCAGTCACAGTTCTTCTGCAGACTGTATAACCGTGAAGACGAACAACATTAAGCTTTCAGGATGAATGAACGATGGTCGACAACAACTTCATCCACCTAACTAAGAAGAAGTCTCTATATCAAAATAGTAACTAAACGTCATTAAGCCTGCAGAAGTAGGCGGACTTTCTGTCGAGTTGTTTGAAGAAACGGGATCAATTTGGTAACTGTGTGCCAGAGTGGTCAAAAATCAATCAGGCTTCTTAATTTGCGTTCTAGATTGTATCTATAGAACTAACTAAACTCCCGAAACCAAATATCAACAATCTGCTACTAGGTCCCAACCTAATCAACGTAATTTTAGGCCTGATAAGTCCACCATTGATCAGACAATCACTGCAGATCTTGGAACTTCATATCGACATCCACCACCTGTTTATTGATATTAAGGCCTCACATGGAAGTATTAGAGACGAACTATAAAGAGACGTCAAATGTTGGCAACCCCGCAAGTCTTGTATATAGGGTCTTTCAATAAGGACGCTCGAAATTTGTTCGGTTATAGTGGTCATGCTGTTAAAACAACATTTGTCAAATTTGATGTGAATTGTTCAGGAAAAAAAAAATCATCTTTCGCGACGAGGTCCATCCTTGGATGAATGGATGTTTGAACAAGCAAAATTTTCGGATTTGGGACGGTACCAATCCACACGGAATTGGTGGTATCATTGGTACGTACTTCTTCCAACACGAAACTGGCGTTGCCATAACCGTCGACATAGATCGCTACAGATCGATGATAAGCAACTTTTTGTTGGTCTAAAATGATATGAATACCGATGACATGTAGTTCCAACAGGACGGCGCTACATGACACACAGAGCATGTTATGATGATTATTCTGCATGAGCAATTTGAGGGCATGGTTACGTCGCGCGACGGCGACTTGAACCTATCTTAAATCGCAAATGTTACCATATGTTCTGTTTTTAGATCTTGGCAAGTAAAAAATATCGTTGCCATATATTAGTAGGTTAAGTTTACCAAAAATCCCCGATATAAGTCCGTTATCACAAGAAAGCCAATATACGCTAGTATGCATTCTTTTCCAGATTTCTATCGAACTTTAAAGAAAAGTCATCCGTAAAGCAGAAACATGACCTTGTCCAAAACATGACTGTCGTCTCACTTTATTCAACCTCGTTGGAAAAAGACTTTAAAAAAACTCCTAAGCAACAGTTTAAATAAGTTGAAATTTTCAAAAAAAAAAAAAAAAAAAAAAATAGCCGCAACTACATATTTATGAACTTTCCAAAACAAAAACAAAAAACTCTTCGCTATGGACCAGTTGCTCAGAATTAAAAACTTTTTCTCCCAGTCCCTGATTTTCGAAAACTTTTATTCGTAGGTGACAGAACCAACGCTGTGACTGTCAGCTTAAAATCGAATACTTCAAACGAGCTCGGTTATCCAATGAGAGTCGTCTGCTTTATTAATTTTTTGAATGCTATAACATTCCACTCTCATACCATTAATATTGGAAATTGATTAAATTTGATCACAAACCAATATGTGAAGATACATTCATAGTCAGCTATCTATTCGTCAGCTACTGCAGCTTCTCTAAAGAAAAAAAAACAATCTTCAGTGTGAATTCCTTAACCGGGTTTACTTTTCATTAGTGTCAAAAGTCTGAAAGTCAGTTAAAAAGTTAAAAAAAAAAAAAAATAGCAAAAAGCCTTAAGTTTTCACCACTGTTTGTGGGGCACGCTTAAACTGCTCTTTATCAAGGTCGGTTGGCGGGAAACTTTTCCCCGTTACAAGTTTATCAATTAATATTAAAACTTTCTCATTTTCTTATAATTTTTTCCTACAGTTTGTCTGTTATCGGTTAGATGTAAGTTCTAACGGCTTTAACACGAGCTTGAATTGTTTTGTTAAGAAAAAAAAAATCCATGATCTAACAGAATTGACTTCAACAATTCACTTTACTGCATGGTGGAAAAATGAAAATGGTACTCTCAAAAACTAATAAATAAAATATCCATTAGAATCCTTAATGATGGCAATCTGTTTTCCATAAAAAAGTTATCAACATGGGACTTATTACTGTAGTCAACATCATCTATCAACTGCCAAATGTTATGGTGAAATGTTTTTTTCTGCCAAAAGTTTGACTGAATAAAAATATCTCATACATTTTTATTTGGTCAAATAAATGGAGCAGAACGCGCCCGGAAACAAAAAGTGGTGGATTGAATTAAATTCGAATAAATTTTTTTGCAAATGTGTGTACATTAAACTTTAATGAGATGATTTGATTTCTCTTCCTATTCACTTTTCTTGACAATAAAGGATGAAGGACCCGTGTTTTTTTTTCTGTTTGTCCTTATGGTAATTGATTAAAGTTTATTAATAAATTCTCTATATGATATTTAAGGTGGATGGGGTGACGACAACAATTTAGTTGCGTGATGTAGTGGCATAATTTATTTTTTATTATTTAGCGACCAGAAGTTATAGGGAGATCTGAGTAATAACTTTGCATTTGAATAATAACTACAGGAAAACAATTTGTGGGAGCAAAGTGGGTGCGTATTTTCAGCTAATGATTCAAGAAGTTGACATTTATATAATCTTTGACTGTTTTTAATAATATTTATGCAGCGTGAAACTGTTTCTGTTTGCCTGTTTTGTATAGTTCTCGGTAAAAATGTTACATTTAGAAATTGAGCTGTTCCCATTTTACTAAGGTCACAGAAAACTGTGAAAGGATCATGCCGAACGACAAGAACAGCTGTGGTACACAAGAGAACCTTGGGACGGGAATTTGAAAAGAAACATGTTTTAGTGATGATTCGATTGCAAGTTATTTATTATTTACTTACTACTAATGCATGTCAAGAATAGAATTTCATCAGGAAAACGTTTCCGTATTTTTCAAATGATAATTTTTGAAAAGCGGTCTTCAGTTTGCGAAATGTATAGAAGATTACATGATTCGTTTGGTCCTCATCATCGACCAACTGAGCTCGTTATTCGGAGTGTTGTGGGCAAATTTCACATCGCATAAATCTACAATAACAACGTGGCAACATAGTTTGCATACAGAAGAAACTGTAGAAGCCGCTGAAAAAGAAAGTGCGGTGAAAACACGGAATAGTTAATCCGGCGTCGTATTTTATCTGTCCACTGAGTGAATAATTTTTGAAAAAGAGCTCTTTCTGCAAGAGTATAAGATTCATTGGGTGCAGAAACTATGGCCACAAATTCAGGGTTTGACTTGATGTCGACCGTTATTTTTATCGAAAAGTCGTGTTTAGTGACGAGGCTCAGTTTTGGTTCAATGAGTTTGCAAACAAATCGACAATAATTTCACAAGACTTAATCCCACCAACAAAAGTGCACTATTTGGAGTGGTCTTCACGTTGGTAACACCATCAAACCTTATTTTTTTGTTTTTTAATAAGGCTGAGCTCGCGTAACGGACTTTAATACCGCAATCAGAATGCGTGAGGTACGTGTCCAAACGCTGATATCACACCCTATCTGCAGCGACTGTAAACAGAAATACGAGTAGGTTGCTAGACTTCACTCCAGCTGAAACTGATCAATTTCTTGTCAGCATCGCTACCTCTTTTTCTTTTGTTTTGAATAAAAAGACTTCTGGCATTCCTTGTAATGATGGTATTTCTAGCGAACGAGGTGTAGAACGATGATAGAAGTGAATCGGCTACAAAATAGCACAGATAGCAGATTTCAAAAACCAGCAATTTCTGCAGTTTCGGTAAACTGTAATTGGAAAATCTATTATACTGCGGAACCAGTAAACTTTCGTAAATTGCAAATGCTGAAGAGATTGTCTATGTGAGGATGTCAAATACCATATGAGGAGCAGATGAATTAAATAAATATTTTAAATATTTTCTTGGCACTCTCAATAGTTCCAACGTCTAATTGTCTATCAGATCACGATTTGAGGCTGAATTCTTGAAAGAGCAGTTGGTGCACTAGAATTGACCAACTCTTTTAAAACTGAGGTTGTTGTCGTCAAGAGTATTAGAAATTGTTGCTCTGACTGAGTTAGTGCTCAATATCTGAATGTTTTTCTAGAAAGGAAAATTATTAGGACTTACTCATAACGACGAAAGTTATATATTAGATTTAACTACATGGCTAAAGACCAACTCTATCCCATGCGTCTATTGTTACATGGAATAAGCTTTCTTTAGCTCGCTTGTGTCTGCTCTAGATGCACTAATAAATCCATTTGTCTTTATAAATGTATGTATGTATATGGTACCGAAATCTAAGAGGATATCAACAGGAGAAGAAGAATTTCAGTCTCATTTACAACAATCACAAGGCGTTCTTTAAAGGAAAAAAACTACAAGATTGGGACATTGACGACTGACAAGGGGTCTATGGAACGATGAATTTAAGTTGGAATTTTGGGAACTAAAAAATAGCAAGCCACCTTGTCGCAATGTATTTCGTCCACCATAAAACATAGAGGCTGATCGATTATAATGTGGAATTGAAGCCTTGTAAATAAAAACGTTATTACAAGAGGTCTTCAGTTGTTTGTTTTCTCACGTAGATTACGAAAAGAAAATAAAAGAAGAAGATATCTTAACGCAAACAAAATTTATGAATTCGTAAAAACTTGTTTTTTTTTTATTTTTTTATTTCTGTTCTTTTTGTTATAAATCCGCCGTCAAAACAAATTTAAAAAAAGTTTTACATTTTTTTTAAGTTGATTTTTAATTTTTTTATGAGAGTCTGTACGAACACTCCTGTGCATATTTCTGCAGATGACGTACAACTCCATCTAGCCAAACCCTTTAGCAAGCTCGATAAACTAGCTCTCTTGGTTAATGAGGATCTTACCCAAATCTCTGCCTGGTCCGTCGCTAATGGGTTGCTCCTATACCCAATTAAATCCCAAGTAATACCAATATCCAAGAGAAATTTAATATCTTGCCAGACATATGCTTAACTAATTCTAAAATTACACCTGTGGAACATTGCACCAGTCTTGGTTTTATTATCGATCGTAACCTTTATTGGTCGGGTCTATGGATGTTTATGTAAACTGTGGCTTACTTCGTGTTTTACTCGTGTCTTACATTAATAGTGCCTCTCATTACATATCACAACATTAGCTCCAAGTAGCATTCAACGATGCGGTCTGCTTTGTATATGGCCTTAGAAGATACAACCATATCTCCGAACACTCCAAAAAGCTACTAGGCTGCACACTGCAACAATGTATCAATGCAAGAAATTGTCATTTATCAATAAATGAAATGAAATAAAATAACCAGGTGACCTTAATTTTCACCTGCCGGTTATGTTCATGTTTAATATTCGTATATGTTTATTAAAGCCGATACAATGCCTCTACTGATATCGTCGAGATTATTTGCTTCTTTTCAGCCCAAGCTTTACTTCAAGTTTCTTCATTAAGGTGAAGCCGGTCCTTAGTAATATACAGCAACGTTTTTTCACTGCTCTTACATTTTTGCGAAATATCTTGCGCTATATGTTCTTCTCCTTGGCTTATGAGATTCTAGAACCATTCTTGAAACTACAATGGACTAATGCCGATTGATTTTGTTTGAGAATTTCGGCTGATCGGTGACCAATTTACACACATTTATCCATAGCATAGTGAGTAACATATTTAGAATAACTTTATAAGTAAGATCTGCACGTTCTAGGAATGTCTTCCTTTGTCGAATGACTGGATCTGAAATCTTTGTATTCGTATCTTAGTTTCCCACGTGTTCGATGAAGTATGCCGCGATGAAAAGCATTTTTACCTTCATGTTTTTTTGGAAAGGGAATGGGCCCCAAAACATACAAAGAGCTCCGGGGCAAACTTAGTTAAGTGCTCTAAATAATAACATATTTTGAAATAAGTAATGTATGTTCACGACAGATATCTTATTTTATAGTGAGATATAATGATTCATTGTTCTATTAAAATCCATGAAGGATTTCCTGTTTATCCAAAAGTCCCTGCGGTGCTCCTGTCCGAAATACAATGTGACTGAGAAGACCTCTACTCTACCGAATTTCGAGGCAGAGACCAACTGGAAATGGCTCATAGAGATCAATTGAGTTAATGTCAGCTTCCTAAATAGAAAGCCCTATTCGTTGTGATACATATTTTTTTTTTATTTGGGTAGCCGAACAAGTGGCGCCTTAATTAAGTAACCATCGTCAAATACACTGTAATAAGAGCTGGTCGCCTTGAAATTGCCGCATCACAAGACTAAACCATAGACCCACATACAGTCACAATTTTTGATCGTATTTAAAGCCTTGATAAGAAATGACGACAGATAAACTGACATTACCTGATACAGAAGTTTGTCAAAGAGGAAGAGATCAAAAATTGTTCACTTGAATTCTGAACTTGTTAAGATTTAAAGGTAATTTGAGTTCTATTTCCGGAAACATCAAATTCAAATATTTACCCTCCGTAATAATATGATATAATAGAGATAGGACAGACCTATTTTACAAACTAATCAATCATTTCTTTGAATCAAAATTTTGGACAGAGAATTCTAGAAGACTTCATTTAACACTTCGTTAATATTAGATCTTTTCTAATCCTTTTCCAAACTTGACATAGTTGAAAAAGTGGATGTGTACTTTGCTTTGTCTAGGTATAATGTTTATATAAATTTTTAAAGAAATTTCCCGGTCTAAATAAAGATAAGCTGTATATGTACATATGAATCCAAACATACATTTATTAGGTGCTTGCACTTGATTGAAAACAAAGCTGTACGATTTCGCAATATGAGATCCTTATTTGACTATATGAGAAGATTGTAAGGTACTCGTACTCGTATAAGGCTTTTCAAAATCGAACACCTTTTTCAGTACTAAATGTAATTATAAATATCAAGTAAAATATTTTATATATATTGTATTATAGAATATGAAAAAAAAAATGCTACTTCTGGTATTTGCCTTTGCTTCAACCAACCTGAGCCTACGTACCCGATCGCTGGTGTTTAGCTGTGATTCCATAGCATTTATGTCAGACTTCAGACGCAGCATTTGTGATTCCACTCGAGCGTTCTCTCTTTGCAGTTCAGAAATTTCCGCTTCCAAAGTTGTCAGATCTTCAGTTCCGTTTGTGGTCACACTATTTTGAGGCATGGCATTACTATTTCCTGCACTAGAGGGATTCGTACTATTGTTTGATGTTCCAGGTGGTAATGATGATATTGGGCCAGTTGATGTTGTCGATGTGCCGCCGCCAACTGAATTCATTATAATGTCCATGCCTAGAAAGAAAATTAAAAAAAGAAAAAAACAAACGTTTTTATTACACAACGAAGGAAGAACTCAAACGAATCTCTACACACACACACACGACACTAGGAATACATGAATAAAGTAATTAAAAATGTCACATCCTGCCAATTGTCATAAATCATTAGAAATTCTTAAAAGCCTTCTGCCGCGAAACATTTACGAGTATCTGTACTACTACGAATTCCTCAAGCAACCGCGCACTTTAATATTTACCCCTTTTTCTGTTTTATATAAGAAGAAAGTTACGGATACCCCCGTGTGATTGTGGAACGCTTTTAAAATTATAAAATGTTAATTTCGTCTTAAAAACGCAAAATAAAATGCTGCCACCATAAAGCATTATCATTAAAATCGATTTTTCGTTCACTCATACATCATGTTAGATGATAGCACTTGGAACACTTGGGGCAAAAGGATGTCTTAGTTGTTGAGGACAAGTGATACGCTTTTAACATAACAATATGGGGTAGAAGAAAAACCTCTAAAGCCTGAGAGGAAAAGTGTGAATTTTTAATTTCAACCAAAGGGGAGGTATGAGAACCCACCCACGGCATTCTTTATTACGAATATTGACTTGAATTTTTAAACACTTTTAAGGAGGCTTTCTATTTTTGTATTAAGATTAGGTTATCTACTACAGCTTTTGTCTTTGGGAATCTAATACCGGAGAAGGGGTGGAATCGAAGATGTTTTTTATTCGAAAGTCGGATAATTGATAAACTTGGATATGTCATTTTACATACATGTATAACATTATTACTCGATATGTCTTTTGCAAAGCTATCTACGACTTTTTGTTCGAATATTGACCCTGCTCGACATTGTGCATGGCTCAAGATGAAAAAATTTGATCATTACCGCCATCTTTTGCACTCCAATTTTTAACTTAACTTACAGTTTTGTTAATAGGTTCTTTTCTCAGAGTTTTCGCCATTTCGGCCTTCAACGCAAGCGGACTTCATGTATCAAAAAGCAGATTTTATGTCGATTGTTCATTTTATCAAGTGCTCAAGCATGGCAAGATGAGAGTATGATTCATATACAAGCTCAGTGCCTTGCAAGCCTTTTATCGACCGAATATTGTTCGCATATTGAAACACGCATACATTTTGGTGGGGAGGGAGCTAACACCCACATTTACTTGGCTTAATACAAGCTTAAAAACTAGAACTTAAAAACTAAAAAAAAATTAAGGTTTATCTAGGACTTATCACTAGGGCTTAAAGCTAGGAATGGTGAAGGAGATCGGATTTGTGGGAGAGAGTGTGGCGATTAAAATCGAAAACGGAGGGGTTGGAGTTTACCTTACGCAACATACGTGAGATTGGTTCGTTAGAGCCATATGTGGTGCTGTGGATTGGTAGTTCTAAGAGACGGTGGCAACGTGGATTTCGAGGGTTAGTGTAATAGAAAATGGAGTTGTAAGGAGACGTGCAATCGATGGAGCCTGAGAGGAGTCAGTGAGTGAAAAGAATGTCAGCTGCGTCCCTTCAGGTTAATTCAGGTCAATGAGCTTGAGACGGTCTCGATAAGGAGGTAAGATAAGATGATCGTTGCAACCTAGACCTCGAAGAGCAAATCGAAGAAAACGACGCTGGATGCTCTCAATACGAGATACATAAACACACGCTTGGCTAACGTACTCTAGAAGGGGGGCGAAAGTGAGTAATGTATAGTATAGTAATCCGGTCCCGTATGGGTTGCAGAGTTCTTAGACCATCTTTTAACGAAGCCAAGTGATGAGTTTGATTTAGTAATTATCTCATCAATATGCGAGCGGAAATTAAGCTCTTTGTCGCATAATATGCCAAGTTAGCGGTATAGGTTGGCCGTGAAAAAGGTAAATTCTGGGAGGAGTTAGTTAGTTCTAAGCAGTTCTTGATGCACCAGGTGGGAAAACTATTAAGAACTATTTGAAGGAGGCAAGAGTCATGTTGTGAGAAAATGGGTTTAAAAAATTTGGTATCGTCAGAGTGAAAGTGCTGAGTGTTGAATGACGCTCTCAAGATCGTTAATAGTTATAATGAAGGGGAGTGGACCTAGGTTACTACCTTGAGGAACACCTGAAGTGGCCAAGAAAGGGGCCGATAGGGCAGACCTGAAACGTACACTATAAAAACGATTATCCAGGTAAGAAGAATGGGTTCAAAGTCTAGGACGGAAAATTTGAACAGGATTAGTTTATGAGATATCTTGTCAAAAGCCTTACTGAAATCAGTTGTTATAACGTCAATTTCTTTACCACTTTCTAAGGCTAAGAGAACAAAGAACACGAATTCGACGAGGTTAGTGGTAGTTGATCTACATTTCAGAAAGCCGTGTTGATTAGAGGAAATGAGGGATTTGCACTCGAAGCATAAGGCTTCGTACAAAATGCTTTCGTGGAGTTTGGGTATATGTGAAAGTTTAGCTATGGGGGCGGTAATTAATGACTTCGCTCTTTAATCCCTTTTTGTGTATAGGTGTTCTGAAAAAAGGCTTCCCTATCTGTGGAAATTCACATTGAGAGAGCGATAACTGGAAAAGATTTGAAAGGTGGTGGGAAAGTGTTGAAAGTGTTGAAATATGGATGAAAGGCCATCATGGCCGGGTAAGAATTGATTTTTAAGTTGTTGTAATTTATTTTCTATTAGTGTATGATCAAAACTTTGAGAAATAATGGGGCCAATGGGCAAGTTAAGTAGATATTAGAAAGAAGAGGGATCCGGTACGAAACAATTATCGACAAAAGATAGCTTAGAAAAAGTAGCAAAAAAGTTGGCTATGGTATACGGATTGGTTGATGACATATTGTCGTATGAGAGGGATGGAGGAAAACCTTCAGATTTTTTTTGTAGTTAACGGATTGGTAGAAAAACTTAGGATCGGTTATAAGCCTTGATTGCGCACTATCAAGATATCGCTGGTAGAGAACATTGTAAAGCTGGGCGAATTGAAGGTATAACCCGAGATAGTTGGAATAGTCAGCAAAGGGATTGGATCGAAGGAAAACTGCCCACATTAAGCATGTAATCGGCACGTCCGAATGGGATGCGACTACCGTTTTAAGCCAGCTACCATTCGTTGCGTTTGCCAACAGACCAAAGCTTCAGATATGACAAGAGAAGAAATACCAATGTATTCAGTACATCTTTCAAGATCTAAAGAAATAGCAAGTCATCATGACAGCAGAACATTCACATCCTGTGAATATACTAGACGGCGTCTTGCTAATTTTGGAAGAGAACCAGTGCAAAATGTGGAGGGAACTACTCGGAATTGCTTCATCACATAGAACTGTAACAATGAGTACCTAAATTTCATTAAGCATGCAAGTGAACGATTTTTCAATATGCTCCAGAATTCCCATCATTTCACAGATGGATGCATTTCCATGTGCTTAGCTTCATTTTAGGATAAACAAACATGAAGACATTGCTTCGCACATATCCTCCAATCATAAGGAAATGATTCCCAAGGAATTCAAAAACAGGGCGTGAAGCCCTGTTCAGCTAAGCCACATTACTGCTGGTGAAGAATGGCTTAAAATTGCACTTTCAGTAGAGTTCTTTTACTTATCTGTAGGAAGGTGGCAGAAAGTAAGTAAACAAAGACCAATCCATTACATTCGTTTCATTAAAGATTTTAGTTTGCCCGTGAAGTAGATCAATTATGAATGCAGGTTTCTGATTTCTGATCTGCTGATTTCTCTTCATTGCAGTGCTAATAAGAGTGCTGTTTTTATGATGTAAAAGTCGTAACTACGGAACATTGAAATTGAGACGCAATCCGTGCCAAAAATTTGGAAGGACCATTTCTGCGGACTGTTAAAGGAGGAAGACGATGAACCTGGGATACACCCTTCAATCTCAACGAACAAGATGAAAACGTTCGCCCACCTGGCCAAACGAAGTGAAGATAGCTATATTCAAACTTAAGTGGAATGCATTAAATGGAGTCTGAGCATCGTCTGCCTGGTTCTAAAGAATGAAGACCCTTGAACTGCAACTATTAAACATCACATACAAGATTCTTGTTGCAGCATTATGTGAATATCTTAAGCCGATAGTCAATAACCTTATAGGTGCGGTTTTAGACCTGGTAAAACCACCATCGACCAAATTTGTACTCTGCGGCAGATTTAGGAGAAGATCCGAAAGTACCCAAATGATACCCACAACATATTAATGGATTTTAAAGTTGTATATTATAGCATCTAGGTCTTGGCGTCCGGTATTGGTATAATTGCCAAACTCTGCAGGCTGTCTAAGGGAAACTCCCACTGCTCTGTCAGACTCGGAAGAAACGTCATCGAATCTTTTGATGTTAAAAAGGGTCTGAGACAGGATGAAAGTATTGTGAGCAACTCTCACAGCTTTTCGCATACTAAGATGACATTAACAAAATTTGGAGAGACCAGCCGAGGCAAAAGCAGCAGAAATAGGTCTAACGGTCGGCAAATTTGATATATTATGCAGTCGTCGTAGGCAAAATATGACTATCGGCAACTTTAATTTTAAGGTTGTAAAGGAATTATCTGTAATACAGTGGACTCCAGTAACTTCATAAACGCGAAAGTTAAGCAATAATAGCTAATAGCTCGTGTCAGCCGTTGTTTATATGGGCTAAAAAGACAGTTGAGTAGCAAAACCTTAACTCGAACAACAAAGAAGACACTAATGGGTGGTCCAAATACAAGTTTCTTTTTAAATAATATGTTATTTTGGTACTGAAAACTCTTTGGATGTGACGAGAATGTGGCCTCGATTCGGCGATTCGCCATCGATCTCAACAATTTACCATTTTGTGCATCAGATGAGAATGTTGCACAAAGATCACGGATTATTGCCTTAAAAAGTCTAATTGACTCAGCAATTGAAGGCAAGTAACCATCCGCTTCGTTATCGCTCCTCAACTAGACGTCGAATTTGGCCGTAAAATCATTTTTTTCTGACGAAGCTATTTACCATTTTGTGCATCAGATGAGAATGTTGCACAAAGATCACGGATTATTGCCTTAAAAAGTCTAATTGACTCAGCAATTGAAGGCAAGTAACCATCCGCTTCGTTATCGCTCCTCAACTAGACGTCGAATTTGGCCGTAAAATCATTTTTTTCTGACGAAGCTAACTTTCATCTCGGTGGCTATGTTGGGAAAAAAATTGCTGCCACATCTGGGGATCAGAGAACTCGCTCGTTGTCAAGAAGCCAATCCATCCGCAAAGAATGACAGTTTGGTGCGGATTTTGGAGTTTCCATCTTATTTCGAAAATGCTGCTGGAAACGTTAACGGGACACGGTGAGCGGTACAGAGTTATGATTACCGATTTTTTTTGAGCTGAAAGTGAAGACATGGACTTGGGCGATCTCTGGTTCCAGCACGATTGCACGCCATACCACACAGCCCATTAAACAATCGACTTTTTGCGCGTTAGGTTCGGTAATCGTGTTATCAGCCATCTTGGCGTTGTCAATTGGCCGCCTCGGAGCTGCTATTTGACCCCGTTAGACTTTATTTTTTGGGGGTCCCTTTGAGATCAATATTTCGCCGACAAACCAGAAACGATATCGTCCGAACCCATTCGTATACATCTAGTCTGAAGCAGTTAACAAGGTCTTGGAAATAGCACATCCTGTGCTATTGCGAAGCAATCCAAGTCAGTCAAATAAATGAAGTCATATTACATAACTAATGGGAATATTCGCTCTTTCTAATTATGCCATAACATACTGGAAATAATTGATTTTTGTTCATTTTTTTTATTTTTAAAAAGAAACTTGTACTTGGAGCATCCGTATATCTACAGATAGCAATTGATTTTGAAAATTAAATCTGAAACAATTTCCCTACTCTGCACAATTGACGGTCTATCCAAGAAAACGTTGAAAAATAAATCACAAAAATATGTTAAGCAATATCATCCCCAACCAATTCTGGTAATCCATCAATCAATCTTACTTATTTTTGCACCATTCCCAAAAATCTACAATATTGATAGAAACAAATTCTCATACCACGTAAACTCCTTCAAATAAATCACGAAAAATTTATGGATACCGAGAAATATCTTCAAATATCGCACGACCGAAAACCGCTACACAAAACAATTGGTAAAGTAATATTTTAAAATCGATGGTTTAAAGGTAAACCGCTGACTAAGAGCACTTGATTAATCAATTTCCTTCCTTCACTACGGTTTCACTTTGACATCTCTACATCCACCATCCCCCTTAAAGTCAGACACCAGCGCGACCATCATCCTGATGAACGCAAATAAACCATTAAACCTTCCTACCAAATATCGAATAATAAATTATTTGGCCAATGGCAATTGGCTTCCCGATTCAAGGAATCGCAATTGTCGGGGAATCGTAGATCTTGAGGCATCTGGAAGCACGATGGATGAGCTTTCATTTTTCGTATGCGAATACGAAATGATTCAGTGAGTCGAAATGGGACAGTGACGGATATCAGTTAAGTGCGCTCGGATAGAGCACAAATGATTTTCAAATTAAATTAGGTATTTGCAGTTTGTCGTGGTAGTTATCGAACAAAATTGCGGATACTGAGAAATTAAGAGAAGTGGGCGTTTGGGAGGTATGACAGATTAAAGTTTCTCCATTCTACGCTCACAGGATGTGATGACTATGAATTTTACATTTTACCGAAAGTACATTTTCCAAATAGCCTTTTCTAATACCACCTGAGGCATTTTGAAATGAAGGGATTAAAAGGAAGCGACCTACGCTCGGTTGCTTGTCGTTGTAGTCCTTTTAGCCGCCGCTAAAACACCATCATGTTGAACTAATTTTTCCTTTTCTAGATCTTAATTTGATTATAACGGAACATTTTTTTTTTGTCGAAATCTTTTGAACACTTAATGGCTTATTGATATTTTTACAGAAAAAGTGAAGTCTCTAATCCGAGTCTAAAACTAACATTTCTTCCTATCCGATGTTGGGAACATTTGATTTTCACCATGCACCGATGCAGTCAATGCAAATTTATTTTTCTACTCTATCCAATTTGACAATGACTGAATCCTGAGAACATAATATTGATTATGAAGATTCGAGTATCAAGAAGGAAAATCAGTTATTCAGGTATTTCTGAAATCGATGCAAGATCATTGGCAGATAATTCCAGTGTAGGATTATGAAACAGTTGAGAAGTAGCAAGTCCAATGGTTCTGATCTTAATAGAGATTCTGTTAAATATGTGTCGCTTCAAACATCTCAATGTACAATAAGTTTATCGAGATATAGTAGTCAGATTTCTCGAAAAAAAGACACATTTCATGTTGATATGGTGGATTAGTTCTTGAGTGAACCGGGGAATCGCCCTCGCACAGTCTGGGTTGCACCACAATAAACTCACAACTGCTCTAAGTGCACCTGAGTTCTCAAATTGTCTATTCCCGTATTCCTCTTAAAGTCTCCTCATCAATATTCCTGTCAAGAACAATGATGAAGACCTTGAATTTCTGAGTGCCACCAAGCCAATTCAATATCTATGCCTTAAACCTGGTAAATTAATCGCAGAATTGCTGCATACAACCATCCAATTGTACCCCATTAAATGACAATGCAACCAACAAAATTTATTTAGATCCATCCATCCATCCATTTAATCCGGATTAATCCTGCTTAATTCTCTTGTGGTGGAAGTACCCATTGAGCAATTGGCTCAGAGTAAGCTACCCTGATGGTAAGCGGCTGGCGGGACACATGCAACAACTGAACAGATAATTCTTTGGGCATGGAACGCTTGGTATGCTTGGACCACATGCTGGTGTTGCTGGAGCACAGCACCATATAACATGACTGCCTTGCGGATAAGCAGAAACTGCACTTCAATATACATAAATAAGTTCTAAAACTAGAAAAGTAAATGCAGGCCTTATAAAGTATTGATCTTGCCAGTTCATCTAGAACACTTCAATTAAGGGAGAAAGATAAACAATAGGAAAAGATAAACCCTGCAGCATTGTGATTGAAATCTTGTGCTTTACATTTACTATGGCCAGCAAGGCAATCATGCCTCAGTCAAGTCACTTTTAAGTGCCAGCTAGTCAGCCCAGTAATGTAGACTAGGCCAGGTTTAAGATATCAGCCGTTTTCAGTTGCAAAACCAGTATGAAGCAGACATGAAAATGTTCATTGAATAGAATTATGATCAATGTAGAATTTTGTGAAGCACATCCATCTTAAAACTAGTCAAGCAACCCCTAAAAATGCCAGCGCGTTGTCTTGCGTAAATATTTGTTTTACGCATAGCATGCATTTTTCATAGTTTTTTTTTGTTGTTGACTAAGCGCAAGTGTTTTGCCGGAATGCCGAAAATACCTCAAAATCGAGAAAAAGGTGCCGTTTTTTTTGTCCGCTGTGGAACTGCTCCTGCAATCGAACAGTTGAATCCGTTCACAAACAGAATCCTGAGGGCGTAATTGAAGAGGCGTATGCTTCCACAATTTTTTCTATTATCTTTCACGTGAGCTAACTCTACATAGCTTATGAGCAATGTTTAGATGTCTTTCGGTGATTTAATGCAAAACTAGGAAATGAGAGCATCTTTGGTGACGTAGAAAGAAATCAGAGTCTAAACTGCACCACATCTGGCAAAGAAATTAGGCTATAAGGCTTTGCTAAGGCATCATACTTTGATGCATTTGCGGCTCTATCGATAACAGCCTGCATGTTGACTGGAATACGTTGGCGGAACATCTTCTTTCTCAATTTAACGCTTGATCTCAATTTATTGAATTTTCTAAGTCCCAAAAGGAGCATTCATGCGTATTGACAGAACCTGAAAGATGATAGACAGAATGACATTTCGGTCGAATTCTTGATCAATTTCATGCATTTCCAACAAACAATTGGCAAAGTTATGAGCCTGTTGGTGGTTGGAAGGCTTAAGTTCATATATCAATTGAACCTATGACGCAAGGTTTTAGTATCATTTGATAGAATGTTGTTTGTGATCGTTAAAGAGATCGACATAGAATCGACTAACACATGTTGTCAGCCACATTTCGAGCTACAGGAGCATGATTCCTGGTTACTCCTGTTCGGTTACATTTGTGCGACGGACACGATCTCTGTTTTTCAAAATACCAACGTGGCCCAATAGCTCAAATTTCTCAACCAATTTAACTCTAGCTGATGACCACCAAGAACAACAACAGTGGGAGAACTTCACTTTGGCCGACACAATCCTTAGACTCCTTGCAAGACGTGACACTTATTATCCTCATTTCCAACATTGATGAAAAGTCTTATACGCTTTTGTCTATTCTTCAGAAGCCTGATCAGATAACATTCGAGTCAATCTAAGGAGTGCTCTTTTTAAAGTTGAGTAACAATAAATATATCAGAGACCTGTACTCGAAGTATTGCTCTATTACGACCTGTAAGGTGTGATCAATGAATGAAGGTGAGGCGCAAAAGCATGCCTATTTGTCGTCGATAGTTCAATTTAATGATCCTTAATTCGTTATCTGGTGGTTTCATTATCACTTTCAAAGCAAGCATCTGAAGATGTTGCATCGGTTATTCCTGGCACCTTTAAGTGATTAGCAAAAGTGTAGTGTCTCGCTACGGCGCCAGTAAGCAGTCTGGAGTCTTTTCTACTGAGATACAGTAGGACCTCTTTAAGACGTCGGCGAGCGTACATTTATTGTACTTGCAACCTGGAGAGTCATACCATCTGTATGCTCATATAAAACCCAATTGTCGATTGAATTCCGGACTCAGGACTCCGGCAAACTTAATGTAACGTGATCCCACTGTGACCTGGAACTCAGACAAGAGTCGGTGATTTCAGCCTTCCGTCTGCTTTCAGTGAAAGCCCAAGGTGGAGACTGATTTTTCTCTGGAATCGGGTAACAGCAGTAGTTATGTATTTTCGTGAAAGCTTGCTCCATAAGACAACCTACTCATAGAATATAATCGACCTTATAATAGCCATGCAGATCCCTTCTCGATCACAAGCCCCATGTCCTATAGACAGCTCTTTCATTCTGCCGGAAGATCGACAGCACTTTAAAGGCATTCGACGTAATATGACTAGTCCATAAAAGTTCGTTATCCGGGATGACACCCAAATACTTAGATTCGTTGCTGAATTAGATGGCGATGGCTTTAAGAACCAGATGTATTAGTACAGTTAGCTCCTTCTTTCTGATTTTTAGAAAGCCTATTTTTAGTGCACCAATCTTCGATCTCTTCTAAGGCTTCTTGTGCTTTAGAGCAGAGGTTGTAACATAAGTATTGTGCGATTTTTGGATGTCTGTTTAATTAATTTGCACCAAATGCAAAAAGTTAGTCGTCAATTTCGTCCGTAGTCGAAATTTGGCGAAAAAATACACCAAGAGCCTATTGGACGATATCAAGGGATGATATCTAAAATTTTATCATTGAAAAAGTTTTGCAGACTTCCAAGGTACTAAATCTTGAGAATAAGATGGATGCACCATTTTTTCCTAACCGAACTCCTGTAACTGTGTGCAGGTGATCCTAGCTGTATGATGGAATAGAACTCCCCTTCGATTAAGCCGACCTGGCTATTTCTGTTCTATTGCCAACTTTAATTTGCACAGCTGTACAGTACATTTCCCCGGTGATAGTTTGATTACGAGGCAATATTGCAAATTGGATTATTCCCTCAACATCCCACCATACAGACAGTAACACCTTGAGTGCGTGAAGTCCCTCTCTGGGATATTGTACTGGTCTGGTTTCTGGACTAAGCCATTGGTGGCGACGTTTAGTGTTATTGTACAAAAAAAAAAAACATTTCTCACTTCCGGTAACGATCCAGCTCTTAATTTTCACGCGACAGAAATGCAATGCAAGCCTCGATTCCTGACTGAAGATTATTTTGTGACAGGTGGTGTGGTACTCATTTTAACAACTTTAGGACTTTTCCCATATTTGTTAGGTGTCGATGGATGGTCATAATATGGCTTACCGTGAGTTCCCTTGTGGGTATTTGAGATTTCTTTCTACTCTCCTGAAGCTCATTGTTTAGCTCTTCTGACCTACCCAAACGAGGTCCATTCTTTAGGTCTAAGTTGCCACTTCTAAATTTTGCAAACCAACGCCGATACTGGGACTCGATGAGAACACCATCTCTACACACATTTTGGATTTCTTTAGTGGCTTCCCTTCCATTCTGGTTTTTCCGCAATAAAATATGCATCTTCCGATGCATCCATTTTAAAACTCAGTCAAAAATGCTTACAATAATGTGAACACAACAAAAATCTGCAAAAAAAAGTGACCAATATATCCCAAATACCAATTTCAATAACGGCTCCAGCATTAAATTGGTTTTGTTCATTTTATGGCAATTGGAAAATAAACCCCGAAAAAAACGCGCAAAGCTTATGCCAAAATGTTTGTCAATGTTTGTCAAAACCACCCTCAGGGTCGATTAGAATATTTCATCTTCTGGTGTGTACCTTCACTGTAAGTATCAAACCGCGAAAAATAAACTATACTCTATGCGTCATAAGAAGACATCACTTTCCCAGTGAAATCTTAAAATCTCTACCAGAATTATTCTCAAGTTTATTAAATAGTTACGACCGCAGTGCCGATCGCAATTGACGGCTCGAAACCCCTATAAATAAAGAAATAAATTGGAAAACCCTTTAGTAATGCTATGTGCTACGTATAAATAAAATTTAAACCTGAGGCAAATGTGAGTTTATTTTTATTATAAGATTAACTTAATATTGAGTTTTCTAAATTTAAACCTTCATTGGAGAAATAGTTAAAATACTATACACAAGCTAAAAACTGCAATAATGGCACAACTTCAGTTATCCAAGCGAATTAAATTGCACGATTTGAAAAGCTTTCGAAGACATCTTCCTAGGTTGGATGCTCAACAAATAAATAAAGTAAAACAAAACATAAATTTAAATATAACATAAAAACAAATTTAAGGAGCATAACTCTGGGCTTTCAAATATCAACTAAGCAAATCTTGTTCAATTGTTCAAAGTTCTCTGTTTTCTAATAAGGGAATTTATTCATCTACAGTAATTCTTATTTAAAATTATTCAATATAAAATATTTTCTTGTTGGAAATCTATTTTTGACTCCCCAACAATTAAAGCGCTTATATGAATTTTATATCTTCGAATACAAGAAAAACGTGCAAATAAGCTATTTTATAAAATCCATCAACTAAAAACAACAGATACATTCTAATCTTGTGTGTGTGCCAATAACGTTTTGCAGTCAGTAAACAACTTGTGAATAACGAAAACAAAACAAAAAGATAGTAAACCAAAACAAAAATAAAATAATATATACAAACAGCAGTAGATTTACGTACAAACAGTATTTGAAATAAGAACAATCTTGTATCTTACCTGCGTAAAAATCGGGTAGATTTTTTTTATTTTTGAGATTTTGTTTAATTTTAGAGAAGGTATTCGGCGCCGATACAAAACGTCGCGTAATCTGAATAAAAATAAATAGGAAAAAAAAGTAAGAAAAAAGGTAAGGAATACGTTTTTCTGTTTTGTTTTCTTAAAATTTCTTAAGTGATACTAATTTTGTTGTTGTTTTTTTTTTCTTAATTTTTAATTTTTCATTAAGTGTTATTAGCACACACACACACGCATATAAAATACGTAAGACGCGAGCAAAATTAAAAAAATTATAACAAAAACATCTAAAAGCGAAACTATGTAAACAAATGAGAAGATAAAATTCATTTTTTCAACTAACCTGAGTATCCTTTTGGATAGACCATGGTGACCTCATCGAACTTGGGCTTCTTAATACCTTGTGCTGCCGTCGGACAACCTGAAAGTGACCGATGAGTTAAAAATGTCCCATTTATATGTCCGGTGCCATCACAACCCGGAGTGGGGCAATTCACACCATCAAATTTCATAGCAGTTGCGGCCGCAACTGCTGCCTTATGCTGCTCCACCGTACCTCCATTCTCCAGGACCCTCATTTTGTTACGATTCGCTATTGGACATCCGGATGCACTAGTAAAAACAAAAAAAAAACAAAAAAAAACATTACGAAAATAATGCCATTATGTAAATTAAGGTACACAGGGAAAGGAAACGATGCCTACCTTCTGTGAGAAAGGAATTTCCCTGTTGAATGTCCAGAACCATCACATCCTGGTATGGGACATCTGAAATGCAAACACAATACGACCGGTATTAGACCAACAGCAATGAATAAGACAATGCATATGCATATGTACATATGTACACAAGCCTAGGTGTACATTACCTTAAAGGCTCTGAATCCTGGCCGTCACGTGGTTTACTCTTCGGTTTATTCGCACGAGGACATCCCGATAGACTTCGATGTGATGAGTAGTTACCGGTTACGTGACCAGAACCATCACAACCCGGTGTCGGACATTTTAACTCCTGCGAATGGGATTGCAGATGATTTCTATCGGTACGTGGACAACCCGTTAAACTGTAATTAAACAATTTTATTCCCAACATAAACGAATCTGAAAAGTATTCTACACATATGGATACAAGAGTGTATATGCAATAAAAATGTCCTTTTCCATTTCCAACATACACTCATACAATACGACGCAAGAGATAAAAAAAATTCAATTACACACGACTTTCAATTTGGAATTCAACATCTCAGGCGTTCTCTTATCCTTGTCGGATGAAGATACGAGTACGAATGAATTCTGATTATGCTAATATCCTTCCACACACAACCGACAACTGATACGAGTACACACATTCTTGCTTCCGTACGTTTAATGGAATAATTTTTGGTAAATAAATTTTAAATAGTAAAAATCCGAACTTTGCAGACACATGGCAATTTCATGTGTACTCGTATCTATACATCCTACAAAGCCTGCAAAAAGGGTTAGATGTGCTCATAGTAGATGGAGATGTCCTTAGAATGAGTCAAGAAAAAAGGGCCATGAAAAATATAAAGAAAAAAAAAACAATAAAATGAAGTTGAGAGATACTTTTTGATTTCGACCCGGCTGTATAGAAGAATGATTCTTTGATTTTTGTTTTATTGCTCAAACACACATACAGATATGAGTACTCGTACAAAAAATATAATATCTATGATAGAATACGTGTTTCTAAGGGTTTGGTACTCGTACTCTTATACAATAAATAAAAAAAGTGTTCTAATAACAAACGAGATAAGCAACATTTTATGAGGTAGTAGCATTTGTTGTATTCCTACTCGTATCTTGTATCATTTGGGACATGGTCTCATTTGCAGATTGTATTCAAATTATATGAGTAACAATGATTCTCATATTCGGTGGGATGTTCTCATAAAAATCCATAGTCGACGTAACATACGAGGGCATACATAACTCGAAGGTTTTATTTATGTATGCAAATGAACGGACGTGTACATCCTTGGGGGCTAATTTCTTTGTATCTTCATTATTCGGTTATAATG
This sequence comes from Volucella bombylans, assembly GCA_949129095.1. Taxonomy (NCBI): domain Eukaryota; kingdom Metazoa; phylum Arthropoda; class Insecta; order Diptera; family Syrphidae; genus Volucella; species Volucella bombylans. The sequence goes on along the minus strand of OX422143.1, from coordinate 125,492,252 downwards.
TATGCGAGAATGAGTGTAGTAAAGTTTTCTTTCTTCAAATGTAGCCGTAATGATGAGAATGTTCTCTTCCAAAGCAAAAACAAAGTTCTTTCTATAAAGTTGATAAAATGGGAAAATGATCAATAACGACAAAGTAAGTATGAAATGTTGTACGCACATTACATACGAGTATGTATCTACATGTATTGAAATGTAAAGAAAATCTATTATGTTGTTACAAAAGTTAGGGCCATATCAGCAGCAAAAGCAACGATTTTGTTGTTAAATTTTTATTTGAAGATTGAGTTTATATGAATTAAAAATAGTACAGGACCTAGGACAGATCCTTGTGGTCACTAAATACTCCATTGAATTTTACCCTCTGCCGTCTTTCAGTTAGATAGGAACCAATTATAGGTTGAATCTCTGAAACCAGCTTTGTAGAGTTTGTCCAACAGAATTGAATGATTGACCATGTCAAAATTTTTTGCTTTGGACAACGTCGATAGTAAAGAGGTAAGCCGATAAATATTCATTAGCCTTCGATTACCCCTTTTTCAAAGTGGTAAGACCTCAGCAGCCTTAAAAAAAGGCAGAAAACAACCACTGCTAACACATTTTTTAGCACGTCAGCTACGTAGGAGGCAATAGACATTTTGTAATTTTGAGCGAAGTGGTGGAGCGCTTGCTGTTGAGTTTCAAAATATATTTGTATATTTTAAAATAGGAAAGCTCTTTAAAAACAAAGCTGTTGCTTAGTAATATGCAATATCTGCATTCACATCAGAATAAACAGAACAATTGCAATTACTCTGTGGGGGTTGTTTAGTTCTGCCACTTTTTTCGAAATAGGTTTTTCTTGTTTATAAGATTAACCAAGTTCTTATTCATACATAGTCTGGTTCGCCTCAGTTTATTTGACTTCGGCCTCTCAACGTAGGTAGCATTTGTAAACCTTGTGAACCCGATTCAAAATGCACATGCTCCCAAGGCTCATATTTTAAACTGTTCATAAGTTTTAAGAAGTTTGTTTTTGTTTTGTAGAAAAATGTACCCTGATTATGTACCGTTACAAAAAGTTTGATAGCTTAAGATCAATTTTACCATATAGTGATTAGTATTATTATTTATTATTTATTTTATTTTATTTTTCACAAGTACGAATACAAATAAATTTGTATTGTCCGGAATATAAAGCCGGGGGTCTGTGCCCATATGGCTGTTACTTAAATGTCGTACTATTTACAATAGTGATTAGTAATGGTTTAAATGAAGAATTGTTTATAAAATGTGATCTAAGCACGATTAACATTCGTTAACAATGCGGGTGGGTTCATTTACAAGAGATTTTAGTTTGTCTATATTAAGGTCTCCCAAGATTTTTTCGATTTTATGGTTTTTAGGAAACCCCCCAAATGTTAACTTGCTACATAAATTTAATCCATAAAAACAAAGTAAAGTAAAAGTTACAATTTTGATTTTGCAACAGATTCTTACGACATCAGCACTACTCAACTTTACAGGCTTAACTTCATCACAATTATACAAGGCGGCGCAAAAGTTGTCACCCGTAGTTTTTTGGTCGGGAAAATGATATCGGCTAAGTGGCCACCGCCAGAGTTGATGACCATGAGGATCCGATTTGTGGCATTTTAAATCACTGTTGCCAGAACTTCCGGCGATAGGTCCTCGCATTCTTGATAGATATTCTCTTTGAGGGCTTCAAGAGTCTGAGGCTTGTTAATATAGCGTCGTGACTTCAAAAAACCCCACAAAAATTAGTCTGGATTGGTTAAATCGGCGATCGACAAAACGAGAGTCCCGGAAATGCAGCCTCAGAATTTCGCTTGTGGGTCGTGGAATATGCGCCGTTGATCCATCTTGTAGGAACCACATGTTCTGCAGCCCCAATTCGTCTAACTGAGGAAGAAGAAAGTCGTTGAGCATGGCTCTGTAGTGCTCGCCGTCCACAGTAGTCATCTGGCCCGAGGTGTTTTCGAAAAATATTCTCTGTAAAGACCACCGATTAATGCCCAATTACGTGGCACGTCGTATGGTCGTAGTATTACGAGGTCCTCTGCCACATTTTCAACCACAGCTGGGTTATTCTTAGCAGAACGGTTGCTCCGGGGTCGGCCAAATCAGTCACCATCTCGTGTTGTCCCATACTCTTCTAGACGAGCGGCTAAACGTCGTAGTGTTTGCCCAGTTGGTGTCGGCCAACCGGGAAATCTGCGACAAAATTCACACTGCGCCAACACCACCGACGAATTATTCCGCAAAAAATTATTATTATTCTTCGTTCGTTAGGAGTTGACGTGTATTTTGTATCTCTTTACTTCACAAATGTAAAACTAGAATTGACATTTGCCGCAATTTGTAAAAATTATAACATCTTCCGATAGGGTGATGACTTTTGCAACACCTGATATCTTTCTTTAATAAATAGTGTCAAACCACCCGAACTATAAGAATTATTACAGCTCCCGCATGAAAGAAAATCAGGAATTTTAAAGTCGGATTATTCATTGTCGTACACCCAGATTTCGCTTAAGAAAAAAAAAAAAACAAACAAAAACTGTTAAAAACCATTTATGACCATGAATATGAGCCAACAAAGAATTAAAGTTCATTCTCACGCTTCTATTATTTTGAAACACCCCTTGAAGGGAATTTTGTACCTATCCGTTTGAGGGAATCATTGGATTTACTAGCTTAAAGTACTCGTATCATAACTTAAATTAAAAATTTACCAGGTCCCCAAGACACCTTATTTTAATTGCTCGTTAACCTTCTTTCTTAGGCAAAAATGTTATTCTGTTTTTTATCCTGAAGTAATCGCAGTACTTGGACGACTTCATCTTCTTAGCGGCATTAAAGATTTGTCATATATTTGAAGTCAAATTTTCGTTGATGAAGACATTTATATTATTATGATGATCACCAAAGAGTTGTGTTGTTATTTTGATTTTTATTACATATAACTTTTTCATTATTTTCTCCTTTATTTGTCGACGCGTCTAGTTAAGAACAAGGACATTGGTCAAAGGAATTGAATTGCTTTTTGAAGCTGTACTACGAGCATCTTTGTTTTTTAAGCTTTTAATCTTCTTTACACAGCAACAGTGTACTCGTATATCACAACGGAAAACGTTCAGTACTATTTTAACTGCACTGTCATTGTCGGTATCCGGCACGTTTAATATGTATCTCCAATGTATTTGAAAGAAGAGACTGCTCTAGCGAGTACACTTTTTCTTGTAATACATCAATATTCATTTTCAACTCAGCTTTTTCATTTTGTAGCTCAGTAATGAACAATAAAAAATCCTGTATATAATTTTCAGTTAAAATTTAATGTTTATTATTGTTTTTGTTTGGTTTATGTTCTTCTTGTTTTGCGACGAGAAAGATAAATCGATTGCAGCTAGATAGCTGCGGCGAAACGACGTCCATGAAGAGCATCTTTCTCATGTACTTGATATCAGAGGGCAATAAACTGACAAACTGCAAACTGCAAAATGCATAGCATTCTACTTTAATATCATTTCTTTCCACTTTTTTGAGAAATATATGTACAATCCATATTTTGTAATTGCAAAAGGTTTCTCTTAACGCGCATTAATGATAAAAGATATTTATTAAATATATGTATGCATAATTAACACACTTACTTCAAGCTATTCTCACTTTGTGTCACTTTGGTGTTAAGTGTTAAGTTAGAACCTTATGATGACTTGGAGAGGAACATTTAGCGTGAATTCAATAGAATATCGACCGAATTATGCGGAAAAGTAAAGAAAATTACGTCCACCATATTCACTTATGCAGAGGGATCCATGAAGGACATTTGAATCAAGGCATACGAGTACAAGAACGACATTTTATTGATACCTGAAATACACGTTTTATTTTTTTAAATAAAAATACGGCGCATCTACTAGAAACACACATAATTTTACAAAAGGAAAGTACCACTTTTATTGCGTCGTTAAATAAAAAAAAGCGAAAGGTCCTTACATAGATTAAAGGTCCTTTTTAGGGCTTAACACCTGCTATATTGTACTGCCTGTATACGGTGGTGGTAAGACTCGTACTTATATACTGTGAACTAGTATGGTGGAAAGCAACCAACAAGAAAATGATTTACGGAAAATTAGCGGCGGTTCAAAGAACGGCTTCCATAGCCATTCCAGGTGCGCTACGTACCACTCTTACGGCAGCATTGGACACATTTTTGCAACTAACACCGCTTGATTTGTAGATCAAAAGACTTGCTGGCAACAGTGCGATAAGACTCACTAATCTGGGTTACTTCAAGAGCAGTAGTTTCGGAAATGGCACGGTCCTAACGGAGCTACTGCCAGGCAATCCAATTCTAACGGATGAAATTCCTTCCTTGGTCGACTTCAACATCCCGTATGATATAATATATCTGGAAAGGGAGGACTGGGAAAAAAAATGCAATAATCTGGTCAAATGAAATTGCAATTTTCACAGATAGCTCAAAAACAGAGGAAGGAACAGGTTCTGGTACCTTCTCAGAAGACCCAGAACTAAGAGTGTTTATAAGACTACCGGACGCCGGCAGTTTCTTCAAATCAGAGGTTCTGGTTGTCTTTAGGGCGGCTAAGCTAATACAGATGAGATCGATATACGAAAGAGATATCGCTATTTACATCGTAGTAGCCAAGCCGCACTCAAGGCAATGGAATCAACCAACGTCAACTCTACTACAGTCAGAGGCTGTCACATAGTGCTTAAGGTACTAAGCAGTCAGAACCGGGTAAGACTGTGCTGGGTGCCAGGACACTGTGGTATTAAAGGAAATGAACAAGCGTGCGAGCTTGCAAGAAAAGGAGGGCTACTCGACAATAGTAAGGTTGCCAATATCAAACCATCTCTTTGCATAGTGAAGGACACTATCGAGGAAACAATCACAAAGACTGCCAACCTATGGTGGTCAAGACTTGAAGGACGCAGGGTATGACAGCAAAATATCTAGGAAATTTATAAAATTAAACAGGGATAAGCTTAGGACAGTAATAGGAATCCTGACAGGACACTGTCTTCAGCGGCAAAGAGACTCAAATTGTCAGATACAGATATCTGCATCTACGGTGATCTGCAAGCTGTTGAGGACATAACACACATACTGTGTGAAGGCGAGGTAATATCGCGTAGCCGAAGAAAGTTTTTAGGAAAATACTTTTTCGAAAACCTTGAGGAAATAGACGGCACTAATTTCAAAGGCCTTCTTGGCTTTTGCAGGAAAATTTGGTGTTTCACCAGGGTTTAGGTTTAGGTTTTTTGTTTGCCATTTGAAGACAAATTCAACTGGTTCTACAGGGATCTTGTTGGGCCCGTTTTGGTACCTGATATTTGTGTGTTGGCATATCCATCTTACCCCTGTTTAACCTAGCTTAACCTAATGCCACTGATGTTTAGGAAATTAAGACGCTCAGTAAGCAGTCTGCAGCACTTATATTATATAAAAAAACTAGTTTAGAAGTACGAGTAGTTGGAGGCATAAGCAAGGTTTTCAGGGCAATTTCACTTTTGCTACCATTGCTGTTATGTCTTTTCTACTCGTTCTTCGCAATATATTGCATAGTTATTAAGATTGAGTAAGTCCATGTTTAGAAGACAGACAGACAGATAAGGAGCTATTCGTGTTTGGTGTGACAACATATTTTGAAGCAGATAATGGCTTTCAACGCAAAGCCGTGATATTTAATTATATAAAAGACACAGATTCATCAGTGCATGCTTAAACAAATTTGTGTACTGTCGAATAGACGTAATTGATCCTGACATTATATATGTTCTCGAAAACTCTCTTAGTACAATACTTATTTCATATTTCATATTTTCTTATCGGTCTAGGTATAAAGATTCATAGCCCTAGTAAGAGCGGTCTTCCATGCTTCGCGGTACTACGTGCCGTGTCTCAAGTTTGAAGACCGAACTTATGCAATAGATATTACCCATTGCGCGAATGTTATTTTAAATGGGTGTTAGAGCATGCTTTCTTCTCGACCTATCCATTTAATCGCCTTTGGATAGACTGAACAATCATATTTATATCGTCTGCTTATCGGGAACCCAAAGTCTTCCACCATTTTCTAGAGGTCTCTATTGTAGCTTCTGTAATATGTGCCTTTAAAGTCAATGGTCTAGAATTTAGAGTAATGTAAAGATTCGATCTATTCCCGATAGGCCGGATCAGAAATCACTCTCACTTATAATGACTTCTGTAGAAGCTGACTGTGCAAGGAGGAGGAGGCAATCCTCTACTTACTCTGTATATAAAGACGTTAAAAGTCTCCTACGCTTCTTCAGAAGCTCAAGTTGGTTTCAAGAGTGGAAGGATCACAGATCCACGTGGGATCACAATGAGCCAATAGGCCTAAGAGGGTAGGTTTTTTCAACAAGCACTAACTTACCTAACTTAACCTGAACCTATAAGGAGCGGCTCATGTGGCCTAAAACCATTTTCGACGTATACCCTGGGATATGACTCGTGAGTTATTTTGGAAAACTCTCATATACAAGTATATCTTAATACGTTTCCGGCTCAATATGTTTATTCCAAGGAAGCTCGCTTTGTAGCATGTAATCCAAGTGCTTAACTTTATCAGAAAAACGAAAATTAACCTAAGTAAAGCTAAACGTTTGACTGAATAGAAAATGATTGACTGAAAGGCAAGTTTAGGATGGTCCGACCGACAGCATAGAGTCAATGTTATAAGTCTTCAGAGCGTCACGCTGAGAACTGATCGTTTTCGCCAAGTTTTTGTAAACCTCCCAATCCTGTCTGTTTCTAAACCTCATAAAGGTCGGAAAAGAAACCAGCAAGAGCTTTGACGTGAAAAAAATGATTTGGACATTGTTATGCGTTGTCTTGGGATTTTGTCAACATGTACGAGTATGTATGAGCATACGATTCGAAAATTGCAGCCTCTTCGTAAGTCGATACATATACTGAAATCGTCCTATGTATGAGCGCTGGGCTGCTGAAAGATCTCTTGGACTGTTGCAAAAAGATCTGCCAATATCTATGAGAAATGCTTCCACGAATCACTGTATCAGCGCCTATTGATTTTGTAGTTAAATCGTAGTTCAAAGTTGCGCATTAATTATTGAGCAGTATCACACAACCCATCAAAGATTGACAAAGAAAAAATCCAAACAAAATCTATTCGTTAAATATCTCCTTGTTGTATGGTTCCGAAACAAACTTAATCCATTGGATGCAGAATATTTTCAAAAAAAGTAAACCAAAACACACTTAGCAAATCAATTTAAAAGAGATTATTGCCAACCAATGAACAGAAAAGGAAAACAAAAGGTCGAAAAAAAATCAGTAGATACAATTTATCATGAGGGCAGAATTAAAAGTTGGATTTTGAGTAGGATTACACAAAGGACTCCAGCTCGAGTGAGTGAGAGAAAGAGCGTTCAAGTGTTTGAATGTTCGCAAGTCCTTCAGTATTCTTATCTCTTCTCCTTCATTGAAGCAAAAGTGGACTTTTTAATTGAAAATCCTTAACCAATCCCTTCGTCATTCTTTCAAAATGTACCTTTTAGCTTTGTCTCCCAGCTCCATCTCCATCTTCATCTCACCACCAATGCTCCCTAATAGATTTTGGAGAGGATTTTGCATTGGTGGATACTTGGATTAAATGTGCTAAATCACCACCTTAACTTATCTGCACGAAGCAGACTCATGTTGACTAAGGATATTCCAGTTTTTCTCAATCTCTTTTACTTTTCTTAACTATCAATGCAGAATGAAGGACTTAGTCAAAGTTCTAATGCGGGTATTAGGTGCACCCACGTACACCCCCTCAGGTGCAACTCATATAGATGTATCCTTATTCAGCATCCGCTACATTCCTATAAAATGTTGTAAGTCTGTAAGTCTGTTTGTCGCTTGTCGGTCTCTGAATGATGATAAAATACACTTTCGGGAGAAAATGCTAATTACCATCGGAACGTTTCACCATATTGTATAGTTGGATCGTTATTCCTTTCTTAGCTTCGAAGATGCACCTAATGCGAATACAAAGACTCCGGTAGAAATATTCGTGTGTTTGAGTTTCTGAAAGAGGACTATACATATATCACCACTACAGAATCAGCACACACATCCATATATGGCAAACATATCCGTAAAAGTGAACATCAGACTCATAAAGCACCTAATTATTTTAATAACCGAAAAAGGGTAATCTCAAGACTCTTATCTTTTGGGGATTGCACAGAAGGGCCAATGGGTGTGGAAGTGGTGAAAGTATGTGATGTCTCGTAAGTGCTGGCGATGCTTCCGTTAATGGGAAATTTTATGTGCACCCATTCCTGCGTTTTGACCGAAATCGGTTATGCACATGGAATACGTAAGGATTTTCATTAGAAGCGAAAAAGGGTTGAAAGGTGAAATCTTAACGAAGGTTATCCCCAGAAGTTAAATAGTGAACCATTTATGGTATATGGGGTTGTACACACCCATTTTCAAAGGAACATATATGTACGTCTCGATGTTTTGGTTAGAGGTGCAGACAACGTTCTCATTTCGTAAATGGTGAATAGTCCTCGTCACCGCATAGTTACGTAGATGTCCTCAGTAAAGCACCAAAGGTTTGTTCTGTGGAAAAAGGGATCGTAAAACTTTAAAGTGAACTTAAGTCCGTAATAGATTTTTGAATATTAAGACTTTGAGCTTGTTGAAAACGTTGTGTTAAAAATGCTGAAAAAAATCAGCTTATTCAACAGTAGTGACTGGATGGATGTTGCACGATTAGGGTAAACCATTTCCAGTGATCTAACTAGGACTATAAATTGTGCCAATTTAAACTTCTCCAAGCTTGAATTGTCAACTTATTAAACGCAAGTCTTGAGCAGAATAAAAAAAATTATCGTGGTTCGGCGAGGGAGATTTCTCGCCGAAGATAAGCCAAATGGTAGGCCAGACCAAACTCAACTCAACTCCCAATAATCAAATCTTAAGACCGCACGTAGTCTAGTCTCGGAGAGGTAGAATAACTAGAAAATTGCAATATCTTTGGCCAGCAATCATTGGCTATTCTGGGAATGGTTTGAAGTGTTGAATGGGCAAGACTCCCAGGGGATTTACTTAGACGTCATATTCTAGGAGTGAGTGAGTTGTGCATTATTCGTTTCTCAATCGCGGAAAGACAAAGACATATTGTAATTTACACAATTGTTCCAAAAGACATTACTAAAACTATTGGACGCAATCCTGCGAAATGATAATGCTAGGCTATATGCAGCACAGCACACAAAGAGTTGAGCTATAAAGATTTACTACATCCACCTTAATCAACAGTCTCGTCCCTACAGAAAATTTAGAATTTTATATATGACGACCTAACAGCAACACTATAATGTCCTTTCAGAAATGACTGAGCCTCAGAAGGACAGTAGATGGCGTGTAAGTGTGGGTGACTGAATGAACGATGGTGTCCGCAGTTAGCATGGCAGATTCCTAAACGTAATAACAACTAAGGTCAACGAAGCCTTTTACTAATAAGTCAAGGTTCTGAAAACCCGTTGGCGGCGAATGACACCTTAATGTATCAACAGCGGCTCTCTTATATCAACGAAGTGGGTAACTGGCTCTGGAATATCCAGCCCTTTTACCCAACAAGTTAAAGAAATGGCTAAGTGGGACTAACTACATTAAAAGTATACCACTTTTGCTAAATGAAAAAAATTACAACAACATTTGGATCTACACATACGAGTAGAATCTTCGGGCCTTGAACAGGATACGTGCGGATGAATAACTAGCAGAAGCCGTAGACTCATACAAAGGAGATATAACTGACATCTAGAAAATACGGTGGGTTCGGCAGGATAAAAGTGAGATTAAAACCTGTGACATATGCTTTGGTAATTGCCATAGAGAACAAAAGCAGCATCAATTTGGAGCCGATTTGCTGTAAGTCACAGACTAAGGCAAGGTGTCTTGAGATTAAGCAGATAGATGATGTTATTAAGCAACGAGCGCTTCGATAAAACCACCGAGCAATGCCATAAGTATGACATTAAAATTGTTTTAAGAAAGGAGAGTAACTTTGATAGCACAATCGGAAAATATTACCTTGAAGGTATCACGTCTAGTGATGAACTTATTCTCATTGACCTTGCTCCGGGAGAGAATATTACTACAGCTAACAAACGGTTTCATAACCTCAATATTCATAAAGAAATACGGTGGTCTCCAGATCATAAAGCAGTGAACCAAATCGACCTCCCGCTTAATGTTTTTAAATGTTTGCAAGTTATAACGACCAGGAAATACAGAGATCTTCAGGGCATTCCATAAGCGAGTTGTACGACTTAGGAACGAATCACGATATTTTAGAGCACGCCCAAAAATGGGCTTGAGGGTATACTGATGAGCATTCATAGCGAGACGGGTTTTACGGGTTTGAATGGGCGGAATGCTACTGGCGATTTCAGTGGAGAACTGGTGGTGGAAATAGCGATGAAACAAAGTGAGACAGGAGACATTACGTCGGTGTTCGAGCATGTCAATTGATTGACTGGTATTAGTATCGTTATTAAGTTTTATCGCACGGTTTTGAATCCTATCTAGCAGATGCAGAGATGTTTTAGGAGCACCTGACCAGATGTGGGCATTGTACTGTAATTTTGGGCGGATGAATGCCTTATATATTGAAGCCAGATCAGAGGGGGTAAAATATTTCTTACATCGCTTGAGGAAACCTAGACATTTCGCAGCATTTTTGGCAATATCAAATATGCGATCATTCCAACGTAAGTTGTCATTGACACACATACCGAGAATGGAAAGTTTTTCGGTTTCAACGATGCATGGATAATGGCTGGGTGTTTAAATTTTGCTTTAACGGCAGCAGACAGCATTGTGTTTTGGAAGCATTAAATTCCACTCTGTTGATAGTTCCCCAATTGGTTATGCTTTTGATATCGGAATTTAATGAGCTTAGCATACGCTGCCGCTCTCGTTCTACAGCCGAAGAGCAGGGCCGTGAGTCCGGAAGCAAATATGAAAAGTTGGATTAGAAGTAGCAGACAAGAGATCATTAATGAACATTAAAAAGAGTGTCGGAGACAGAACAGACCCCTGGGGCACACCAGCATTTGAATTTTTGTGAATATCAGACTTGAAACCGTCCAAGACAACTTGAATTGAACGTTCCGAAAGGTAATTTCTAATCCATTGAAGAAGAGAGGCGTCGATCCCAAATGCACGCATTTTCGACAAAAGAGCCTGATGCCAAACTCTGTCAAATGCCTTAGAAATATTAAGTGCAACTATCCTGCCTTCGCCAGATTGATGTACGCTTTGGTTCCACTTTTCGGTGAGACATGCCATCAAATCACGAGTGGACCTGTTGCTACGAAAACTATATTGCCGGTCATTGAAAAGTTTTCGTGTTTCGAGATATTTCATGAGCTGACGATTTATCGCTTCCATGACCTTCGAAAGAAGGGACGTAAGTGCAATGTGTCTGTAGGAGGAGAGAGAAGATGATAATTGCAGGCAAAGGTACGTATATGGGCATCTAAAATGGCGCAACAATCAAACGGCAGAATCGCTTGAGCCGCCGAAATTGAGAGACCCGTCAGAACTACCAGAACCGAAAGAACCTCCATATCTACCGGAACCATTTGTCAACAACTTCATTGCCGACATTAAGTGCTGAGTGATGTCAAAAGCCATCGAAAATCCCCCACTGATGAGCTAGATTTTACTAAACAACGCATATGAAAGCATTGGTTCGATAAAGAGTGTTGCAATTAAGAACCACAACGACTTGTGCATTTTAGAAGCACAGGATGAAGGAAGAACATCGACTAATCCGATGGAAAAAAAAGCATAAGAAGCAAGAGATCAGGCAAATGGAGAGGTGCTACTTCAGGAACAATGATCGGCAGCTTTACTTAAAGATAAGAAGCAAGTATTAAGCCAATAGGACTCAAATAGAAATCGGACGAGTAAAACAACTTAGACACTTAAAACACTTCTGCACTCTATTTAATGGAGGGGACGACCCACAATCCGCTACAAAATAGAACGAATCATTCAAGTTGGGAAATGATCCAGGATCCCTACCCATCCGTTTATCAATGATTTGATCTACTTGTGTCAGTGCCATTTCAGATCCGCTAAGTCCACAACTTACTATTTATTCGCACTTCCCAAGAACCTGGATCGGAATTTACTACCTCTTTATCGATTTCAAAGTTGCATATGACAGTATCTTAAGAGACGATCTACACAGAGCCGTGATTATGCTAATCGAATATCGCAGAGTGACACTTGCCGTTCCGTAAAGGCAAGGAGCAGTCTCACGGAGACTTTTATTGTTAAATAAGAACTAATACAAGGTAGTATGTAAGCATGTGAAAAAAAAATCTACGACCTATACAGGCGAAAATCGCACTAACTTGAGAGGTTCATTGACTCAAGGTTCAACCTAGACTGTAACGACATCTAAATAAGTGAGTGTATGGATCCCTGATTCCTGACCGCTAAGCTTTCCAAAATATTAAGATCTGCGGTTACTTTGTCTTAATTCATCTGGAGACTTTAGAGTAAATAGATTGTGTAGCTTAGTGTCTCACCAACACAACGAGGGTTAAGCTGGTCAAGAATATTTCAATCCAATAATATTATTGATCTCGGGAAATATAGGCAGAATCAAGGTGGATCTAAATTAAACACTTGTGATTCGGAAGCAGATCCATAATTTTCTTTTCGTTTTTTAATGTACAAAACATCTGTTAAAGTAATGTTCTTGTTTGTTAATATTCTAGTATCATACTTTAGGAGGTATTTAGTTACACATCAAATTTAACCTGAATTCACAAAAGATGCAGAAAAGTTTTCACATCTAATTTGGCCTTCTATCCGCTTATTTCAAATATTTTCTCCTCACCAACTAACAGTTTAAATTGAATGGGCTACATTTGTACGAGTATGTTAGGGAGGTGTGCAACTTAATTTCAGCCATACAACGTAGTTGTATTAAGGCAATCACTTACAATAAGAACATCTCATCGACACTACCTTTCGTCACGTTGAACCGCAGAATAATTCATAGTATACCCGACCCAAAGTTCCATTCAACACAAGGTAGCCGAGAGGAAACTTCAATTCGTGCATGACTAATCCAAAAGATATAGAGATTCATGAACCATGCCAATCTACAGGATACGGACGTGGTATCCTGTCTGCAAATGCACCAAGATAATTGCTTCTACATATGTACATACGTACTAAAATGGCCCTTATGAACACACACAAAAACACATACGAGTATATATATGTACACACACAAATGGACACCAAGGCACTTACCCGTCTTTTGTCTTATCATGTTGTGGTATATGCTGTGGTGGTGGCATTGAATAACAAGACGCTGGACTCGGTGAGTAACCACCTGAAACTGGTGTCGGATATCCGCCGGGACCAACAGCAGTTGCATATGGATTACTACATTGATATGCGGCTGGCCCATAACCATGATAACCAGCTGGAGGATAATCAGATTGCACAACCATCCCATATCCCGGATGAGGACTGTAGCCTGAAAATAGAGAAGTAAAATAAAAAATACGATTTAAATAACTCACGGACTTGTTAATTTGGAAGAATGAATAAAGTATACATACCACTAGGATCTCTGTAGCTATCGATGTAGTGGGAGCCACCACTGTCTGGGGTTGATTCCCGGCTATATGGGCCAGGTCCACCGATATGTCCAACTAAGCCAAAACCTAGTGGTCGTGGTGGGCCACTAAAGTCAACTGGCTCGGTTTGCGGTGATCTTGGGGCACTGCCAAAACCATGCGGATGACCTAATGCATCAGGATGAGCACCATACTGGGGACTGGTTATAATACTATATAGAGATACATTTAAACCAAACAAAAGAGAGAAAAATGCTTAAAAATCAGCAAAATCGGTTGCAAACAAACTACCTGTGGGGCAGGCGTGTGACACTTAAATCCAACGTCTGTCCCTGCGGACTTGGCACTTGGGGGCTGGCTAAATGTGGACTTGATCCTGGCTGGGGGCTTCCACCAATTCGTTGGCTATAATGTGGGGAATTAAAACCTTGCGGACTCGATGATGTAACACTTGACGTGGATAAATCGATGACAGGTCCATTTGGCGATGGCGATCCGGGACCGCCTTTATTATTATTATACGCGGCTGCGGCGGCAGCTGCCTGTGCCGCTGCTACTTTAACCGAAAGATTGATGGCCGAAAAACCGGGTGGGAGAGGGCCCATACTCGGATCATAGTGATACATTGGCCGTGGGTAAATCGGTCCATTATTCTCGTCATGCTCCGCCTTTAGCATACTCGCATGAACCATTTGTTGTTCCTGTAGATACTTTTGCTGCTGTTGATTGAGATCATCTATTGCTGCCGACGATGGTGGCAAATAGTGATACATATTCGTTGAAGTTCTCTGTGACAGGCAGTTATTGGGGTCGTAACGTTCGAATGCGGTGGAAGAAATTGACATGCCATTGGGTTCGTATGAACGATTCGATGTGTCGTAAGTAGGTGTACGACCAGCACCTGTAACTGAATCTGACGAACCACCTCCAACACCGTGTCCATTTAGCATATCACTCCCCGCATACGATGCTGATGGCTTCGTAATTGATCCATTACTTACCATATCACCCATGTGGGAGTACCGCATTACGGCGGCCGCATCCCTTCCATATGGATCTTCCATTGCTCCCAAATGCGAGGGATTTGGCGCTGTATTTGCTCCATTATTGTTACCGTTGCTGTTGTTGTTGTTATTGTTAGAGCCTTGTTGAGAGGATGCTTGTCCGGACGTAGTCCCATTACTACTGTTGTTGCTCATTAAATTTGCGGATCCCTCAAAAGTGCCCCTTTGCTGTGGACTCTCTTGAGAGTTTTGCTCATTTATTTGCTGCTGCTGTTGTTGCTGTTGCTGTTGTTGTTGCTGTTGCTGTTGTTGTTGTTGCTGTTGTAGGCTAACAAAGCCATTCATCTCTTGAGCCTGAAGTGCTGCTCCGCCAGATGACAATTGACTGCCAGCATTACGTAGAACAGCATCATTTGTCCTTTGGCTGTTAGCGCCACCAGAAGAACCATTGTTGTTGTTGCTGTTACCATTTAAGTGTGATGAATGCATGCTGTCATTGTTGTTTGGATTATTTGCCGACTGGGGTTGTTGAGTACCAACCCCAGAAGTACCATTTGTAGCCCCTGTTATCGATGATTTCGACTGACTACTGTCCAAGTTGCCGTAGCCAGACGTCGAATTCGAATCACTGTTCCCGAGGTAAGGGTGATGTTGCATTACCGAGTGACTGTGATTATGTGGAATGGGACTTTTCGAATACACACCACTGATTCCCACCCCCGATTCGGATTTAATGTGAACCGATGACGGACTGAACTCTGATTTGATTATTGGCATCGTATTGGTCGGGTTAGTGGTCGTATGTCCCATTATCAAGTTGTTATTGCACTTTGTTGGCTTATTGTTGTTCACACAACTCGAATTGTTGTTGTTTAGATAAACATTAGAGGTGATTTTCACTTTGTCGCTCATGTGATGGTCCTTGTCCATGATACCGTCATTTGTATTCGCACAGTTAAGGGTGTAAATGCTCTTCATTTCGGTCTTGATTGTGGGGGAGTTTTGATTGGCTATCGCTGTAAAGGTAAAGTTTCACATAAAATATCCAAAACAAAAATTGGAATTCCTTCAAATTTTTCGAAAAACTCTTAAGCGGGGTTGGTGTTAGGAACTTAAAAAACAAAATAAAAATAAAACAACAAACAATGTACTCGTACAAACCTTTGGCCACGGTCTTCTGCTGCAAGGAAATGAGTCCGTTTTGATATTTTGCCTCTCGAGCTGCTGCCTTTTTGGCAGCCGCTTTCGGACAACCGGACAGACTTCTGTGTACACTACGATTCGAACTGACATGACCACGACCATTGCAGCCTGGTGTTGGACATTTTAAAATTGTTTCATGCATCGCCAATACTTTACATTTTTTTTTTTTCGAACAATTTTTATTTTTTAAGTTTAAAGATACGTAGGTAACGTGCGATGTAGGCGTTGTGGGCATTAAAAAAAATTGTTAATAATTTTTGATTAGTTTTCGAATTTGAAAATCTTTACTTTTGGTAAATATTGAGTAGAGCAAAAACATTTACATCCAATTTGTTATTTTATTTCAAACCAATTTTACAAAATACATTTTCTCAACCCACATCACAAAAGTTGCAGTTTAGACTTAGATACATACGTATGCATACGGATACAGTTTAGTTCATGTTTTTTTTGTTTCTAGTGTTTTCTTTTTCGTTTTGAAAGTCTCGAATTGAAAGGGATGCAGAAGATGCAGATAGATTGTTTGCGGGGGGTGAAATGCTCAAGAGAAGAATTGAGAGAAATTCAAGAGAAAGGCCGAGTTAGGAAGTTTAGTTATTTACGAGTAGATACGATGTATGGTTACATATGCACACTAAAATAAAATTGTTACTTTACCCAATATTCACCACCACGCTTTGCTTTACAAAAATTATTCACTTTTTTTTAAGAGCACAACAATATTACTTAAAAAAAAATGATAAAACAAAATTAAGAAATAGTTGTAAGTAGTAAAAATATCTCCACCCCGCTAAAAAGTTGAAAACATAGAAAAATTGAATAGAAAATTCCATGTAACATTGCATGCAAAAAAAAAACAGAACAAGATACATGCAAATGCAACTAGTTGAACAAAAGATTTTAAGTAATACTTACATTCAGGAGTTACTTTATCACGTTTGGGACAACCAGAAAGGCTAGAATATACAGAATATTTCTTATAAGTAGACAGTTGCGGAAAATTTTAAATTATTTGAGTTGTTACGATTATAGATTTAATACTAAAGCTCAGAACGCAGTGCTTTTTCATTCTTTTTAAAGTATTCCAAAAATATTGTATGTCGTACTGGTTAAATGAAGTTTTGTTCGGCCTTTACTAGGACCATCGTTTGTCAGAAAATTTAAGGGTAATTTTCGCTATACCAATGCACAAACAGACACATTTTTGCGAAGACCCTTAAGAAATATATCGACACATGAGTTGTGCTTTACCTCCAAATTAACCGTACTCCTATCGGGTAAGTCAACCGGACTTTCTAAGCGCACCGGCCCAAATATAATTCTCTCTCAGAAATAGCAAATTGTGCAAGTCTCAGAGAGTACGCCGAATGAATTTATGTATTAAGTAACGTCGCATCAATCTCCCCCACGGCAGATACACGACAACTACATATTATATCCCCGAAGTGGATTACTAGCTCCAGTATATGCGGCCGCGTTCTGTACATGTACGAGTACCTTAAAATTGGCCTGCCCTTCCAGTTTGGGAATTCTTGTAAGGATAAACTACCCAAAACAATTAAAACTTTACTGTCCCGAGGCACCTAAAGCGCCGGATATGGTCGGACTCGTAATTAACAATTGCAGTGTTGTTATTAAAAAAAAAATTATACTAATTTTCGGAACTAGAGTTGGAATGGGCGAACATTGAAGGGGCCATACGCATGCAAACCGTAATCAGTGATCAAAGACTATTATAAAGCCGATGTCATTGCCTTCCATGAAGTACTACGGAATGAGGCAAAAAGAGGATGAAAAACTGTGTTATCCGTACGATAATGGTGGCCGTGGCTCAAGTAGTAGTGTGTTGGCTTCCCAATCGGATGGTTCGGGGTTCAATACCAGCCGTGACCGAAAGACTTTTTTTCAGGCAACTAAAATCTCTTGAGATGAATGGTTGCCTAAAATGCAATAAATCAATTTACACTAATAATTTAGTCTCCACATTAAATGTTGGATGCCACCCATGGACCGAAATAACCACTGAGCTCAAACATCTTTCTTTCTCTCTCTGTCCCATTTTCCGAAAAACTTAACATGCGCTTCGGCATCAGAAGTGTAGTCATACCCACTTGAGTGTTAAGTTCTTTAAAAAAAAAATAAAAAAAATAGGAAGCGCACATTTGGACGCAGATTTGTTGTTATAGGCATCTTTCGCGCAATAAGTTTTGACCTTTCCATATGTTAGTGAACTCAAGGTAATAGTTCTCATAAGTTCGTCAATGTTAGCCTGGAGTATGATGAAGTTAAAAAGGATGACTTGTCTCTACGGGTGAAGCTGTATAAAACAAAAGAGCCTAAATAAATATAACGAGGACATCTTTACCAGTACAGTCGGAAAGCTAATAGTCGACTCGACATTACACTTATTCAGCAGGTCGCGTATTAATTGATTTTAAAATGATAAGGTTATGATGTTATGTTTTTAATGTGAGTTCAGTTATAGGGCTTTCACGGCTATTTTCAACTGAGCGAATCCTGTCGGTCCAATTATAAGCAAGCGTCGAATATTGCCTTCAATGGGTTTTTAAGAGTTTGCGGCGTCTCAGCATATACATAAGACTTTCCATAGTCTCGCAACAAGTAGTTTAGTGGGGTCAAATTCGGCAGTTTCACAAATGTTTAATGGGCTGTATCGTCGCTGTATAGGCTGTAGACCTATAGGCTGTATAGGTCGCCCCCAAGGCGGCATACTGTCTCCACTGCTGTGGTGCATGTTAATCCTCTCACTGTTTAACGCTCTTAATAGTTTTGACGTCAATGCTCTACCATATGCAGATGGTGTAGCTGTAGAGTGTACAGCTGTAGATTAAATTAGATTAAACCTATTCTGAACCGCAGGCAGCCTTAAACGTAATCTCCGATTGGTGCACTGGGCATTGGCTTTCAGTCAATCCTCTCAAAACTGAAGTTTTTTTCTTTACGAGAACGAGGAAGCTGATGGCTCTGACTAATATCGTATTTAGGTGTCATTCTGGATAACAAACTTCTTTGGACTAAACATGTCAGTTTTCACCAAAACATGTCACCGCTGCTTTTACCAAACTCCAAAGAACGGTCTGACTCCGCTGCATGATGCCTTTCACTAGAACGCCTGGCTCTATTCCAGACGCACTAATCAATATCAATGGCGGCCGTGGTTCAAGTGGCAGTGTATTGACTTCTAAATCGGATGGTTCGAAGTTCAATACCGGCCGAGCTTGAAAGACATTCTTTTTCTCAGGCAACTTAACTCATATTAGATGAATGGTGGCCTACAATATAATGACAAGTCCAATGACAGTAATAATTTAGTCTCCCCATTATATGTTGTATGGAGCGAAATAACCACTGAGCGCAAACATCTTTCTTTCGTTCTCTGTCTCATTTTCCTAAATACTTAACATGTGCTCAGCCATTTTATGTGTAGTCATACCCACTTGACTCTTAAGTTCTTTTTTAAATAAAACTC
Organism: Volucella bombylans; assembly: GCA_949129095.1. Taxonomy (NCBI): domain Eukaryota; kingdom Metazoa; phylum Arthropoda; class Insecta; order Diptera; family Syrphidae; genus Volucella; species Volucella bombylans. The sequence continues at coordinate 125,472,869 of OX422143.1, read as the reverse complement.
TCCTTGACATTCATATCATATGCTGCACTCTGTTTTGACATGCCGTCTTATGCATTGACACTAAAACCTCTGTGGCTGAAAAACTACAAGATCGACTTTTCCTAAAGCAAGGGCCAGAATCTGACCAAGCAAGTAAATGTACAATAGTCGGGTCTAATATATATTATGAAGAACCGAAGCGAAAGCCAAACTACGCTTAAAGCCTTGTTTAACCCTTTAAAGACTTTCAAGCAAGTTAAAAAATACAAGACTTCACTGATCGCCGTCGGAAGGCTAAATTCACTGAGTCTTGTTTGAGTGCCAGGTCACAATGAGATGGAAATAAATTCGCTGGTGAACTCACTAAGCAAGCCTCAAAGAGAATTTTTGACGAACCGAACCTGTATTAAGACTGCTTGCCTTTTCTACTAGAGCTTCCCTTGGCAGGTGGGTTTTACATGAGCATAACTGTAGGTAGCATGTTTCAAGGTTTCCGGCATCCCAAGCGAATGCTTTCCGACTAAGACCTCAGCGACTTTTCTGCTGTCCCTTAGTAGGAAAGGCTGCAGACTGTTTGCTGGTATCGTGATGGGGCACGCTTTCTCTAAGTGTACACGGTATACTCGTAAGTGGCACAACATCGTGCGATGAACATCGTATTGATGAAAAAGTTCTCGCCGTAGTTTTGCAAGCAAGGAAGAACAACTCTTCAGAAATAGAGGATATTTACTATATAGACCAGCGGGTAAGTGTATTCATAGATTGAGATTTTTAAGTTCCCTTCCTAGTACACGAGTACGATAGTTTAATTTAATGATGGGTTTCTGAAGTGTAAGCGAAGACATTTTTAAGAAGGGCGATGGTTAGACGATGCTTAGACTTCATTGTTGCTTCGAGTTTCCTGAATTAAACTTGTAAGACTAAACTCTCATATCCTCTTTACAGCTGAAGTCGTACAATGCGATTACATTTGGTTTAAAACTATTCTTTCGGTGAGGAATTGATTTCTGACCATATTCACAACGTGCCCCAAGTCATTATCAAACAATCTAAGGAATTTTTGAAGTCAGCCCTTATTGGGTTCCGCATGCGGTTCTATTGATAGACTGTTCTGTTTAAGTATTTTTATGGGATAGTCAAGGTGGCTCATTTTGGACATATCTTGTCTAAGTCTCAGAGCTTCTCTGTCAATAAGTATTTATTTCAATACTTTCCTTCGGTCAAATGGTCTGGGTACTTGGGTTGCTCGGCACGTAGTGCTAAGGAAGAATAACGGGATTAATCTTAATTTAAGCACTTACTTCCTAAGCTAAACCCACATTTCTTCGCACCTGATGCGAATTACCCCGACATCCTACATGAGTCGTGATAACTGTGCCATTAGGTATTATCAAATGGGAAGACCAAGAGCAAAATGACTAGTTCTGACTTCTTTCTGGGACCCAATCAATTATAACTGCTGATGGTTTGGAGTCACAGTGGAAGCTCTTGAAGGATATCATTATTAGTAAGTAGCCAACAGTAGTATCGAAGGTCATGCCATAATAAGCCTATTTTGCGTTTCAGTTTACTTTACATAAAGCAATTTTATCATTCCAAAATGCTACATGAAAACTTAAATAAATCTTAAAAAAAAAATAAAGCCGAAAATATTTTAAATTAATTAAACAAAGTAAACAAAGACAAACCTTCGGTGATGCGAGTAGAGTCCGGTTGAATGTCCTTGACCATTACAAGTAGGGGTTGGACATTTTGTTCCATCTAAAAAGAAAATATTTTCCCATAAATATTGGAAAAGTTATTTAAATTTTATACACAAAATAGCAGAACATAAATAATTGTCAGAAATTAAATTTGAAAACTACATTGCCTAGTATCATATTTCCTTCTTTCAATGGAACTCAATAAACTTTATTCCCCCGTAGCTACTATTTTATGGAAAACTTTGAATTTTAACAATGTTTTTCTAAAATGCAAATGAAAATACTAAATTAAATTAACACACATACACTCACAGATACACTCAAAACGAGAAAACAGATAAAAATGACACCAGATGTGGAACTGAATTAATTTTATGAATTCTCATTGGGAAAGTTTTTCGAATGCCTTGTACGAGTTGGAGGAGGGTTACAAATTCCTCACTTCCAGCTTTTTATCCTCACTATTCAAAAAAAAAGTTGTGTATATATGTAATTCTGTACAAGAAAATCAGTGAATTTTATTGTAGTATTTTCATGGTTGGATACATGAATTGCAAGCTCTTGAAATATAAACTAGTTTTACATGAAAAGAAAATATCAAGAGTTTAAGGGCAAGACTAGATTCCATTATCTAACAAATGGGTATAAGCAACCATTCCAACCGCAATACAAACATATAGTACAATGTTTTCGAAGGTCGGTGACGTGACATTCAGAGCAGTCCAGATTATTCGAATGACGAAAACAACAACCAAATGCATATTAACTAGCGAAAACATCATATCATTCCAGACTACTAAAAACTCTTAAATGTATAAAGTCGTTCGAAAGTAAACGATGAAGTTATTCGTATTCTGCGATATATTAGCTAGTAAGTCCCGCAAAGTAACAATTTCTTTAATCAAATCAGTGTAGTCCCTGAGAAATTTATTTGATGCAGATAGGATGGACTGAATAAAAGAACATTGTCATAGTTTTCTCCTTCTGCAACTAGAACCGAATGTCGAATAATGTATGCAAAACAAAAAGGTGTAAAGGTAGTCAAATTAAGACTACAAACAAGTAGTGTAGAAAAAAAGCTACAATTAATCTGCTCTAAATGAGTTAAGAGCTATCCAAAGAACAGTCGTTGTAATATTACTTAATTAATAAGAAAAATATCGTTCAAGAGCAGTGAATCTATGGTAATCAAAACGTGTGACGTCTGCAATAAAATTGTCAACTTTCTTTCAAAAGCTGATGTGGCTATGCATGCCAATCATTCAAACTTGTTCATGAGATTGCTAAAGAAATATAGAAAGCCTCCCCATAAATTTCCGCCAGAATATATCAACTGTCACACGTATCTAAACTTTTACTTTGTTCTGTTCTTCTTTCTTTATTCTGTTATTATTTACCGCTAAGCCCCTCCATATGTGATTAATTAAAATTTCCCTACAAAATAATAAATAAAATCAGGCTTCTATTTTAGAAAGGTGAAACGAATTAAGATCCCTCCACCCTTTGTCACCCCTTTTTTGCTAAGATACTTTCACGACATTTCACCCCGTCACATGTGTCAACTTCCATGTTCCAATCAACCTCGAAATTAGTGCTATTAGTGGGCTTAAATCGAAATTAAATATTTCTAACTTGTCTTGTGTCAATGTTACATTATGCCAACATACGAAATTGTAAAGGTTTTTGGCAGGAGCTAAAGGAGGAGCAGAGTAGCAGTAGCGGGGACTAAATTGGGAGATGGAGAATTACGAGTAACAGTGACAGGATGTTCTCAAGAAACTATTTAAAAGTCATTCAGGCACACTTTGTGTGTTGTCATAATGACAAAACAAATGCCTCATTGCTCTTCGTGTATTATAAATGTTGCTCGCCTTTCCCATCGTAATTCATTTCTAAACCAAAGAAAAGAAAATTGAATCCGCATTATAGACGACGACAATGAAATAGACAGACAACACACGAGTGCGTGAGTATCTAATGAAGAGAGTATCTAAACTGTCAAAGCAAATGGGGAAATAATTATTATCTACATGAATATGAAAAACATAAAGTGGAGTATGGAGTAGACATCTTTGTTAGGCACTTATGGATCATAATGACTTGTTATGCAAATATGGGTAAAGCAGCCTAAAGGCAAAGGCACACTACCTATACTCGTATATGTATAATAGCACGGTTAACGGTGTATAATGTAGCATGTGAAATATATTGAATTAAACACAAATAGACAGGGAACTTATAACAGAGGTATCTACACGGATGATACGATGACTTGTGAAGGGTAGTTGGTACACCTTCCTTAGACTGCGAAAAGTCGTCTAAAAGTGCATTTTTCAAATTTGATTTTTTTTAATGGTTTACAAACTTACAAGACATAATTATCCTTCGCCAGCGCTATGTACAATACAACCATATCAAGGGTAATAAAAAAAGAAAAATTATGTTTAAATCAACTTAAATACGCAATACTCTTTGGCAAAGTACAGATGAGGGAAGCAAATTAAATAGAGTCAGTCTAAGGCCAAAGCACAGCTCCTCCTACTAACCTCTAACCAAAATTTGTCTAGAATGTAGGTATGTAGGGTAGTGTTGGAAATGCACACAACGTCCACAATCAACGCGAAGCTGAGTCATCATTACTTCAAGGACATCGAAATATCTACCTTTACTTGAAGTTACATCTCCAATATGATGGGCATACAAAGGCAAAGCGGCTGCATTCGGTTTATTCCAATCGAACAACAGCTTAGAGGCTACCCCGGTGCTAACCATATAAGACAAATATTGGTTTGATGTCTGAAATTCTAATTATTTACGTGATGTTGCGACTCATCTTGAGCGCTACCAAGCAATTGGTACTTTCGGTCATTTATGAAAGAAAAGTACTTCGGCTTTGGCCCCTGGAAGTACATTAAGATATAATGCATCGTCATAGCTGCATGAGCTGTTTTAAAATGATCTTTGAAGAAATTTGCTCATGGATATATTTTATTTATGAGTACATATGTAAGAGTTTAGCGAAATCTAGGCAATAATAATACAGGTGATGGAAAATGGTTGAATAGCGGTTGGAGATGTTAGTCTTAATACCCACTTGTTTAGGTAAGTGATCAAGTAAGGAATTACTATTATCAAATGTTGGTAAAAATACAAAAAGTAGGTGTTGCCTACTAAAATACAGCAAAATACAACATTCATATGAAAAAAATCACCGAAATGCAACAGAAAAGGGTTTCGGAATATCGAATCGATATCTCGAACAAGTAAATTTAAGCTCAGAATCTTTCTTATTGTCAATATCAGCATCCTGTAACTCATTATAATTTAATTTGGAAATCCAACGATTTCTAAAACCATTTCCTGCTCGAACACTCAAAGTCATGAATCACACGAGAAAAGTGATCAGAAGCTTTTAAACTTAAAGCAAAGTTACAGTAGACTTCATGTTTTCATCACTGATATTCCTTATGACTAACATGCATTAAAAGTAGCTGAATGACAGACCAAACAAATATTGTGTATCCGAAGGTGAGTGTGACAATCGAAATTACTAAGCCAACAACTATATTTAAAATGTTTAAGATATCTGAAATGTGGAGAGTTGATGTATGGATTTTTTAGCCGAAATCTGGTTGAAGCAGCCATCTTAAAGACAGGGAGTAAGTGAATACCAACAAACGGCAGGAGAATTGGCGGCTAATTTGTTACAGCGTATTGTCACTGGACAAAGAATTAAAACAGTAGAGGAAGACCTCACCTAAGATGATGTATGGATGGTAACCAATACAGCATGTTACATGGGACATAATCAGTGTAATTTTTTACCAGTGGCATTCTTAAATCCTGGCTGATTAAAATTATTCTGTTCTGACGAAGATCTTGACTACGAGATACTGCGGCTAATCGATTAATGAAACATCGGGTAGAACTCTTTAGAATGCAGGAAGAGCCATAAAACACAAAACGGGCTACGCCTATGCTCATATAACATCTAGCTCGTACAGGAACTAAAGTCACGAAAACATGGCTTGCGATAGTAGTCTGCGATTTGGGCCCTTGAGCAGATAACTACGTCGACCCTTATTTTTTAAGAAAATTGTGTTTGGCTCAATGGGCTTGTGAACAAGCAAATTTACGTTTCTAGAGTGAGGCTAATTCAAAAGACAATTACACCCACGACAGTACACCTTTTGATGTTATTTTCGCGCTGATGGCATCATTGATCCTTATTTTTATTTTTCATAAATAAAGACTTAGCTTGTGCTAAATGCATAAGGTTACCGAATATCGACCAGTGGTTATTTCTTCGAAAATATGGGCGATATTAATGCGAATAATATGTGCTTCTAGCAGGATAGGGCTACGTGCGATACTGTTCATAAAACAACTGATTTACTCCATTCAACAACATTACGAGTATATAGCAGGATGGATCAGTGAATTGGTTATGGGGCTATGTTAAGTCTTTGGCATAAATCGCAAGCTATCCAGATCTGGGGAGTCAAAAGTCAACACTTTATTTATGAAAAATAGAGCCCCAAATTGTTCGAAAGAGCTGCTTAAAATTGGACCGCTTTGTCAAAAAGAAGTCATACCAATTTCATGCCGTTACTGTTGAAAAACAATTTCTACAGATTTAAAAAAAAACATCCTTTGCATACGTTCGTATAAACTAAAAGTGTGAAACTGGACTTGCTGATTAGCAGTGCAAATGTTTTTCACAATGCAGTATACTCACTCCATGGACCAAATCTTCACATTCCGGCAGATCCTGGGAAAACTCAAGAAGAAAAAATCGATACCACACTAGAAATCGACCGCATACTACTCGTAGAATTTATAAAAACGATTTCTAGTTTTGGCATCTCTGTCAAACGTCCATTTCTGCAGAATGACGATGGAAAACTGTCGCTGCTCCATCAAAGTCGGTAACGTCTTAACCGAGACCTTTGTTGAAAGGTTTTTTTTTTTTTTTAAATCAGAAAGAATGTGCGGAACTCACAAGCGAACACTGGGCACAATGTTCAAAAGTCTATGCAACTACTACCGTACACCGAGGGTATCGACGTACTTACTCGTAATTGGAAGAATTTAGCAGGCTGTCACCGGTACGTTCGCTAGTATTGAAACGAAAATGGATTTAGCGGTAAATAAGCGCAAAACCAGATATATGCTGTCACTAAGAAAGGGCACACAACATCGACGAATTGGACAGAACGTCACAGTCGTCAGCTATTATTTCGAGGTAGTAAGTGACTTTGTCTAACTTGGATTTGTTGTAAATTCTGCCAATAACACCTCTGTAGAAATAAAACGGAAAATTACTCTCGCCAACCGCCGTTTCTTTGGGCTAAGATGGCAATTGAATAGTAAGGCCCTATCCCGAAAAACTAAGGAGACTCTATATAAGACTTTGACCATCCCAGTCTGGCGCTGATGCATGGACTCTATCAAAAGTGGATGAGTCAATCGTTTCGAGAGCAAAAATTCTTCGAAAAATATTCGGTCCCATTTGCGTTGGAGGGCTTTGGAAGAGAAGATTTAACTACGACGATTCGATGTGTACAGCAACAGTCGCCTGACAACACACTAGAGCGAGACTTCACCTTAGGTGGGGCGTAGAAGTAGAATGCGCAACTGGAGGCATCTAGCTAAAAACTGCCCTATCTGGAGAGACTTGCTAGTTGAGGTCCAGGTTCGCCCCGATTTGTAGCGTCGCCTACGTAAGAAAGTACATATACTCACTCCAATAGTTGATCTGGGCAAACAGTCAGCATCTATCACTATTCTGTTTTCAAACCGAAATAATTGGAACTTTTATCAATATAACACCGGAACGTAAACCATGGCAACATAAGGATCATTGCAGGCTACCTTTTTAGGAAGAATAATTAAATCAGAAAAATCAAAAAAAAAAATCGTTACAACGACATGCACCAGGAATGTTGCCACACATTTTGCTCTTAATGCTTAACGACATATTTTTCTACTTAGAAAAAGATGAGTGAATAGTTATACTTTATGCAAATGGTATAGCCATTAATATCTATGAAGTACATATATCAACAAATTGGAATCTAGTTAAAGCAGTTTTTTTTACAAACGAGGCAGTAGAAGCTGCTGACGAAAACAAAGCTAGTGATATTCGTATAAAGAATATTAGCCGTCAAACCATTCGTCCAATGCTAAATTCTATTTAACTCAGATTAATAGATTCTCAGATCACTGCAATTATTTAGATCGGATCCTTGACAGAAAAATAGTGTGCAAATTGAAGGAAGGCTTTGAATGGATATAGAAAATCTTTCCTCGAAAGATTTGATCTAGCAGTATGATTGATGCATGTATTTGGCATTGAATCAGATGGAGAGTACATCACGAATACCCTAAACAAATTGTATAGCATATGCATGAATGACCTTGCGGCTTTTAAAAACCATGCTAAATATATATTCATTTCATTGACGAATATATGTTTACGGTAAAGGAAAGAAAATGACGTTTCAACTGTGAAAAATATCCCATTGGAAAAGTTACAACCGGGTTCACTCATAGATTCCCTTGGATGATGTAGCAACGGACTTATCTATAACCTGGCTTCTAGATTTTAATATTAAATATTAGACTAATAATCGCTACCATCACGGATGGAAAGTGGGTTCGCTACCGAAAGACTCAACAACGGATTTGGGACAGGTCCTGAAATAACTTGAATCAAACGCTTATACTCCCGAATAATTGAACGTAGGCGCTTTAATCTCTAGTCCTGGACTATGCCGCCTATCATGTGCTGGATTCCAGGAAAACTGGGAACAGCACAAACTGGCCAACAAAGGCGTAAAACAAGTAGGGAACACAGATGTTAAGACAGAACCCAACTTACAAATGGTGAAAGTAAGTTATAAATCTCTATGCTAGCACTGCATCAGTCTAACGAAATACGGAGTGATAATGATACAACATTTCTTCGGTGACTTTCAAGATACTTTCGAAATTGATATCGATAAAGTATGAGTATAAGAATGCACACCAATCTCTAAAAACATAAGTATTTCCTGGAATAATGAAAAAAAAATGAACTCATACTGCACCAGAACGAATCTATGTTGGAAAGCCATATAATCGAACCTAGCTTTAGGGACGCAATGTTTTTTTTTCTACAAAATCTCCCAAGCAATTGAATTCAATCGCCTTGTAACTCAGCAAACAGAGGCGTTCTGAGGTACCACAAATTAGATGAACTCTAAAACTTTTTAGATGATAAAATATTTAGAGTGAGAACGGTTTAACGGCTATTAAGTCCTACAGGTGACCAACTTTTTAAGAAACTGTTGAACTAGGCCACGTGAATTGTGTCTAACAGAATACGCTGTATAAAATGTATTGTGAAAGCTCCTCCGACAATCTTTCGACTGATCTGATGGGTTCTTCCGATAGCAAGAGCAAGATTTTGGTTTTTCCTTTTTTATGAAATAAATTTAAATGCGAGTTAAAGGTAAATTAACTGTTGGTATAACAACTGCGTGCAAAAAATGTAAATTCAGAAATTTTTAGTTAAGAATACTTTTAGGCGTTCCTGTTACAAAGAAAAGGATTCAGAATAGGTACTCTTGGAGACCCAACTAATTCTATGTGTACCTTCAAAACCACTCCTGACTCCATCAAGTGTACAATATAAGGAAAGTTGCACATGTCATAATTATAGAAAACTTTGAATCAAGAGGAAAATAGCAACAAAACAAAAACGAAAAGCACAACACAACACAACACAACAAAAAGGCCAACAAAACAAAAAATGAAAGAACAAACTCTGCAAAACACAAATACGAATACGCTTACCTCGGCTCAGGCTTCCAGGTGAAAATGATGGTTGTGCTGAGGCGCTCTGATCAAAGGCAATTTTGTCATTTGATGTCGTCGAGGATACAAGATTTCCCATTCCCGGACTGCCGATGTTGTTGGTGGTGGTGACATTCTGGGTGCTGCTGGCATTGCTGCTACTGCTGCTTACTGCCGATACAGTAACGACACCCTCACGAGCAATATCCTGCATAACAGATGCCGCTCGGCTGCCGACTCCTGCCGGCTGCAGGATGGTATAATGCTTTGTGTCAGGTGTTTCCATTGTCTGCTGATGCTGCTGTTGCTGTTGATGGTGATGCTGCTGTTGATGGTGATGATGGTGTTGTTGTTGCTGTTGCTGTTGTTGCTGGGAATGCTGTTGATGATGAAGGAGGTGATGGTTTGAATTTTGAACGTCATCGTCATTGTCCTTAAGGGATTTTGTGTTGATTACCTTGTTGCTGGCATCATCACCAGTGACAGCGGTAAGTCCTAATGTCGGTGGCGTTGGAGGTGGTGGTAACTGATGTGGGTTATGTTGATGCTGATGTGGATGTTGATGTTGATGCAAACCTGTCTCAGTTGCAGGATGTGGCTGATAGCTGAGAAAAGCCGATGTCGTTTCATTACCATATGTGGGTGTCATCGCTGGTATACCATAAGCCGATGACATTAAACCATTCCGCTTGATATCCGTCGGTGGCTTAAATGCAGATGCCTGTGAAAATGGAATTTTTTTCCTAGAATCCAGATCTCCGTTTTGAAATTCGGATTTCAATTCAGAGCCATACTCCACCGAAGACGACGATGATGTCGATGAGGGCGATGTCAACGTCTTGTATTGTGAGTTGAGTCTAGCTTGATCGTTCTCTTTTTGTCTAGGAGAATACAAGAAATTATCGGACTCTCGTCGAATGAACATTAAACTTTTTGTATCATACTTTGCATATTTTTGCAATGATGATGATCCATTGTGCTTATGTTCTTCAAACAGATTCTGAAACGGTGGATTCTCGTCCTGATCGTTAAGACGATAAATATTTGTTCGTGCATCTGGCCAACTGCCCGAGAGACTTTTCAGGGCGGCTTGTGTTTCACGAATCAGTGTTTCATCATCCTGATCGTCACATGTTAGCTTACCATTTTGTTGTACCGATGATGGAGTATTGCTGCGGCCATTCATAACCGGTGCGGCAACTGACCGTTTTTTCTGTGGCAATGTGCTTTTGTCGTTGGAATTGGTTTCTTGTTTAATATTTTGAAGATTGTTATTTGAAGTGTTTATTTCGTCGTCACGACTGGAGCGTTTTTTTCGTTTTACAGTACTCTCCTGATCTTCACATTTAACATTCGATTCTGGAACTAAGTCCTTTGACAAAGGTCGCTTCGATAATGCCATCATTTCGGATACAGACTTTGCAATTCACATATATTGGGAAGATATTTTTTTTCGTTTTTAAGTTGTTATTTATTTTTTTATTTTTTTTTTTTGTAAATATATTTTCTTAAATTAATTATAGGAAGTCAACTTAAAAATGAAGTAAAATAAAATTTATGGAAATCTTTATGTTTCACACAAAATGTCCTAATGTTAAATTTAGAAGAAACGCATGAATGTGAGAAAATCATAATTTTAAATAAATAATTTTTAAAAGCTGAGAACGTTTATATATCTGCGATTTGTCAGAAAAATCTGAAGCACCGACAATGCGCAAAATTCCGACGGATCAGAGAATTGAATATGACCGTATTTAATGTACATATATTCAAAATTATTCAAAATCTACCAGATTCTCTTATCACGTGTTTGTATCTGCGTTTTCAATCTTAAGAAATGCACGTATAATGATATATTAAACATTTTAAACATTCGCTTCACTTTCTTCCATTTTCAAGAAACCAACAAAATTACTTTAACATATTCGTGAGAGTCTGAGGTCCTTTTGACTGTTTACTGATGAGCCTTCCATCTTAATTATGTTAATAATTTAAATACGAAAATAAGCCTGGGTGCCGAAAACTAGAAGAGTTTTGGACAAATTCTTTTTGGTGCTCCACAAGGGTTGCTACTCAAAAATAAAGAAACTTGATGGTGAAATGACCCTACAAAATTGGCGATAAATAACTAAAGACATGGCTTTCAACCGTAAACTAAGTGTAGAAATTAAAGCGAGTTCGATTAATGGATGCTGTATGAACGATGGAAAGTATGGCAGCCCTGAAAATGTTTCATCACAATCCGTAAACAGTCATCAACCTTCAGAAGAGGCGCAACATTAGGGCACAATCAAATGGAAGGATATCATTGAGAATGCTGTTCATGCATCATTGTCTTCTGTCACGCATGAGGAGCAAACGTCCGATCTTACATAGAACAAAAGCGACAAAGCCGTAAAATAATTACATAGACCACATATTTTCTGAAGTATAGACGAAAATATTTGATTTAAATGGCTCGCAATTTTGCCTAAATGACAAAAGGCAATCTGTCGCCTAAACATTGAAGAGAGAACACTTTTGTTGCACTGCATAACGGGAAATTCTACACAGTCGCCTGAGCAATAAAATCAAAACATAATACAATTCGACATCCGAAGTGATTCAAAACATACGGAAAACGATGGAGAAGCCTCATGATGATTCTAACATCTTCAACGAACTACAGAACGTGTTCAACAGAGTTTCGTGGAAACTTATATGGACTGCTCTCAGACCCTAAAACAGTACTAGAGATGTATGCAAAAATGTTACACTATACATAGGTAAAATAACGTAGAGAAAGTCAGGGGTTTGCAGCTGGCGCCTTTGTGAAGGACGATAGTCTTGCGCCTGTCTTTCAAGACCAAGCTATACACAATCCCAATGGCAATAAACTATATTGTATTAGAAGTATCTGCGCCTTCAGCGAAATCCAAATCATTCTTAAGACGTTGAGGATGCAAAGCTTCTCTAAACGCAGTAAAAAGAATAAACTCAATGAGTGTTTTCTTAGTTCCAGGACACAATGGAATCGCACGATACGTTGCACTGACTATACAAGACTTACGGGGGCATATCTCGTGACTTCCATTCGTGTTAAAACTGTCTGTGTTCTCTGATAGGTCTTCCTTAGATAGTTAAGGTTTTGTGAGCACTACCATGGGTGACATAAATCTACATATTGCAAGCAGATCAAACCAATGCTACACAACATTTTGAAAGACAATTGGCTGGCATCTTAACTAGGTATTTTGCTTTTCTTAAGCACTGCCCTCCTCCAGTGCTTGCTGTGAAAATGGTGACAATCATGAGGTGCATCTTCTCACTAAATATCCTAATTTTACTACGCATTGCATAGTATTCAGTGATGTAGTGTGTGCTCGCACTGTAGGTACTTTATTTTCACTGAAGTGTTTATCAACTTTCTACAAAAAACAGAGAAATTCCATTAAAAATAATATACTCGTACAAGGAGAGCGATAAGCCCTAACCTTTTCTAAGTGCTCTGCTTCAATAGAAATCAGAATTGGTGCCCCAAGAGGCAAGGAGTAACCGATAAACTAATGTTGGACTACACACAAGCAGTGTTCAATGTGAGGTAAGATTTGGTATCAAAAAAACGTAACGATTCGGAATGACTTATATACTTTTTGTCAACAACTCGTAGGTATAACTTCAGATAATACTAAGTAATTAAATAAAGAACGTGATCATGTATCCGGTTGTAACATACATAAGTACAAATATTGCGTGATTTTTAAATGTCTTTTTATGTAAATTGTTTGCACCAAATGCAAAAATTTAGTCGTTCATGTAATTTCCCTTCTTAGACAACACTTCTGGCCACCTCTCAGTCATTAAAAATATAGTTTGGCTTTGACGAAAAAAAATATCCTGAGAGCCACTTGGACATTATTTCGAGATCTAAAATTTTTTCCATCAAAGAATTTTTTCAGACTTCGAAACAAGTAGAAATCTGAAGAATAAGGCTGATCACCATTTGTTCCCAACCGAACACTTATAACTGTGTGCTGGTGGTCCTATCTGTATGAGGGCTGGCGTTATCCTGATGGAATAGAACACGCCTTCGATTAACCAGACATGGCCGTTTCTTCTCTAGTGCCAACTTTAATAATCGATTATTCCCTCAGCATCCCACTATTCAGACAGTAACACCTTGAGAGGGCGAAGTGCATCTCTGGGATGTGAGCGATATATGCCTACTGTGAATTTTATGGCAATACTTATGTTACAACCTGGTTCTTGTAAGCCATAATCGATATTTTTTTTTATTAATCGATTTTCCAATAGAGAAAACTTTCAAACCGTGCTGTCACCTTGGCAGTCCTTTATCATATAAATTTAGTATTGCTTGACAACAAATCATCATGAAAGATTGCGTGATTTGTTTGGTTCTCATAATAGACCAACTGTGGTGGTGTATAGTATATACAATATACATACTTCAGATGAAGCGAAGCCAATAACGTGTCAACGAAATGTGCGTAGAGTAACGAATGCAACTGCTGTGAGAGAAAGTGCTAACCAGCATTGACTCATTCTCGGTGTCGATACCATGGCTTGCGATGAAAGTTTGAGGATAAAACCCTTATTTTTGTCATATTTAGTAACTTTGTGGGTTCACTTTTGGCTCAATGGATTTTAAAACAAACGAAGATTTCATGTTCGGAGTAGGACGAGTCCAGAAGAATCTTACCCACATAAGTGCATTGTTTGGTGTAGTCTTTACGCTGGTGGCATCGTTAATTTATTTATTTATTTTTTTAAATTAGCTAGAGATCGAGTTTTAATCAATGATCAACGTAACCGGTCAATGATCAGTGAATATTTCTTCGACATATTTGGACGACATTGATCCGGTTCCACGGCCCATGAAAGCATTGACTTTCCGAGGACTCGACTCAACGACAACATTATATCGCGAAGTTGAAGCTATTTGAATATTTGTTGTAAAATTGTTGGTAAAATATTCAGACCTTGGAAGCTAACGTTTCTAGTGATATAAAACTTCAAATGCTCGAAAGAGTGGATTAGGCTGGACCAACGGAATGCCAGTTAGGATGTCATGTGCCAGAAGTCGTATTGAAAACATAAAGTACTGAACCATGCTTCATAACGAATAAAGGATTTTGATTCGAACTCGATTTACGACAGGATAATTATTCCTGGCAAATTGTAATAAATATTTCTATTACATTTGATTCTGCGCTCATATCACATGAAAAATAAATTACATAAGTTTAGAAAAAAGGCCTACTATCTACCTATCCATTATCAATCGAATTTGATCTGATAATTAAAGTGGTTACCTCCTACCGCAATTAACAAAGAAGACCCTAAGAAGTGGAACATTTATATAAACAGTGTTGAATTTCAAATTGGTAATGTGCGAGAAGTTTTTTAAAAAAGCCAGCATAAGCAAAATACTATCAGCGTTATCAAATCAGTGCCTTTAGCTCTAATATCAGTGCTTAGAATTGCGCTTTAGTGCCGAAAAAAGCAATCCATCAATTGGGCATTCTTTCAAGTATTTAAATAATATTAATGGAAGTCGCTCTGTGATTTTCAAATACGAGTTCCATATGCTTGTGCATAATACAACCACTTTTAAATTTTGTGTCCTTCTGTATGTTTGTCGGGGTTGATCTTGGAATGGTTAAACTGATTTTGGTGTAGGTTTTACGGGAAGGTATATTATTTTATCGAACATGATTTAGGCTACTTTTTACTTCGGGGCTGTTTTGTGTTTCAACGAAAACAATGGAAAACTTCACTTGTCCTTTCTGAACAAAGTCACAGACCACCGTCAATTTTTAACAAGCTTTGGTTATACTCTCAAAATTTATAAAATAGTACTCAAATGCTAAAATGTGCCGTGGTTCATTGAAATACGAATTTTAATTACAGAAACAGATGTACAGAAATGTTTTTAATCCTGAGAGTAGAACACATTGATAACCTTGGCATAATTTTAGACAATTACAATTGAGAATTACTTTGAAAACGGTTCAGATCTTCTTAAAAAAATGTATAAAGATAAAATTAATTAAAACCAAGAAAGGGGACATTTGAAGACCAAATTTCATGTGAATACCCGAATTTTCTGGCACAAAAATCTGAAAAAACTTTATCTATTATTTTTAAAATCAGTAAAGATATGAATAAGCTACCACTTAACAACAATCCCCAGAAGTGAGCCTCACAGCCTGACTTTGCATTGTAAACGCTGAATGAATTCTTTCATAAAAGATCCCATCTTTGAATATTTTATGTATTCTTCTATTCGCATAAAAGGATTATATTACATTGAAGGCGCAGCAGTTCCTGATAGCTTCAAAAAGGCAATAATTTTTCCGCTCCACAAAAAATGTGACTGTAGCGACTGTACAGAGGAATATCCTTCCTAAACACCTCGGCCGAACTGTTCGCCTCTTTGATCTTCAGGAGACTTGCAAAGTGGGTCAGAAATCCGAAAATATTATCGGAGTTTCAAGCAGGATTTAGGGAAAACTACTCTACTATTGACCAACTTTTTTCTTTGATTAATATCGCCGAAATTTACAAAAAGAAGAAAAAAAGTTGTATGCCTTCTTTGTGGATTTCCATGCGGCTTTCGATTCAATTGATCGTGGCTCACTCTTCTATAAAATATATCAGATGGGAATCTTAAGTAAAATCATTAACATATTGCGAGCACTGTATGATAATAATGTTGCATGTGTATGGGATGGTGATACAGTATCCAAAGAATTTCTGACAACAATGGGTGTGAAACAAGATTGTACCTTAAATACTTTGCTGTTTATTCTGTTCATCGATGATATAACTGAGTTCATAGGAGGTGGCATCGATATAGGAAGCACTACGATACCCTGTATCTCTGCTCTGCTGTATGCAGACGACATTGTTTTCTTCTCAGAGTTGATAAATGGCATGCAACTTATGATGAACAGAATAGACTCATATTGCAAAAGTTGGAACTTAAATGTTAAGTTGGAGAAGTCAAAAATTATGGTGATTAGAAGAAGTGGAGGCAGATATTCTCGAAATGAGGAGTGGATGTATCAAGGAGAAACTGTCGAAATAGTTCGTGAATATAAATACCTGGGAGTCCTGATATCGGCCAACCTAAAAATGAGAAGGCATCTTGAAGGTAAATTAGCTGAAGATAAGCGAGCAATTTCATGTGTGTGGGGCCACTGTTTCAACAATAAATGCATAGCTCATAGCGCTACATCAATTCTTTTGTATCGTGCCCAAGTGTGGGGATACCGCTCGTTCGATGAAGTGGAGAAGTTTCTTCGTTACTTTCTTAAGCGCACTTTTCGGTTGCCAATAAACACACCCAATTACATGCAGCACCTCGAAACCGGGACGGCACCACTGGTTTTAGAAACTTTGAAGATGCATTTCGACTATGTCGTTAAAGTGATGGCGAATGGAGGCAACTAGCGTCTAACTGCGGACATGAACTTTCATTAAAACCGACAAAGGAGCCCATTTCATTAAGAAGACAGCTTGACACTTTATTGGAGAAAATTAGTGTAGTCACTTACAAAAATTTACTGCTGAAGCTCGAGCTTATCAATATCGGTTGTAAAGGGTTTTCCAATATTGACTTGACAACTTTGAATTTAATTTGTGAACGCACTCTTTCACTAATCATCAAACTGTCACTGTCAATTTATTCAGCAAACTCAATATTTTCATCAGTGTAAAGTACACGAACTAGCAACGTTTGCAAATTATAAAAATTTTCTACCGAAATTCGGAGTCGGTGACTGCAACTTTAAGAGCGTTAACTCCAATTTTCGGTCGTAATTCTCGCCCTAGTAGACAGGCAATAACAAGTTTAGCGCAAAAATTTCAGTCTACATATTCATTGTGTGATATTGCCGTGTCAGTGAGACAACGGGTTGGTAGAAGTGTCGAAAATATCGCTGCCGTTCAGGCATCCGTAGCAAACGATCCAAATCAGTCAATTCCACGGCGTTCTCAAAAATTGGGCATCGCTCAGACCACATTATGGCGTATTTTGCGTAAGGATCTTGGGTTATACCCATACAAGATCAAGCTGACTCAAGAATTGAAGCCGATGGACCATTTGAAGCGCCTTACGTTCTCCGATTGGGTTCTGGAGAAGATGCGCCAAGATGATGAATTTCATCGCAAAATCATCTTTAGTGACGAAGCTCATTTTTGGCTCAATGGGTTCGTCAATAAGTAAAATATGCGTTATTGGTCGGGTGAAAATCCACATGTGCTTCATGAATCACCACTTCATCCACAAAAAATAACTGTTTGGTGCGGTTTGCATGCCGGCGGCGTTATTAGGCCACATTTTCTCGTCGACGATAACGATCGTCACGTTACTGTGAATGTTCAGCGTTATCGCGCCATGATCACCGATTATTTTTGGCCCGAATTGGAAGATATGGACTTGGACGACATGTGATTTCAATGGGATGGTGCCACAAGCCACACAGCACACGCTACAATCGATTTATTGAAGAGTAAATATGGTGAGCGTGTTATCTCAAGACATGGGCCAGCCGATTTAACGCCGCTTGACTATTTTCTGTGGTTCTACGTTAAATCATTGGTTTGTGCCAACACGCCGATGACGTTGGAAGAGTTCAGAGTCAACATTGAATGCGAAATAGCGGCCGTTTCTGCCGAAATGTGTGGCCGAGTCGTTGAAAATTGGGTCCAACGAATCGACCGCTGCAAACGTGCCCGCGGTGGCCATATGAACGAAGTCTAGTTCCATTCATATATGTTTTGATTGTACTTCAAACCGATAATAAAGTTTTTGAAATATCTCAAATGGTTTGCGTTTTATTTAAAAAAAAAGGACTTGTCGTTATTGGAAAACTCTAACCTATAGTCAATTGAGCTACAATCTTCAGTATAAGTCTTATTTCTTGAACCAAAATTCAATTGACAAAATAAGCTTTATATTTAAATTGAGAGGGGAGCTTTTGAATTTAAATTTCTTTCCATACCAACCTGAACTTCCAATTTTGTGCAGTCTCTGTAATCAGAGAGCGAGAGAGGACGTCTTACATTTCCTAGGAGAATAACCAATTTTAAATGTGTGTCGCAAAAGATATTTCAGATCCAAGTTCCGGTCTGCTGGCAAAGTAATATTTTGAACGGACAACAAGGCTGGGATGTTTTATACTACTATGCTGTAAATGCCTTCCGCTACAGAAGGCGTATCATCGAGGAAGATTTTTCAGCTTTATTTCCATTTTCCACTTACGTTAAAATAAAACACAAACAGCTGTTAATCTGGTAGACAACGTTATGCCAAACCAATCAAGATTAGGAAACTTATTCTTTATGTTAACTTTTTAAGTGAAATAAAAGTCTTTTATTAATCTAAAAATTTAAATCTATTGCATTTATAAATTTTGAATTTATAACAGAATTCTGCACTTTTTTTTAAAAATTTTTGAAAATTTGAAAAAATTCAAATTTATGTAGTGGGACTTTTATACAATGACTAAAAGAAATTCAGCGATCCAAATTCATGGTCTAAAGTGCGCAAAGTGACCGAAGCTTCCGAAGCTGGAGATATTGTTTCTGAAGATGGCTATGTAGGTGGCTCAAACCGATAGCACTTTTATTGATAAGGACGGAAGCATCTGGAATACACCTCTACATATACCCGCAATCTTGGTATGTTAAGATAATTAATGTAATATTAGTTGACCTGTGTAAAATAGAGTAATTATTTAGGTAAAATGTTGTCCGATATGCTGCATTGCTTCAAGTTGCAATGGCGAAATATGTGACGAAATTATAAACTATACGAATGAAGAAGGGTCCACAGTGTATTCAAAACTTTTAAGAAAATGGCAGCCGATGAACAAGGATATGCTTCTTGCTTTTATTGACTTGCTTATAATAGCTGTTCAACGACCAAAATTATAAAATATTTTGGGATAAGCTGTATGAAATCACCATTTTCAAAGCAACTACCACACGGTTTGAATTAATTTGAAGACTTTTACGATTTGATATTCCTTCTAAGACCCATAAATATGGAATAAAAATAGGGTGAGTAAGTGACAGTGATACTTCTCCTATCCGCTTCGAGAAATGTGATATACAGGAAAGAATGGTAACCAAGGAATAGTTGAAGAATCCTGTCAACCTTACAAATCTCAATGTAACGATGGATCACTTGAGCAATGGATTAACTATAGTCACTACACTCCGAAAAAACAAGTCATCTGATTCTAAGCCATCTCTTTTTGATGCCCACAAACGTAAACGCGGTCATATTTGTCAAATTTGCAATAAATGCAATAAAAGTGTTTGCAAAACTGCCAAAATTTGCAAAAAATGTGAATTACCTGTTATTCTGTGAGCCCTGTATTCACAAGTTCCTTGCTAAAAATACAGTAATACTCGTATCAATCAAAGAATCTTTTAATTACCTGCTGCATGTGAAACAGAATAATAAATTGGGATTTACAGTATTTTGGCATTTATGAGCCTCACAGCCTTTAAGATACGGGAATTAGGGTTAATTGTACAATTTATTGAAACGTCTAAATCTGGACTCAATTTTGATTTTTAGAAGATCCTTAAGAGAACTATTTAAAAGGAAATATTGTTGTACAAGTACGAGTGTGTGTTGAGATAGTAACAATGATTCCTACGAGCATTCAAGACAAATTCTACCAATATAGTCACGATTCAAAGTTTTAAAGTTATGATTATTGTAAAATATCTGCGAAATGACTTCTTCCAAATATTGAACCGAAAATAAACAGCTTATCTGCTCATAGTTTTGAGAAATTAATTTTTGAAATCTACCTGTTAACATTTTAGCTTCTAAATTTTTGTTTCGCAGAGAGTCTGTAAACTTACAATTTATATGGTATGTACAAGATATGTAAGATGTAACCGAATATTTTGAGTTTTGAAAATATTATGAAAATCTGGATTATTCATGAATTGAAAATTGGATTTGAATCCATACCTGCAGAATTCACTGCAGATTTAAGCAAACTTCAAATATCACTCAATATTAGGACCTTGTTGGTAGACGTAAAAGATTTGTAATATTTAACACATTTGTCCATGCCACATCGACAATCGTGGGTAAATTGCTATCAAGCGATTTGCAGGAAGATTGTGGATGGATAGAAGCGACCTTATTTATAAAATCTTTTGGCCGAATAAATGGTAATTCTCCAGTCCTGATTTTATAAATACATAATTACATGGCCACATAGGCATACAAATATATGTTAAAATGGGGCCCTATGTACGGGTATGTATAATTTAACTAAGTCTTAGTGGAAAAGATTACTTTGCATTTTCATGGTAAGATTACAGAAACTATTGCAGAGTATTTCAAACTATTGTGGAATCAAAGATTTTCAATGGTGATTGGCACGAATTAAGCGTTAAAAACTGGTTAACCATAAATTAAAGAAATTCATAAATCAAGACAAAAAATGGGACAATTTACTGCCTTGCTTGGCAGATTTTGCAACGAAAACATTTTTCGTGAGTAACAAATTGATAACGAATATTGAGATCTAAAACGAAAAACAGGCTGTAGCATCTTCGGAAGCCACTTTGTGACATTTCAATATTGAGATGAAATTATGAACAGTCGGTGGGACTGTGGGCACCTTTCGCAGTACCATACAATTAAGGAACTTTATAAATCCCATCAGGATCAGACACTGATTTTAATAGATATATACGAGTATTCGTACCACACAATTCTTTTCCAATAGAAGGTTAAAATTTGAATAGAACGCTATTTTGCTACCTGTGAAATGAAAAGTAAGAAAAAACAACAAAATGATACAAGCTTCAACAACGAAACAGTTCGAAAGGCTAAAAGTTTTCCCAGTCGATGTACTCGTAAATCACATCCTCTTTCGGCACTTGTTAAAGCGGCTTAAAAATTTGAGGTATTGGAATATGTTAGTGATATGGAGAACCGAAAACGTGCGCTTCGTGCAAGAACAACTGGGAGTATTGCCTCTGTAGCTCGAAGTGTGACCGAAAGTCCATGTTTGTCACTTTTACATCAATTTGATTTAGGCTTATCATATCACAAATAAATACTCCATAGAATTTTGCAAAATACTTGGGTCAAAATCCCGTAGTGCTCAATAGATGCCTGGCGGCCAACCGCGGCGTCATATCCCCAATTGAGTGTTGAAAATGCACGAAATTGATGAACAATTTCAACAAAAAAAATTATTTTGTGCGATGAAAATGTGCCCATCTTCAAGGTTTTGCTAGTAAGCAAATTGAGGCATTTGAGGCTAATAAAATCCAAATATTAAAATTGATGTCACGAAGGCATCACTGCAGTTTTTGGGGCAGGAGTCTTCATTGGACCTTATTTCTTGGAAAATGAAATAGGTAGATGGATCGAGCTATCGAGTCATGCTAAATAAATCTTTATAATGGAATGTTGCAGCTACTGAATGGGCGACGTTTATTTGAAACAACACGGTGTTATGTGCCTCCTAGGTGACGAAATCATTTCTCTGTTTCCTGGTCAAGTCATTTTAACAAAAATTGTCCGTGGAGGTTATGCGACTTCATTCATCATGGCCGCGCTCAGCAGTCAAGTGAAGTACTATCAGTCAACATCTGTGCTGTTATCGATTAAATAAAGCCGCAGATGTTCGAGCAAAAATATGATTGATGATGTGCAATGGAGGTCGTAGATTTCATTTGGCTAATATTGCCTGTCGTAGTTAATGGCAGTCTTGTCTTCTGCCGATTAAAGTAAAACTCAAATGTTATTTCGAAAAATATAAACCTCCTTCTATCGTAGATGACCATTTAATTTTATTTAATTCTTAAGAGATAAGAAGAGGTTGAAATATAAGCAATTGATTTAAAAATGTATACATACATAAAAAATATATATAATCCATTGATTTGCATCAAAGAAATTTCTAACGATATTTACAGTAGCTGTGGCTGTGGCTGTAGTAGGACTCTGCTCAGATTCGATATATTTTCCAAAAAATGTATAAAAGAAATGGGATCTTTTTTCATAGAACGTTCTCAAAAAACATTCTTAACATGTAGGCCATCGGAATGCATGTTATGTATGCAAGTAGGTACCCAAATTACTGAGCAGTTTACAAGTTATTTGAGATTACAATTCGTGATAGAACGTTTAAACTATCAAGTCATTAGTGTGCCGTTTTTCAAACTCTTATAGCGTTATTAGGGTTTTAGTTTTGGTTTCCATTTTCGATACTTGTCTAATTAGCGCATTTTTTGCTAACACTCTCACAGTTAAAAATTGTTAAACAAAACGAAAATCAAAATATTTGATTTATAATTTAAATTAATAAATAAAAATCAAATAAGGCTATCAATTCAATTTGAATTTGTTAAGATGCAGGATGATGTTGTATGGATAAACTGAGGGTATGTTGAAATGCCTCAATTTAGGACAAGAAACGCCTAAAAGTATTCTTTTAGTATTTTTTTTTTTGTTTTCGTAGAATTTTATTTTTATTATTTGTTTGTTTGTTTTTTGTTTTTATTTTTTAAATTAACAAAATAATTTAATTTACCTACACAACAAGTCAGTCATCTAGTTTTATTCTGTATCTGCATTTGTTTATAATTTTTTATATTTAATATATTATTTATAATTTATTTGAGAGGCCTACACGTAGGCGTGTAGTCGTTGTTGCACTTATTTGTTGGTTTATTTATTTTTATATTTATATTTACAATATATAAATATTTTTTTTGTATTTATATTATTTATATTTTTTTCTTTTGTTTTATACACTACACTAAGAATGATGTTGTTAGAATTATGTTCACTTAATACGAAAAACAAACACGATAAGATCACGCAAAGAATCACATTAAACGCGCCATTATGCATAAAGGGTAAAAACTATTCTTTTGACTTTGATCTCGAAAACGTCGCGGTCGTAGACATATGAATACACTTTGGATGTTTGAAATGAAATTTCACTGTCTGATGAAGTTTTGGGCCAGGAAGTTGCTGGCGTCCAACTTTCTTTTTTGTTCACTGAAAAATCAAAATAAACTTGGTCGGAAATAAAAAGAAAGTTTCTGATAGAAATTTAATTTTTTCTTTTTTTTTTCTTTATCCTTTTCGCTTTCTCTGTTAAGCGTGCGATAACGGCGATGATAAACTTGGGCAACTGTTAAAAACTTTGTACGCAATTCTTACTCGGCTGATTCTTATGGTAGTTTTCATCGTCGTAGTTGTCGTTGTGCTTGTCGTTGACGTCCTCGTCAAAAGCGGTGTCGTCCTTGTCGCAGTTGTCGATTTTGGTATCGGTGTCGGTTTCGGAGTCGGTTATTATCCTATGTCTTGTACTTGATAAAGTTTCTTTCACTGTTCTTGTGAAGTTTGATTTTTTTTGTTTTTAAGCTTCTTTTACCGGGAGATCAGCTAGTAGTTAGTTCGAGAGTTGTCAAAAGTTAGTTAGGGGTTAGATGTGAATTTCAACGAGCAGTTGGTATATGTGTGTAATTTATGTGTATATTGCAATGGGTACTCTGTTTTATTGTTGCACACAAAACACTGAACCAATATCACACGGGCGAGACGAAAATTTTAAAAACTCGTCTCTACCTGTACTAAGTTCGTAGCTAACTGGCACCAAACTACCCGGAGTTTTCCAAAGTTGTCGAACTTTACGATGGAACTGCAGCCAAAATTGCTTTTTTGTTGTTGCTCTGCCTGGATGGTTGGCCGCCTGGCTGGCTGACTGGATTCAGCAAAACAAAGAGAGAAAGGGGGCGGTCACCCCTCCACAGTGGATATCTGGTACTGTGTGTATTCGTATTCCAAAGCTAGGATATTATATTCCTATCCTTATGCTTATGCGTATGAGTGTGTATTAGTGTATGAGCTTATACGATGCTGTGTGTTAAACAGGTCGTCATATGTTGTGTGTGATATGTTGTTATCAGTGTTTAAAAACAACAACAAAAAAATAACACAAAAAGCGAGAGAAGGAAAAAAAAAATAAAAAATCCTAGGAGAGACACAGTATAACAACAGGCAAAAAAGTCCCAAAGAACCACGAAGAGACGAAGAAAAAAGTCACATGAAATTATTTGGGGGTAGTAAACTAGGGTTGGGGGCTTGCCTCATTCGGAGAGAGCACATTCAAAGCCATTACATTACAATATCCGGTTGTCAGACAGAGAGGCAGAGTATGCTGCTGCGTGCGCAAACATTCTCAATCGTTTTCCATGGCATTTTCTCAACGAGTTGCACTGGATACTGGAAGCTTTTCTTTTGGGTCTTATTTCCTTTTCGGAGGACTCAGTTCTCCGTTATTATCGTGACGGTGATGTGGTTCGTTAAAACGGCAGTTCTGTTGTAGATTGTGTTAAAAGCTGGAAAGAAACGTGCTTCTACGTAGAACTACAAAGATTTTCTAAGGACGACAAGTGTTTTTGCATCTGTAACTGCTGCTGCTGGTGGTGCTCCTGGTGGTTGCCTTGCCGCCCGATAAGGGAAGGATGTCCTGCTAAGGCATTTTGGGGAGTGTGTGTATGAGAATCTTGTACGCGCGTTTTAGTGTGGGAGTGAAACTGTGTGATTCATACAATCGAACACTGGACAATAGTTGATTATC
This sequence comes from Volucella bombylans, assembly GCA_949129095.1. NCBI lineage: Eukaryota > Metazoa > Arthropoda > Insecta > Diptera > Syrphidae > Volucella > Volucella bombylans. Next base: position 125,447,701 of record OX422143.1, on the reverse strand, counting down.
GTCATGTTGTACAAAAAAAAAGTAGCTTACTAGCGACCGCCTTGAACGGCAATTTTTTTTTTCTTAAGCGACGGTCAGAGGATTAACGATTTTTAGTTGTTTCGTTGTTAGCACTGTTAGTTTTAGAATGTTTTTTTTCAGTTAGGCATTATTGCAATGCATTTACTGTGATTTTACACGTGATACTGGTATTTCATAAAAGGTTCCTACTTCTGATAATTGATAAAGTAAAACCCTGACAACTCAAAAATGAAATTTTATCTTCACAAAAGGAATACTATATAACAGTCTGGAAGCATATTTTTGCCTTATCTTGACAACATTAAGCTTTCTTTTGCATATAAGTGTTCTACAATTAATCATCGTTAGTTTATTGTCCAAGAAATAAATCTTTGGCCGCATATGAACAAAGTTTCGTGAAATTCACCCAGTAGTAAACACCCAGTACTTCAGTTTTAGTTGTTCACTTGTCGAACAAATTCCATTTCCGTCTTTTGCGTTAGAGTTTTTATATTCAAAGCTCTATTATTCTAAATTCTATGAACAATCATAATAAATTTCGTTTAACTGTATTTCCAATTTTCCAATTCCTATTTCATGACCAAATGCTAAATTTTATTGTTTACACGTGGGACATTAGAACCTCCAATTTCCTGAATTGTATTAGGCCCATACAGAAACTATAACAAAATATTGAAAGACTTTTTGTTGTTATCGATAATTTATTTCTGCGTTAGGAGATTTAAGGAAACTTAATTTGCCGATTTTCTGTGAAACTAAGAACGAGTCCTGTCAATGAGCGGAAATATTTTAAGTTTTAAATATACGTAAAGACATTGCGGCTTTTTGTCATGACAACTGTTCTGCATGCTACTATTCTGGTGGTCTTTCATATATAAAATCAACAATTTTGGGTTCAAATGTGTCATTACCGTAAACCAGTGACATCGTCAAGTATCGCAAAAAAAGAAGAACCCTCAAAGTACAATAAAAGTGTTCCGAAGGGCAATACTCGTATAAGTGTCCTTAACTGGCAAACTAACCTTATCTGGTAAATAATTTCAAAAACTCGCTAGGTTCCATCGCCGTATAGGCACTAACTATCCAGTTAAAACCATATTTCGACAAAATCAATGTTTTTCTTTAAGAAGGTCTGAAAAACAAGTTTAAATACAAGTTCAGGTTATTGATAGAAGAATTCCTCTTATTTCAGGGACAATTGTTTATGATTTAAAATTTACAGATGATTTCGCCCATATGTATGCCGTCGGTCCAATATCTGACCACTCGTTCGGATCCCTAAAAACTCTACTAATATTCTCTTCCAAAGTCAACAAGTAATTTCACGTATTCTCAGAGAAAATATCCTATTGGCAGTAAATGCAAGGTCTTGGTGGCCAATTTAGTATTTCCAATCATAAAATAACACTCATATAACTTTTGATTTCAATAAACTATGATGTTGGTAGCGTAGATGCATCGTGCTGGAGCCATAAAATTTGGAAACAAATACTCACTGATCACCTTTCTATATCGATAACCATTAACTATAACGCGACGCTAATGCCACCAGTGTACAGATCATACCTACAGCACATTTCAGTTGATGTTACGATAACTTACGAATTTTTCTCACTCCAAATGTGCCATTTTTGCTTATTGACGTATTCGTTGAACCAAAAGTGAGCCTCATGCCTGAACTCAAATTTGCCTTAATATTCCGATTCAACTTGCAATTGGTTTTGCACCCATTCAGCGAAAGTCCAACGCATGCAATGATCCGACGGCAATTCTTACACTAAAAAATTGTTGAAGGGGTTTGGTCTTAGATTCTTTCGCATAATCTTCCAAGTTGTGAACAGACAAAGCACAAGCTTCTGTGCGTAAATGAGAACTGACAAATTGGAGTCTTCTTAACACTGACCTCAAATGCGGTGATATTTTCTTTCAAGCCCATTGGTCTGCTCCTTTTTATAGACCTGATGTCTACAAAAATTGTGAAATCTATACACAATACGACGAAAAGTACGTTCATATGGGTCAAAACCCATTTTATAAAGCGGAGTAAGTAAGTACTCGACAATTATGTGCAATTAAACACTAATTTCAGAAATAATGTTCCACGATTTGGGAGCATTGTTGGGGTGTAAATCGATCCATGGTGAATTGTTAAACTTTACTGAAAACAAAAAACGTTGACACTTAAATTAGCGTCAGCTAGTTTGACACCCTTTTTTATTTAATGAAATATTGGTTAATCAGGATTTCTTAGACGTAACTCGAACTTCGGTCTTATTTTCGAAGAAATAATATCTCATGGAGCCACCAGCCTGGGAATTTTTATTACTAATATTTTATATCTTACATATTTATTAAATTTATAACCTTACTGTATGATCACGAATCGATCAATTCGGATTTTCTTGTACATTTTTCCTTAGTACAAACCTATTAAAAAATCTGTTGGAATGTCTTCAGAGACAATCCGTTCATAAAGAAGAGGTATTTTTGTATTTTAACATCGATCACCGGTTTTGGAGATCCTACCTCTTGCCATCTATTTCATTTATTTTCCTCTTGTTTGAAGTGTATCTGTAATAGAACAAAAACAAAGATTGTTTGAGTAAAGAACTCGAAAAATCATACTTTTGTTAAACATAATTTTTCTACGTCTTTTATTTCCAATAGAAACATGTTGCCATGTGGAAACGCGTATCTAATGCTACAAAATTCTCCCATGTATCTTCATTGAAACTGCATTGCTCGTTGGACTAGTTAAATTTTGAGAACTTTAGTACCATTTTACATGGCGCTCTGTCCTTCGTCAATTCCTAGTCATTATAACTTGCAAACATTTAAAACCAACGTGCATCGGTATCCCTCTTTCTTTCTACCCCAAGTTTCCTTCGCCTACGCTGTGTGCAAACATTTTAATGGTACGCAACCCCTTAAGAGTGGGACAATTACAAACAAAGTTGGACATTATACAGGGCGGAGTCCAACGTAGTAGAAAATCAGATAAGATATATATATGTATACGCCAATTTGAAGTTGAGTTTTCAACTACCTCATGTATACTGACTAAGTGAAGCCGAGAGCTTACTAAAGTTTTCCGTTTGAGTTATCCCCATTAATTTTCCATCGCACATCGTATGGGAGTCGTACATTTATCACATTCCTCGGGCAGGATCTTCCGATGGCCTTAAATGTATAAGACAATACCAACTGATGCACTTATCTTAAAGTTGTCTCGCTTTGGATTTTTAGCATATAGACTTCGGTGGGTACGCTTATGACGCACCCGCTGACATTCGCAATTTTTTTCACCTCCGTCGCTATCCTTGTATAGGGTACACCTTTTTAGTGGCACGTAATTTTAAAATTTAATAAAACGCATGGAAAGCGTTGTAATGGCAGACAATAGTCTAAGGATAGTCACAGTTACATTGCGTAAAATCATATGCTCATCGAATGCTTCCTTAATTAAATTGATTATTTCAGCACGATAAGTTTCGCGAATGGAACCGCGATTTTCGAATTAATTTAGGACAATTTGCATGTGCTGTTCTGGCATAAGTATATATGTGGTAAAATAGTTAACCAAACTGAAGACAAATCGGCTGCCAACTACCAATTCAACAGTCAAACCTATAAAAAAAGCACCCTACAGTTCTCGTATACCATGTAAAACTTTAATGCATACCAAATTCAGGCCAAAGGAATTGCTGCCGCATAGAGCGAAACTTTAAGTTTAAGTGGGATACTAGCTGTATGCGCGATATCATCATCGCAATTCCCCTAATGGCCTGAGCTCAAGAATGAATTGCATTATTTTCGCTGTGCACTTAGCTTTCACTGAAACGTCTTCAGAAATATCACTAAGAGTTGTTAAAATCGTCTCCGGTACAGTTGTTGACTTACGTACCGTCCGAATACAATCTATCGAGACTCATTTTCATCGGGCGCATTTTTCTAAAAATATGACGATAATATACAACTCTTCCACGGCATCAAAATATTTTTTCATCATTATTCGTAGATTTGAATTTATTGTATTCTGAGCTGGTGTCAAAATGTCTGGTTATACTTTGCCTGTCGCCTGTCTTAACCTTGCTGGAATATTTACCAATTAAGTGTCATTAGCTTTTCTAATCAGCCATTGATATAGGCATCCTATTGCCTCTCATCATTTTATTAAACCAAATCACGACCATACTGTGTCATCGTTTTTACTGCTCAACTGAGTACGTTTTCCATAAAAGCGTTACAGTTTACTCTCGTAAATTGTACTTTTTGCAAGTTCCTTTTAATGGAATTTCTCAGTCTTTCGAAGAAAAACGAGCAGTGATAACGTGCCTACAATACCAGCACCCACCACTTCGACGCCGAGTACTTGCAACCTGATGTGAGCGGACATTAACAGTCACTTATACGCACTACACCTAGTGTTTAACAAAAGTGTAGTGTTCCGTCACGATGCCTCTAAGCAGTCTTTCCTACTGAGGGAAAGCAGGAAAGTTGCTGACCCTTTAGAGCCGTGGGGTAACCTGGAGAGTCATGCCATCTGCTGTTATGCTTGCATGATATGCAACTGTCAATGGAAACATTAACAGCGGACGCAGGCAGATCTAACGTAGGTTGGTGTCCTAAAGCGCTCTCCTCTGAGCATTGCTTGGCACGGCGATTTCATTTCCCGCGACCGTACGCTTGGAAGTCTTAAGAGGGCTCATCAAAGCTCTAAGCGAAGCTTGGCTGTCACTACAGACGCAAATGTTTCTCCCCCTCTGTAAATTCTTCACATTATAATTCGCTACCATCAGGAACGCGTATACCTCCGCTTTCCTCTGACCATTCTGTGCATGCCCTTCAGCATGAGGGAATTCAGATATATAGGTCTGAGACTCTTGCCAAGCATGTAGTCCTATTTTCCGATTTTCGGTATAAAGACCACTTTCACTGTTCGCCAGGGTTTCGGTATGTATGTATGTCAGTGCCAAGGTTAGCAGTGGAAATTTTCTTCAGAATCTACTGTATACATTTTTGTAACATAACTGGGTGTATGCTATCGGTGCCAGGAAGCAACAGCTGACTAGCAACTTTGTTAGTTGGAGCTACATATACGCCTTATAAGAACCAGATTTTTCGTATGGATATCTGGCGCTCCCTCGTTACTAAGTCCTTTACTACTGCCTTCAATAGATTAGGTGTTGAACCATCAGCGTAACCACTTTTCTTACATTTTAATATTGCACCTATTGTACTTGTGGTTCTTTATACTTGAAAGTAATAGATTAATTGTCGTCGCTATTTAGAGTTGACTGCGATTATACCACTACATGGTATTCTGTAGTTTTCGAGATTTTTTTATTTTTCGCCTAGTGCTTCTGGTACTATTTGCTCTTCTTCTGTACGTCCAGCCGCATGGCAGAAGTTTCAAACGACAAATGTCGTTTTTCTTTTACTACATTCCACAATCTTCTGTGGAGAAGTCTAGATCTAAAATATATGTCAATCACATTCAATCAGACCATCGTATTCGAATTGGTCAGCCACAAAATCAAATCGAAAACATAAAGTAGAACTGATATCGACTAGTCAAAGGAAAAAAAAGGGAAATAAAAACGTTTGAACTCTCATCACCATCTTTTACTCCTATACTCGTATATGTAAAATAAGTTTCTTAATTAGAATCACTCTATATCCCAAAATATTGGACTTGTTTCGAATTGAACTTGCTTGCCTTTGGGAAACCCAGCCTTATCCAAGGCCGAACAGTGGTTGTACCATATTTATGATCATTTGAAGTTATATGACAGGACTATGATAGAGAATATAATATGCCACGTTAGTCCATCTCAATGATTTCTGAAAAGTTATCGGAAATGACCGAATTCAATGAAATGCATTTGCAGTTTAAAAATTCGTTCTCTTCGTGAAAGCCATGAAAGAAGGGGGAGGACTTACTCATTGCATTGTGTAGATTACCTAAGTTGAACACTTACATATGTCATTTGAAAAATATTTCTCTTGGAGCAAGCGAGAATATTTCCATCAACAGGATTCGCCATTGAGTTCTTGCTTCAGTCTCATAGAGCAAGATTAGGAAAATTAACAAAAGTCATCTTCGGAAGTATGTGAAAGGTTTCCCAGTAAGGAGTTTCATTTTGATTTGTTAAGAAAACACATATCTTTTTCATGAAATAAAAATTGATTTTAATTTTAATAAATAGAAGAAGATATTGAAAAACAATATGAGTACATAACGCCATCTTTCCATAAGATCGTCGACTTTTGTACCGTCAAGTTCTATCGACCAAATTTTGATAGCACAATTTATTCACGGTGACAGCCAGACTCGCTCTATTTTCGAATAAATTTCCATCGACGCCTACTGTCCAAACACGTTTGAAGATAAAGAGACTTCCCGACAATCATTCTTGTATATTCTTTGATTCTTCGTCGATTTGAACTACACATATCCAATACTTGATAAAGTAACTATGCTACTGATTGTTGGCAGGCTTATCTAAGTTACAACCTAATATGCTTTATGACACAAGTTTTTTGTTAAATTTTGTGGTTTTCGGTCACAATTTGAGCTTCGGAAGCGAAATTCTACCAAGAATGACATGGTTTCGGTTCTTCAGACCACTAAATTGTTGCAATAATTCGAATTTCTAAACTAATTTAACAATTGTTATGCGAGAAGATCCTTGACGTCGACCGTGAACACTTTTAATTTTTCGAACTGTTCCACAATTATGTTCACCATTTTGTAATTTTCATAATTTTAGTACGTTGTTGATGCACTTATGGTTCCATGTTTGTTATTGACATACTGTTTACTTGTTATCTGACAAAAATTGGCAACCAAATAGTAGACTATCCAAAATGAGACCTTTTATTGGAAAATCTCTCATAATATTCAAATGCAAAACAAAATGTACAAATACCTTGTCTCATATTCCGGGTGATTCAAAAAATACCAACCAGTAGAATGGTACTAAAATCTGTAAGTTTCGTCAACCTCACAAGCATTCTGCTGTAACCTACGGTTAAACCCATTCAGCTCAGTTCTTGCCCTTTATACTCAGAAACGCCAGCAGCAATTCAATATAAGCGGTGATATGTTAAAAAAGTCACATGAATTGCCATCGAAATTAGCCTCAAAACTATCATAGTTTGCCTTGTCAGATGCTATCGTAGACTTCTTTGACATTAATGAAGAGATTTCTTTCCAAGGATTTCTAGAAATTTATTCGACTTTCCTGACCTAAGCCTGTAATACTAAGCATTAATCAGATTGTTGTTAACAGTTTTCAGAAGTTATGCCCACAATACAGAGGGATCTCGTATGGCCGATGTTAATGATACTGACGGTTCCATACTCGTAGTCGTCCGATTAAGTGATTCCAGGTTTTATACTCCATTTCTAAGGGTTTTCGGACAGAATTTATTTCTTTTGGGGAACTTTAAGGTAGAATCTTTAATCGCACACTTGAAATGATTTTTCTTCTTCACTTTTTTTTGTTGCGATGGAAAGACAGGTTTGTTCATAGAACAGGGGACTTTTTGGTAATAATCGGCTGATGTCTTGAAATGCGCATTTGAAATTCTCTTGGTGTCTTGTCTTGCCTACTGTGTCAGTCGGCTAATCTCGAATATCAAAAGCAGAAAAATAACTTCTTACTGCACAAACGTCCAAAGGACCAAATTCCTGCTTGTCGAAACGTCTCTTACACTTTCGAAATTCGGAGTTGGTAAAACCGTCGCTTTATTTTTCATCGCTGCATTTAAATTATTGGCTTCTTCGGAATTTCTTCTTCACCACGAATGAGAATTAAATTAAATGTCCAAAAATGTATATACGATTTGAGTAACTCCTTATTCTTCTCCATTATCTTTGCCGTTTTTATTTATTTTTTTATTTAACAGCATCATCACTACCAACTTTATTCGAGACTTTCAAATGAATCCATGTTTCACTGGAGCATGTAACTACAATATGTATATTGATGGCCAGCGGAGAGCTAAAATGTGTAAATGGATTTTTTCCAAAATAAATTTCTGTATTTTTAAAATTTAAGGTGGACTGTTAACAAAAAAGTCAATATTATAGAAAAAAGACACGTAAAACTGGAATTTGAAAAATATGCTACAAGGAAACAGGCAAACACTTATTTTAAAATCGCTTTTCTTTTTTTTTGCTTTAATGTACTCGTAATTATTTATTTTATTTTTTAAATAAAAAAAAATTCAACATAATGTTATATTTAAATGAAATTAATGAAAATCCTTGAAATGAAGAATAAATTCTTTTTTTTTTAAAAAAAAACAGCCTTTTTCTTTTGGTTAATTTTCCAACCTTCGCAATTAGCTATGCGTTCCACACATTTATCACCGAAAGTCGAAAGTCATCAGTCTTATTTTCCTCTTTTTCCTATTTTTTTTTTCTTTTGCATAAAGAGAAATCAAAATATAATTAAAATCCACGAAATTAATCAACAACTTGACGTCGCCTTAAGGTTTCCATCGTTCCATTGGATACACATTATGTCGGTCCTTAGAAACGTAAAAAGGATACGAGAAAAAACGACGATGCCATCAACTGAAAATCACATTTAGCATACAAAATGATTGACAGCGCATAATTAAATTAATTGAGTAATCCTTATATAGTCACGAAAATCTTAACTCCTTCTTGTGGCTCTAGTGCTACTGCTGCTGTTCCATTCCGGGTAATGGTATATTGGATAATGAAAAACTCAAACCGCATCCGGAGCACACAATAACACCACCGCCAACAACAACAACAACAACAACAACATCCAGTCAGTCACAAAAACTAAATTGAATGAAAATGAAGAGCGTCACTTCATCCCTTACGTTCTCATCTCATCCCTTTCGCGAGTGGTTTTGTTCGTGGTTTTTGCCATTTTCATAATAGCTAAGGTGTTTCTTCATACATATATCCACTGGCAGTGGTATTTCCTCCAAGGAGTCTCTCTGTGAGATGAAGAAAAAAATTAAGAGAAAAAAACTCAACTCCATCGTCAAGAACAAGTACACATCCATGCATAAGATCCTTTCGGAAGAAAAGGAGTAGAAAAAGAAAATGAAAAAAAAAAGAAACCCAAGAAACCAGCTCTTCTTCACAAACCAGAAGGACTTGGATTAATTTAAAACCAAAATTCTGGTGTTAAGTGTCTTTTGTGCACTCCGGCATGACAGTTCCAAACCCCTTTGCCGTCATTCCCGGCCGTCTTCATTGGCAAAACGGAGTTCCTAAACCCCATACAAGAGGTTCTCCTGCTTCTGTACTGTTCTGCCACTGTCTTAACCCTTTGCAGATAAGGTTTTTGATTTCTTTAAACGGAAGGTTATGGAAAAAGGATATGAAAATAAGTTTTACCTCGGGCCTTTCACCGCGTATGCTGCGGTCGGATCTGTGGTAGATTCTTCCTTCATTTATACCAAAGGAGAGCTTATCATGTTTGAGTCTGAAGAACACCAATAAGAAATCCAATCTTAAATGTTGCTTTCCAATACACAAGGAGTTCCAACTCAAAAAAGAATAAAAAATAAATAAAACGACAGACGACAAAAAATCATCTCATATCTGAAACTACGCGGCGTGCTCGTACATTAAAAGCATTTGGATGTTCAACAATCTACCATCTACTCGTATTTCTTAATGCGGTTGTGTATGGGTATGACGTTCTCCAAGGACAATTGAGCTCACTAGACAATTCAGTCGCTGCTGCTAAGACATAAAAATTCTTTTGCTAATTCGTATCCGCAATTATTTCTTTTCTTATAATATTTTGACGGGATTCGTAATGAGTTGATTATGCTGCTTGGGGTTTTTCAACTACCACCCCCACTTCCATACCAGAGAATGGCAACCTACCCCGCCGGATTTGGGGAAAGTCTGTATATTAAGGACACAGTTGTTGTCGCGCTAAATCGTGTTGTGGGGTTGAAATAAATTTTAAAGAAACGGGACAGCGACAGCGACAATGTCAGAGATTATGGTGTGAACAAATGAAGGAATTTGCCTTCCGTGCCACCATGAGTGCCGTCCTAAGTCTTGGTCATGAAGAACAAACAATTTATGACTTCGCAAAGGACTATTAAGAAAATGTGTCAATTTTAATTCGGCGACAATTTGGTAATTAAAATTTTCGTTATTTTTGGCTCTTGAGCGAATGGAAAATTTAAGTCTGATTCCTGGGGATATTGGGACTTCTGTTCTTCGGCATGGTTGGTGCTCGTAGGTCGTAAAAATTGTTAATTTAAACGAACGAAACGAAACAAGTCATTTTATATGAACATATAAGTATGCATGTGTGTGTAGGCATAAGTTAATTTTATAGGTAAAATGGACTTGAATATTTAAGATTCGTTTCCACTCCTAAACATTTAAGATTAAGCGAGTGTTCAGGCTAAGTGATATCAGTTAAATATTTTCCTTGTCTGCTGATGATCGATGCTGCCTCCCAGGCCGCCAGCGAAGGTATTTAAGATAGTTGTGTATAATTATCTGTGGGACTGATGCCATCTGTATGTGGCATCTTTACTCCGATAGACAGCCACTGCCTACCGTCAAGGGAAATATTGAATACAATGGGTCAGGTTTTGAATTATTTTCGCGCACTCTTTCCTTGTGACTGATCTGAATGGACAAGAACATTGAAACTACATTAAAAATTTCGCTCATCTTTTCTAAGCTAAGGAGAACGGGTACCCAGTTAATAAGTCCATCACTAAATACTCAAAGAATACAACTAATTTTCCCTACATCTCAATGCAATCGAGTGACTATTATTTTGGGAAGCTCCGGTTGTGCATGCATTGTACAATGGGATGGGAATCTATCAGGAAGGACGACGAAGATGCCAAAGTTACATCACACAATCGAAACCTTACCAATCAGAAGTCATAAAGCTATATGTAATAATTTGAGCTTGGATAGGAATTCGGTGATGAATTGTCAGATTCATATTCCTAGTAGACATCCCAACTGGTCAATTATGAAAGTGTTAAATTTGATATTGATACAAAGAGTCTGGGACTTCAACTCCTTGGGTAGTTTTAGAAGCCATGAATTTATAATAATGGATAGGATATCACCTGGAAGTTCAAAAGGCGACGGAGACTCAAAACAAAGTCTGATTGAAAACTTGCTCTGACTGATCGTCAAATCAGGGGCATTGTAATCTTCTAAAGTCTTACAGGAATGCCGAAATCAGATATAAATACAGAAAAGTGATTTCTTACCAAACACGATTAGTTGCCACAATGAAGATTCATAATCAGGGAATAGTTAGACGTCGCAGTGGAGCAATGGTTAAACTTATCAATTAACTATAGTGTATGGGTTCAATTCTCAGACAATATACCAAAATACATAAATTGTCACCACACCATCGGCACATAATGGTACACCTTTGAAAGTAAAAACTTCTGTTTATGAATTGGCACTCATTCTTTTCGCCTTTTAAAGTCGGGCAGAAATCAGAGGTCCCTCTTTCTTTGCACAAAAATGAGAATACACACCCTACAGTGACTAACAATTTTTTTATTCTCGAACCTGTGATGCATACAGATATTCTTTTCTCAGACCTGTTGAAGGATTTGGTGCAATAGTAATACCTGGCAATATGTTTGCATATTAAAACGCTGGATAGAGCTTTACATGCAACACCTAGAAGATCGCTGAATCGTCTTTCAAACGCCCGACAGGCTCTGTTTCGGTTATATTCCGGTTATTAGAATAAACATTTACCCTGTTTACAAAATATCACCTTTTTTATCAAAATTTGTGGTCAGTAGTCAGTAGTCATACGTTACTAGCGTTAACTTCAATTTGCTGCCGCTATTTTTGTTCCGATAAGGGAACAATTGAGTGTTCTGTAAAGAAACATTTAGAGAGACAGCATAACTCCAGAAGAAAATATTGATTCCCTCCCAAGAGCTCAACATTTTTTGAACGTCCTTGTGGCATATTTTACGAAAAGACTTGTCCGTACGAGTACGTCTATATAAAACCGATCATACTGATCCAAAAGCCACGTCAAATGGGCCAGTTAATAACCAAAATTCTTGCATTTACTCAAACAAACGGTCTTAAGTATTAAGATATCAACCATATCTTCAGAGATGAGCCGACGAGTTGTTTACAGTAAATAAAAACCACTGTCGGATCATGTCACTTTTTTTTTGGGATGCATTGGAAATCGAACGCTAGGAGGATATGTAGTTCTAACCTGATGGTGTCATTTGCCAAACGTGTCAAATTTCGCTGAGGCGGACTTCGCTGTTCGTCTTATTGCCAGAATTGGCCAAGTCGCTCGCGTGATTTTAACGCATTTCTTCGGAGCTTCACTAAGTTTCTGGCCAATACAAACGAACCAGAAGCTTGAAACGACTTAAAGGCGAACATTCGTCTGGTAATTGCTGGGCATTCGGCCGAGTTATGGAAAAGGCAAGCGTTTCCGTGGAGCACATTTAAATGATATCATACTTTATAATTAATGGTATCAATTATATTTCAATTCCGAATGGAAACTTCATTGACACCTTAACGCCCCTTTTTTCTTTAAAGAAAAAAGAACTTAACACTCAAGTTGGTATTATTACACTTAAAATGCCTGAGCATGTGTTAAGTTTTTGGGAAAACGGGACAGAGAGAGAAAGAAAGATTTTTGAGCTCAGTGGTTAGTTCGCTCCATGTATGGCATACAACATTCAATGGGGAGACTAAGTTATGTAAATGTGTAATTGGACTTGTTGTTGTAGTATTTCGTCTTACGTGAATTAAGTTGCTGAAAATGTCTTTCGGCGAGGCTGGGATTCGTACACCGAACCTTCCAATTTGGAAGCCAATACACTACCACTTGAGACCCGGCCACCCACAATATGGTATACGGTTTGACAGTACAGTAGTAAAATTCCGGACAGACAGCAAATAGGATAGTGCATACGGTTTATGCACGGCGTTTTTTGAACACAAGCTCTGTTTGCGATTACGTTGTGTGGTGTTTGGCTGCAATGAATAGAGGACAAATTATTGCATTTTGGTTGTAATGTATTATAGAAACGACGAAAGAGATGACAACACAGACAGGTGCATCCTGTCAATCAAAGGAGAGAAAAGGCCTTATTTTACACCTTATTTCAGGATTTACGGAAAGATGAAAATAAGTTTTTCCATTATTTGCAAATGTCCATTGTCTCGTTTGATGAATTAAATGAAAAGATCAAGAATTCCCTTCAGCTCCAAGATACATAATTTAGGAACGGATGTTGGTCTTAACATTGAGGTAAATATAAATGTACGCTATATTTGCGTTTACTTTTGAAACAATTTACAATATAATGTATATTATTACTTTTATGCAAATTGTTATTGAAAGATAAGCAATATTAACTAACAAAAAGTGATTTTATAAAAAAATATAACATTGCAGAATGAATTATAAGAAGCAATTCGTCTTGAAGTAATGAACTAATACATCGTTAGTAACTTATAACAAAATTTATACTATCTACTGAAGGAGAATGGCTATTTTCCCGCTTTCTAAAAAAGTGAATTCACTGAAATAACGCGAGACTGGAGATAGTTGTTGATGACTGAAGATGTGTTGAGACTGGTTTTGAGTTTTTGTTGAAGGGTGGAGAAAATGTGGATGAGAAAAATGAGGTGGATGAGGGAAACATTGATTTCTTTCTTTCATTAATATTTTTTATTACTTTCGAAATGTCTATTGGAAAGTTGAGATATTCTTCATCATCTAATTTTTGCAAGAATGCCATCTTACTGCAAGGTTTCTTTCTTTAAGATGCTTTTAAAATTCTCAATTCAATCTCACCAGGCTATTTATGTTTCCCGGCTTTTAGTTTACCTCTTGATTTTGTAATCAGTGGAGTAGAAACGCCGAAACATCAAGTTTTCTTAAGAACAGCAATTGATTAAAATATACATATTTCCTTAATTTTATTGCTTTTGAAGCAGTTGTCTTTGGTTTTTTTATTCTACTTTGAAAATGAATCACGAAGATTAGTCCATTTCTGTGGAACATCTTTAAGTTTACCTTTAACTTTCCAAAGTTTTGAATATAATTTTTCATTTCTAGGTATCTTGCAAGTGATTGCACTTTTAGTGAGCTTCACTACAATTATTGAGTCGGACTTTCAACGCCAAGTAAAATAATACACGATGTATGTAGAGCTGGTCCGGAATGCGAAAGGGTTGCATTCCAGAGCCAAAGCTAGATCTGTGGAACTCGATAGCTTCTGGAATTGAAACTATTGCCAATTTTTCACATTGCATCGGAGCGGACTCTGGGAAGCATATCCATCTTACCTGTCAATGTATTTCAACTATAAAGAATATAATACTAATGGCATTAGCAGATTCGAAATATAGATTTACGTCTGTTGATGTAACAATCTATGGTAATGACTGCGACTCATCAATATGTATCCGTGTGATAGTCAATTTAATATTTCTTTATACCGTTCATAAAATTACAATTTATTATCGCATAATTTATACAAAATATACAGAGCACAAAAGTATATCTTCCTACTGTATTAATTTTAAATGAATTCTATGTAAAGAAAAAACCTCAATTTATCAAAAAATGAAAAACAAAAAAAATTTATATAGTAACAAAGGCAATATACAATAATAAGATTTTATTTATATGATGGAATTTATTTATGTTTACGAATAATACAAACATTAAAAATAAAACAATACTAGTCATATTATAGAAAGTAAATATGCGTATTAAATAAATACCCAAATTAATTAATCAATTAATAAATACATAAGTAAATGAATATACTCGTATATATAATTAAAAAAAATAATTGATTAGAAAATGCTTTCACATGTGTATTAATATTTTAATATAGAAAGTAAAGATTTTCTATTGATGAATGGGTATGCGTTGGTTTTAAATGTTTGCAAGTTATACTGACTAGGAAATAAAGAGATCGGCATTCCATAAGCTAGTTTAACGGCTTGGGAACGAATCACTATATTTCAGAGTATGTCCAAAAGTGGGCTTGAGGGTATACTGATGAGCATTTATAGTGAGACGGGTGTTACGGGTGAAGGTTTGAAGGGACGGCATGTTGCTGGCGATTCCAATGGAGCACTGATGATGGAAATAGCGATAAAACAAAGTGAGACACGAGACATTTCGTCGGTGCTCGAGGGTGTCCCTTGACTGGGAGATATTAGGGCCACCTATAAGTTTTTTTATCGCACGGTTTTGAATCCTATCTAGCAGGTGCATAGATGATGCATTATACTCCAATTTTGGGCGGATATATTGGTCTTATATATTGAGGCCAGCTCAGAAGGGAAAAAAGTACTTCTTACATCGTTTCAGGAAACTCAGACATTTAGCAGCATTTTTGGCAACAGCGAATATGTGGTTATTCCAACGTAAGTTGTCATTGGCAGACATACCGAGAATGGAAAATTTTCGGTTTCGACGATGCAAGTGCAATTCATGGATTATGGCTGGGTGTTGGAAATTCGCTTTAATGACAGCAGACAGCATTATACTTTGGAAGCACTAAATTCCACTCTGTTTATAATTCTCCAATTGGTCATGCTGTTAATATCGGAATTTAATGAGCTTAACATACGCTGCAGTTCCCGTTCTACAGCCGAAAACTAATATGAAAAGCAGAGAGTACTGTCGTCAGCAAAGGAATATATTGAATTAGAAGTGGCAGACAAGAGATCATTAACGAAAATTGAAAAGAGTGTCGAAGACAGAATAGAGCCCTGAAACTATCCAATACAACTTGAATTGAACGTCCCGAAAGGTAGTTTATAATCCATTGAAGAATTCAATGCATGCATTTTCGACAAAAGAGCCTGATGCCAAACTCTGTCAAATGTCTAAGAAATATCAAGTGCAACTATCTTGCTTTCGACAGATTGATGTATGCTTTGGTTCCACTTGTAAAAGGCGTACCATCAAATCACCAGTGGACCTGTTGCTACGAAAACTGTACGGCCGGTCATTGGGAAGCTTTCGTGTTTCGAGACATCATGAGCTGACGATTTATCAGCGTTTCCATTACCTTGGAAAGAAGGAATGTAAGTGTAACGTTTCTGTAGGAGAAGAGAGAAGAAGATTCACCTTTTTTACGGACGGTCTGGATAAATGCTATTTTCCATCTGCTCGGAAAGTGGATTCGTCCCATTGATGATTCGACGACTTTAGGTGCAGGCAGAGACAAAGCACAATCTCGAAGTATTTTTTGCCTCAACTTTTGGTCGCATTGAAATTTCACACACTTAGAAAGATTGCAGTCATTCCTGGCTCGTTTAAAGTTTTTTCCATTTTCCTCTATCGGGTTGGTCTTGAAGGACCGAAAAAACACTACTCTAACACTGACAGTCTCTTTACAGCTCATACCATGCCTTTTCTTTAGGGATAAAGGATCTCATTCAAAATAGAATAGTGTCTGTGACTATATCAGCAGCGGCATCCACGTCGTTATCTAGGAAACATAATGACCAGTTAAAATTCCTAAAGAAGGTGTTAAGTCCGCTCCAATTATCTTTATCGTATTGCCATACGGTAATTTTAGGAATCTTTTCTATAACTGTGTGGTCAATATACGAGAAATTAGCTGATATAGCACAGCTACGGTGTACTTATCAGGGTGAGAAGTTACAAACAAGTCCAGGGTGTTGGCGGTATAACTAACAATGTCTGGTACTCGTGTGGACTCATTTACAAGCTGGGTCAAGTTTTTTTCCGCAGCCAGAATGTCGAAGCCAACTAAAGTTATGTATATTGAAATCGCCCGTAATGACGATTTCAGTATGAGGATACAGAGATCAATTCGTTGTATGGAAACAGTCAGCGCATCAAACTCGTTAAAGGTCGAATTGCTATCCAATTTGGGGCTTCTGTAGATAAAGAAGTAGTGGATAATTTGCTTACGGAGATGGAATTTTAACCACATGTACCTAATTGAATTCCGGATTGGAACAGGGACTACATTTTGGTGGAATTTGGTGAGCTACACCACTACGCACGTAAATGGCGAGACCGCTGTGAGAGAAGAATAATGGCACTAGTTTGTAGCCAGGTAGTTTCAGATCAGAGTGATCTGAGAGGTGTGGGCCTATGTTTCACTACGGGCCTAAACAGCTGATCTGTATTTAGAGAAGTAGACGTACGAAGAAAATTGATTACTTTTAAGCCCGCGTAATTTTATACCTATATATTATACAAGTCCTTCATGCCAAAATGAGTCACACGCCTTTCCAATATCTAGTATGATTATATGTGTTGATCTGCCTATTGCACGATTTCTTTTAATAGCTCTACATACGTTCAGAATTTGATGGGAGGTCCCGTGACTACGTCAAAACCTGAATTACTTACGAGTATAAGGAAGACGGTTGTCACACGTCAGCCGTCTGGCAAAAACCCATCACCATATAATGTGAAAGGGGCTATTGCCTTCTATATACCTCTAGAAAAATGTCGATGTACGATTTTTTACCGTACGGTCAAAACCGTTTAATATGAAAGGAATGTAAGCGAACGTCTTTTTATTTAGAAACCCAATTGGGGGTAATCTAATGAAAAACCCTGTACGTGTTCATATTTTTCAGGTGAAGGAAGTTTGATAAAAACAAGAGTTAAAGTCTGTACCCTTTAATGATTACAGCATTAGAGACTTATTTGTATGGTTTGTTCAGTACGTACGAAAAATACCCAGTCTTTCTGCCATTGAAAAGTTCCATACCTAAGCGGCACAGAATTCAATCAACCGACAGGATTGTTTATATGCAGTAGAAAGAATTGCATACAAGGAGCAAGTTGTAAGTTGTAAGTCTAAGCTAAGACAAAGAAGGCTAATAAGGCTTGTGCTCATTGACCAATACCAATTGCTAAAGCCGTCAGGATGTCTATCAATGCACGTAGTGACTCATAACCGAAGACAGACAAAACGATCATAGTTTTGGTCAATTTCCTTCTGATTTTTCAAGTTTATTTTGAAAGTGTCTATTGCGATAAATATATTTTAGTAATTCATATTCGGTTCAAAGTTGTTCATGTGTTTCATTGAATACGCGAATAGGTAAGAACTTCTTTGCATCTGTAATGTGGATTGTTTTCATTTAGATTTATTTTATTCTATTGATCGTGAGAGGGCAAGATAAGCTATGAGGTAAATTAAATCCATCTTGTCTCCCCAACTTTCACGAAAAGTACAATAGTTACGTAAATCCGGCAGTGGTAGAAAATTTTGGAAAGACCTTCATACAGGCATCATCGATGGCAACAGCTGTAAGTTGTTTCAAGAAATCTGGGATTTGACCATGCGATTCGTCATGGACTGCGTGTTTTGTTTGTGACAAATGGTCTCATTGCGGCTGTCCCGGTCCAGAGAATGAATATGCGAGCTTTGTACATAATAATAAGCTTAGACCAATTGATACCCCATCTTACCCTACCCAGGGGCAGGATGGGGTGGTGGAACTTGTTTTACTTTTTGGGTTTTGATAACTTTATTTAACAACGCATGTGCTCAAAATTACTGTAATTACAAAGTCTATTACCAAAGATGATTATCATAATAAAACAGATTACAGAAGTAGAATAGTTTAATTTTTATTACGCTCCAAATCTTGGCAGCGGTGGCAATAAGTAAGTTTTAATCATCTGCGTCAATATGGGGAGGTAGGATTTATTTGGAATTGAAAACGACTTGACTTACTAATTTAATTTAAATACTGATGCAACCAGTAGGAAAATTGTAACCCCGTCTTAAATCTATTTTCACAAATGTTCTGTAGGTGCGACATTTTACATAAATATTCCGCCAAATAAAAAAATTAAGTCGTAATCTTCACTATAACCGCCTACACTAGGTGGAGTACCCGCGGAATATCAGATCCGGTAAATATTGCCTAAGTGCAACTGTAATTGGCTTAATTATTAAAAAAACATTCAATGGTCTTTAAGATGTCCTGCCAAATTAAGCCAAAAAAGCCAATTCTTGCAACATGGTGTTTGTATAAAGCGGTTTTTCACCCCTGTCCACAAACGGGTACTTTCAAAATCATTTACTAGAATTCCCGGCCACATTTCAAGAGATAAAATTCTTTTTAAAAGAATGGACGAAGCAATACCAAGCTCATGCTACGCACTCTATATAGCCTATATTTGGGATTGCAGTTAATCATAATAGTTACCATTGACAAAGGAACAGAATCAAATCTAGTGAACCCAAAACAAATCGATTCGATTGACGGCTTTCTGCTAATAACATTTACTTTTGAGGTCAGAAAATTATGTCAAAATTTCCAAGATCCGAAATGATTTTTGCCATAAGATGTCCTAACAGAAGCACTCGTTTTCCAAGTTACAGCATTGTTTTCCGTTCTTTCCATGTTTTGGCATTATACTATATTCACAGTGACCGCATGCGGCATATGAGTATTTGTCGAGGTACTTACATCCCATTTAGAAGATGCGTAAAAGAAAAGTATACCTCCCCGTGTCTTCTGCTTGAAGCAGCATTTTGTATATATCCATGTTGATGATCATCCTCTCTGCGTTTGATTGCGTCCCTGCGAGATATACAATGAGTAAGTATGCCTGCGTACTTATTGCTGGTGACTATTTGGGTGATTTGTGTGATATAGAGTCACCAGATAAGAACGATAGGAAAAGAAATTTAAATAAAACAACAAAGGTGTGGGATATAAAATTGATTCTGGCTTTAGTTTGAAGCTGCGTTCATGCCATTATGTGTGGATTAGACATCGGTACAATATGTGTGTAGACTAATCACGGGGGCCAATTGATAAACGCTCGCCGTAAAATGACCCAGTCCATTATATAAACCGTACCAAACTTTGTGGATGTTTGAAGTTAACACGATTAACACCGACCTGGAAACCTGACTCACTGCGAAGGTCACAGTGGGAATACTTTGCATGGGAACCTATGCTGACGAATCACACGCACATCCGATGGATTTCATTAACATGCATGTGCCGGGTGCACTATTCGTGGGTATCGCTAAGTCAGCGTATCGCATCAGGTGGAATCAAGGTAACGAGGGGCTGTTATGTGGATTGGTGTGGCAGTCTTACTTCGGACATAGACGTGTAAACTATTTTAATTTTAATGAAGAAATCTTTTAATTTGAATCCGTGTTTTACTCCCGAACAGTTGGAGTTCGGTTTTTTTTTCAGTTACCCCGGAAAGGTAACTTTAACTTTGATGGCTGGCCGAACACTTGTTGATTCAGTTCGCTCCAATGACGGCGATTTTGGTTGTTGACATAGTCGCTGAACCAAAAATAGGAATTTCGATAAGCGAAGTAAAACGATGCGTGATGAAATGGCAAACCTTACTGAATATTTTGACGGCTGGATGCCGTTGGTAACTTTGACAGTTGCCGAAAAATAACAATTGGAAAAACTATCATTGCTATCTGGTCAGCCTGTACATTAGGTTTGGTTTACTGTATGATATTTTATCCGCTCCTTGAGTCGTTCACTGCCGGATAGAAAATGCTCTATTGACCTTCCGACTGGTGCATTTCACATGGTCTCTAATATTAACCTGTCCGGTTAGAGACTGCTTATAAGGTCGGCTTCTATATTTTAGCCGGTCAGTTGAAGATTTCATGAGTGACTCTATATTGAACATTGATAACTGTGTCATTGCAGAGTTGCATCGATTCTTCTATGGTTTGGCAACGGCTTCTACTGCAACATCTTCGGGACCTTTGCTTTCCTGTATTGCATATTTTTGTTACTTAATCGTTGATTATATTTCACCAAACTGGACCTAGGCAGACGATTGATCCTCCTTGCAATTTGCAAAGCCCTTCACTTTTGTTGCAGGAACGGTCTCTATGCTCGAAATATTGTCCGTTTATTTACCATAGATAGTTTGACATTCCCATGTTTCCTAATGGCTCTAAATGGACGAGTTAGAAATGAATTTCAAACCAACGTATTTGTATGCCACCAGAAACATTACGAGGGTGCTATCAAATTTTTAGGCCAACAAATCTCCAAGATGATTCTTAGACATCTGTTCATGGAGGTCCCCAGCTTGCATAAAAATTGCATCTCCAAGAACAGCGGTGAGGGTAAACACATCTGGCATACTCCACTTCAAAAACCTCCGACACCGTATCGTTGTGTAAGTCTTGAAACTTGCTACTGTCGTATGTTTCATTGATAATGGGTATTTCTTTTATACCTACCAGATAGCATTCCAATCCGTCGAAAGCCTTCTCAAAGTCGACGCATACCTCCATTATAATCAATAAGGTTTTTATATGGTCAATGTAGTAAGATTCAGCATGAAAGCTCAGCTGCCTACCTGTTCGTCGCTGAGTATTGACTCGTAAAATTTCTTAATCCGTTCTAATACAATTCCAGCTATTAACTTAGCTACGGTCAGAAGAATGCATGTGTTACTTGAGTATTTACGATCCACTGTACAATCATAGCGAAATTGCTCATTTGTCCGTGATTTTTGCATGAGCTGCGGTAGAAGTTATGTCGACGTATTTGACATTACTTAATGCTACTTAGATCCACTGCTGTTTGTTTTTCGAAACACCGTTTGGAATGAGATATCGTGCTACTTTCGTCTAAGTAGTACGGACCGGAATTTTACTAACCAAACTATTCACTGGATATTATTGGGAATGCTGACCACAAATGGATCCCCTTAGTGATATTATAGAGAATTCTACTACTGTTGCACCTGATTGCTACTCCTTCAGCCTTTTGGGCAAATTTCCTTTCACCATAACGATGACAATATCTTGCGCATCTTCGATCGGAGAATAACAATGAATGGTGGCACTTTCATTACTCCATTCTATAATAGAATAGCTGTAAGTATTGGTTACCTAGAATGAATCAACGTGTACGATAGCCGAAGTTGGTCAACAAAGTACCCGTCCGTATTCCGAGGCGTTGTAACGCGTTTAGCGGCAATAGGGTTGCAGTTTCCTGAACCATATACCAACTAACACTTATCCTGCTTTGTGACGCAATTTACAAAGAAAATCCCAGACAGGTACCACGAGACTTACTCGCAAAACTACAAGGTTTTCGGCTCTTACTCGTCCAATTCCAATTGCGGGAAGTTTCAATTGTTCATGAATCAACATTGAATAACAAATAAAAGAACTTAGTGCTCGATCAAATCTCAGAGGCAAAATACTTCAATTGTTTATGTGGTACCTGTTATTATTGTGTTATAGCCTGCCGGCATTCTACAAGGCCTGTCTGAATAAAATATTGCTGCCGTCATCTCAAGACAAAAATTACATTTTCAGTGCAGGACTTTTGCACAATTTTTAATTTCCGAGAAATTCCTAACTCGGACTTTTCTGACAAACAAACTTCGGGAATATGAGCAAGCGACTCGAAATCAAAGAACGTTTTTCAATTAAAGGATTTTATTTCATCTACTAAAATATGACATCGGGAACAAAAAGGCGATTACTTCAACCTTATGCACAATATAACGTTCTCATTCGTCAATTAATTTGCGCCAAAAAACATTCCAAAATTTCTGCTCCAAAGGACCATAAAAATGAGAAAGGAAAAATAGAGAAAAAAAAAACAAACAAAAAGCAGGCAACGAATATTCACCTATTCAAAGGCAGATATTAAACGAAGCAGAAAAAAACACTTGGGAGAACTAACGGATTTCTTTAAAGGACTTCGAGCCGTTGCAATTCCCAAAGGAAAAGCGAACGAAACGACATAGAGCTTGACTTAACTTACAAGCCTTCTGTTGCCACTGCTAAATGTACCGGAATACCAGAAAAAAGAGAGACTGGCAGCGGGTTGCCGAAAAGGGTGAAAATCCTCTGAACCGAAGATCCTCTTTCGCAGAGAAAAAATATCGAAATTCCAATTTCTGAAGAATAAAGATTTTGCATTCCACTCCTTTCCACCCCCGCTGGCATCCATCGATTGCCTAGATTCATTTTCAAAACTCGAGCATTTATTTCCCAAAAATAAGCTAGGCACCCCCTAGTGTATGAGTATGAGTCTCTCAACCACCCAGATTGCATTGCCGTAGAATGAGCAGGATACCTAAAATAGGACGTGGAACAGTGATTGCAATGTGCACTCAACACTGCTGAGCTCCAGTTCCACTACAACGGCTCCTACATGTACGAGCACGAATGTCCTGCAAAGAGCAGCAGAACACAAAATACGAAAAGCATGGAAAAAATCGAGTCGACGCGATAGGTGAACCGACAAAAGAAGGCGGGTCCTGCCGTCCCAAACCTTCCTATTTCATTGGAATCAAGAAACATAACAACAAATACAGAAAAAAAATAACGAAAAACTGAAAAAAAAAAAAACAACGAGGAATAAGAAAAAAAAGAAAAAACACCAACAAGCAGAGAAAAATGTGTACATAACTCTTAGGAGAAGACGAACAGAAAGGCAGAGAAAGAGAAATAAGAAAAAAAAAATAAAGGAAATTACATATTTTTCCCATTTCCACAGGGAAATTCTGGGCACACAGGATAATACAAGCACATACATACACAGCGTTTTTCCTCTCCTTTCACGCCACATATACATACGAGTATGTACCAGTGAAATGGCGTGAGTTTGAGAGCAGAAAAGGACCTCGAAAAAAAAAAAACAGAAACACCAATTTTTATTGCATTTCTAGTAGAAAATGTTCACCGTTGACGCTGATCCTGCCGCCGCCGCCTGGGAAGGAATGTGTCGGTGCCTTGTATGGGGGTATCCCATTTTTGTTCTCCTTAATTTTTTACTCGTTTCTTTTTGATTGTTTCTCTTTTTTCGTTCTTTTTGTCGTTTAGGTAGCTCCTGCCCCGTTCCGTATTAAGTCGTCCTTTTTGTTCTAACCGTCTCTGGGAATTTCAATTTGTATGAACTCACGACGACATTTGTTCACATTTGCTGCATTACACACGATTTACGTGCACGATAGTGATATCGTTGATTATCGGTGGAATGAAGACGAAGGGTGGTAGGACAGATGGAAGCATTTCTCAGGACATGGAATCTGTCTTGTTTCTTTTTTTTTAAACTTTTTTTTTTATCTATGCATAACACTCCTTCTGGGTATCTCAAAATTTATGTCACATGCGACTTTCACATAAGGCAAACTAATGCGGTCGAAATCTATAGCTGGCAAAGTAGCAGTATGCAGGAAAGCTCATCCTTACTGAGAAGTACATATGTATATAAACATACGTAGGGGTGTGCCATAGATATTGTACAAATAACAGTATATGGAAAAATATCTACAAATGTACATATGCATGTATGAATAGGTATTAGGATTTATTCGTCAGAGGGGCCTTTGTCTGCTGCGATGGCAAATTAAAAGTTACCGTGGTGACCACTTGTAATTTACATTACGAGCTTTGGACTATGGACTTTGACTATCCATAGGTTTTCATTTCTAGGTCGCACTAGTGTGTTGGCTGGATTTCAAAAGGTAAGCTAATCACGTTAAAGTTGCTTTTGAGGATGTCTTTTGCTTTTGCTTTTGAAGCAAACATTAGACAACTAAATACATTCACTTCATTCACAGAGCTAATTAGAGTACAAACAAGAAAGTCAGTATCTAACAGATTTTTTATTGTGGAAAAGAGTGTGTTTACTGTAGGTCTCAAAACCCATACATGCAGGTTCCTTAAAAGTGACGACTTTCAATTAATCCTTTGTGCAGTGAACCCATTTGCTCCTTCTCTGCAAACGGATGTGTAGGTAATTAATCAAAGAATTAAAGCTTAAAACACAGGCAAAACAAAACTTTTCATTCGATTGCGGTTTGAATTTATAAAATATACACACACATGTAGGTATGTTACAAATTGGAACTCGTAATAACCCTTTTTATTTACATGAATATCTACGGAAAAGCCAATTCTTTTCTTACAAGAACTTCAATGGATTCCATTGAATACATTTATGACTGAGTGAAATTGTCCAAATGATTACAACAATACTAGGTAGGTAGGTATGTACTTCAAATGCGTCAAAATGCTCTGCTGTTAATATAAAGATGCAGAAATTGTTTTTGCCAATCGACAATTTATGATATCCTTCTTCAGATTTACATATATGAGATACGTCTACGGATGGGTATATCATAAGCCACAATAATGGAGAAATATTGTGAGGAGATTTACTGTGTAAATGGTGTAATCGCAACCAACCGCCGGAGGCCTTGCCGATCGTGTATCTCTTTATCTCTCGTCAACGACTTCACAACCGGCTTTAACTACATACTGAAGATCAGTGGAAACAATGCCAAGTAGCACCAAGTATCCAAGCAACCTCAGGCTTGATGAGGAGTGCACACAAACGCTTGTAGCAAAACCACTCGTATATAAAGCAGCGCTGCAATTGCTTATGTCATCCACAAGCAAAATAGAAGCGTCGAACATCGACTTCACCGAAGAAATGAGTAGCGAATTATCGAGGAAATGGAAAAGTGCTACCCATGAACAATGTTCGAATGTTTTATCATTAAATTTGGGCAATAAAAGCCAAATACCAATTAACCTAATTAAGGCAACGGGAGACGGATTGATAAAGTGTACCTATACCTATACCAATCAAGATTTATATTTCTGATCAATAGAACCCCAGCATCGTTTTCGCTATCCATAATGGCGACATAAGGCTCCTCAACACCCTCGCTGTATTTTATTCACGCTTCAAACCATTTGTGAACGAAATAATCTGATCTGAACTGATCTCCTATCAGTGGAGTTTTAGGCTCGGTAAGTCCACAATTAACCAAATATTCACACTACTCCTGATGCAAGAGCAAATCCAAGAAGTCCAGATCGATGCTCACCACCTCCTTGGCAATTTTAAGGCAGCATATGAAAAGGTTTATTTAGACAGGTTTTGACATCCCTATGCAGAATGGCCTTCGCTAAAGTCTTCGCAATCTGATCGAGACCTTTTGTGGCAAAAAGGATGTAAAAGAAGGGATGCGCTGTTTTGTGTTTATTTTAGCATCAGGCAATTGTGCGAAACTGCAAGTCCATCTTCATAGGGACATCTAACCGAAAGTCTATACAACTACTTGCATACGCTGATGACATTGATATCATTGGCAGAATGCAGCATTGCAACATTGGACAGAATTTCATAAATTCAATTGAAGAGCAATAAATGTTTCTTTGGCCTTAGGAATCAATTTGGTAAATGAGTTTTAATAGAGAACACAGAGGGCACTTTAGCACCATCACTTTGGACCGTCACCATCCCATTTCCATTCAAAAAAATAGAGTAGATGAGTGGTAGTTTTTTGAACGCAAAATTCATCGACTTATTTTGCTTCCATTTGCGTGATATGTGTAACATCAAATTTACCGAACTGTTCACCGACATCGACTATACTCTTGTTCAAGAATATTGCTGTGATCGTCATTGAAAATTTCTACCGAAGTAGAGGATCATTCAACAAGAGGCGTCATTTTAAATTTCACGTCATTATTGAAATGTCAACATTCAACTATCATTACGATGACTTCGATAAGTAAAAACTATTTGTTGGGGCTGAGAAGTTACGCATCATCATCATCATCATCATCATCATCATCATCATCATCATCATCATCATCACCATCACCTTAAACATTAGTTAACACATATATGTACTCGTACATACAAAAACATTATACATAAATGAATTATTCCTAAAAATGTATCAACTAATATGCTGGTCGGATTCAAATTTGGCGCCCTTTGTATACCAGTCGCCACATTTTTATAAATGTTGAATTCGCAGTAAATTTCAAACGTTAACAAATGACATACTATGTGGAAAAACTGTTATCAAAATTTGTATAAATACCATCGCAACAATAAAATGAAAATCTCTTTTGTATTCACTTTGCTCGTTTTTAATTTGTCGTTCGCAAAAGTTCGCTACTAATCTTCGGTGTTGGTTCCAAAGCGTAAAAAATATTTCGTCGTGCAACATACTCGTATGTATTGTACATACTCGTAATTTAGAATACTTCGCATTTTTTCGCAACCGTTGACAATCGGTCAACGCATCAACCAGGACCTTCCTATCCTGATAAACAGGAGTTAATAGAGATCCTCCGGTTGACGGTCTAATTCCCTGATCGTTCACTATTAAATATGGATCGATACACACTCGCACAACGTGATGAAATAGTGAAAATTTACTACAAAAACGGTGAAAATATTGTGGTGATATCGCGCGCTGCTCTTGGTCATTTTCAAGCGCCTTCTCGCACACCTATAGTGAATTTAATCGATAAATTTGAACGTTTCAGAGCAGAGGATCCGAAAATCCAAGATAAATAGTGCAAAAACCTCTCCATTCACAACTTGTGACAGTTTGGTATTTTTGGGGCTAGAGGCTGGAGATATTATCCTGCCAACGCTAGAGAATATCTTAAGAAGCTGCGTAGAAATGATCCACATTCCTCTACCATAGAGAGAAGTTAATGTGGTTTTCATTCCCATAATCAGAAAATTTTTTAATGTTGCCCCAAAGGACATCAGACCTATAAGTCTATCGTCTTTCCTTCTGGAGGCTCTAGAACAACTGATTCATATTCCACATACGATCTAAAATTGATCCACGACTTTTGTCTATGGATTAACGGTTTAAATGGCTCTACATTCACTGACTATCCACATCGAACGATCCCTACAATATAGAGAATACGCAATGGTCACCATTAACAACGTCAACACATCTACAATTGCGGCCGCACTGTGAACTCTGAAGGTAGATGACTCACTTGGGGATTCTATCAGTCTTATGCCAAATAGCAGGCTATCCAACTACTGTACAAACTGGATGAAGCTTCTGCTAAAAAAAGTATCAGCAGAGGCACGCTGCCAAGCGGAACTAAGTGGTTAATTAACTGCTGATATACCTGGAAGTGGATGGTAGCAGTGTGATTGCCTAATGCCTATGCGGATGACGTGACTATAGCCGTCTCAGGTAAGCATCTTAATACCATTAATGAACTCCTTCAGCTAAATTTTAACTGATTAACCTGTTGGGCAGATCGCTGTGGATTGGGAGTAAACTCCAATAAAACTGATTTTGTCCTTTTTTCCAGGAAATATAAAATACCAATCATAGACCCTCCCTCAATCAACGGTACCAGTTTAGTTTTGTCCAATACAGCAAAATATTTGGGTCTCATTTTTGACAGGAAACTGGAAACCTAACATTCAAGAAAGAGTCAAGCAAGCTACAGTAGCTTTATTCTCTTGCAAAAAAAAGCCATTGGGAACAAATGGGGCCTTCAACCTCACTGGTTATACGTCTCGGTTATAAGGCCGATACTCACCTACACGGTGATTGTCTGGTAGACGGCCTTAGACAATGCAATCAACTGCAGCAAATTAAGCAAAGTCTAAAGAACAGAATGTCTGTGCATAGGCGGAACCCTACGTAATACTCCTTCCACGACACTGGATATTCTGTTTCACTTGACACCTCTCGATATTTTCAGCAGGCGACCGAAGCTACTGCACAGTGGACAAATAAATTATTTGGCCACGCTAATATTCTTAATACCCTAGGAATCCTTCCAGAGGACATCGATTACACTATACCCCAACATTTGACAAAGACTTTCATGTAAGAATCCCCTCTATATCATTCTGGGAGGAAGATGCTTTCATGGATGAGAAGTCAATCCACAGATGGATCCAAGACTGATAGCGGGGTTGGTGGCTGTATTATCTCAGATAATCTAAGCTTCTCCTTCCGTCTTAAAAATCACTGTAGCGTGCTCCAGACGGAAGTTTAAGCGATGAAAGAATTCCTGTCGGTTGAAGAAAAACGTGATATCTGGAAGGGAGATCCCTAGACTCAGTCTCACTAAAATCTAGCACCGACGTTGTCTGCCGATCACGAGAGAGCAGTTCAACCTTCACCTCGGAAGGAGTCTGGGTTTTATAGTTCCTTAGGGGTGTATTGCGAGCAGGCTGTGTCCAGTGTCCACTGCAATGATGCATGCACTGGTGTAGCTGTAATGCCGGTTGGATCATGCCTAGCTACTCTCCGCAATAAAGCGAAGACAACCCAAGACGTGCTGCCAGAAATGGGCTTTCAGTCAACCCTATAAAAAGTAGGAAGCTAATTTTTCTAAATCGTCTATCATCTAAAGGCATTACCATTCGTTAGGAAGATAAGTATTTAACTATCACCCTGAATAACCAACATGTCGCATCGAAAACCAACAAGACGCTGTCAGCTTTCATTAAAACATTGGGTTTGTCACCGAGAAGCTTCTTTTTGCGCACTTATCATAAGATCAGTTACTCCTGTATCCCATCGTTGTTTCTCCTTGATATCCATATCATGGCCTCCACTCTCAAAGCCATTTAAAAGGATGTCGTCATTGATACAACATGCACTGGAGTTTTAATAACTTTACACGCCGACTGTCCTTTGACCCTGCTCTTATGGGCACGTCGTCTGACGCATTAACACCAGAATTCTTGTTGCCTTACACAAGGAAGTTCACTTTTCCCGAATCTTACCCAGGAAAATAATATAATAATATAAATAATAATCTATTGTGAAGAATATGTGAAGGGGGTGAGGTGTCGGCAGCAACAGACAAGCTTGTTCAAGAATGCAAGGCTTCTCCGGCCGCAGTCGGATGCTTAACTAGCTGAGACTTGTTTGAGTCTTAAGTCACCTCATCGGTGACCCAGCAAGGCTTAGAAGGGGGATTCTTAGATCCAGAATATACGTTCCTTTGCTACGGCTCACAAAACAGGACTTACATTTTTATTGTGTGGCAAATAGTTTCTTTACCAATATTTGGAATTAAAGTTATCCTCACTTGTCACTGGTCACTGTCACTGGTTACGTAGCCTTTTTATGTCTCCTAAAGCTCGACAAAATTGCATAATTTGCGAAGTAGGATTCTGTTTCAAGATCGCTAATCCGGACAGATATGTGGTTTATATATGGATATAGTTTAGAATGATATCGCATTGCTCTACCTGATCTTTACCTACGGTTAACTACAGGACATATCCGAATACAGGTCGCCAAGTTCGTTTTATTGGAGTATTAATTTAGCGAAGTTGTGAACCTGAGATCGAGTGCAAACTAAATTTGGGCAATGACCACGATGGTGCCTTTTTTGATATTTTTGTTACTTAAAACTATACACTCCAATTAACTCAGCTCAACATCGACAAAAGCATACTCTAAATTTAGAGAGCTTTCTCACAGTACTCGTATTTTGAATTTTGAACAATTTTTTTTGTGTCGGTCGAACAGCGTTGTTGTTTCACTACCGAAATGATGAGACTTTTGCAGGGACGCGACGGTTCGAAAATGTCGTGGATTTTTCGCTCACAATAATGCATCTAACTCGTCGTACAGTAGTCAGATTAATAAAGAAATTTCAGGCGATTGGATCAGATCACACCGATAAGATACCTGTCCGTGTTCCTGCAGCTCGAAAACATTGCAGTATAATAAGACTGTTGACCAGAATCCTTCCACCTCGATTCGCTATTGTTTTCAGCAATTGAGTTTACAGCGAATTTTGACTAAAGATTTACATTTGCATGCTTACAAGATTCAGTTGACACATCATTTGGAGACAGTAGAACTTGTGCGGCGCCGACCGCTCCCAGAATAGATTTTACAGGAACAACAAGAAACATTTTCGAAGCAAATCATCTACTCCGATGAGGCGCATTTCGAAATTGATGACTATGTAAACAAACAGAATTGTCGCATTAGGAGAGCTACGAATCCATGAGTGGCCCATCAAAGTCCCATGAGTTCACAACGAAACACTGTTTGGTGCGCATTTTTGGCTGGCGGAGTAATTGGACCGCTCTGTTGGAGATTAAATTTGAAGGGAGAATTGGCCAGAAAGGAAATTTGTATGTTAATAACCCAAGAACAATTCCTGAACTGAAATACTAAATTTGACTTGCCATTGATGAAACTGAGTCGATATGCGGTCTTAATGGGACACCCAATTTTTATAATAAAGAATAACGCGCCAAAGATTAAATTCCAGCACCGTTTGCACATTAAACCTAAAAGAGGACTTTCCTAATAAATAAGATTCACTTTCTTAAACGCCATTATAAGCTCCTTATACACATCTGACTTCTGAGATTTTAAAATTTAAATGACTTATTGCATTGAGCGTCTTTTCATTATTTACATCTCATCTATTCATTTGGCTAGGATTTTTGTTTTAACTTAATTCTAACTGAAATCCCAACAGCGGAACAAATTGAATTTATACCCTGAACCCGACAAATTAACAAGAACTCCGGTACGTGTAAGGCCCTTCTGCACAAGTTAAATCGCCTCACCGCGAAACGAAGGCAAAAGAAAACCGCATTAAAAATGTATTTACCTCCTTTAATTAGTTTCTCTTCATGGAGCCTTAAAACACACGACACCAAAACGAAACTCTAAGGGCTAACACTTTAATTTGAAGTGTAGCTGCCCGGCTATTGTAGGATCAGAGTAAGCAGGACTAACGCTATGCAAAATTACTTTGACCGAACGTTGCTACGAGTTCATTCTCAGCCCAAGGCGAAATTCATTTAGATTGCTCCTTTGTTCAGGACGCGTAGTACCGGAACCAGTTTTTATTAAAATTAGCCACTTTCTTAACCCTTAACCCTTTTTCGTTTCGTATTTAGAAATTACTGCCATCGACCGGCTCCACCATCTTCAAAGACGTTGATGCTTTGTTTGAGGCGACAGAGTATCCAGCAGCAACATCAGTATAAAGGACGAAATTGTTTTAATTTTTTTTTTTATTACATCATCAACATGAGCGCCTTTTGGTGTTGAAAGATGATTTTCATACTGTTTTACCGTTATAATACGGCTTTGCTAATGGCTATTTGTAATTTTTTTTTTAAGAAAAGGATCAACGTTAGAAATCGAATATGTATTGTAGAAGTAGTCGAACCCTTTTCCTCGCTGCAAAACAATTTGAAAAACAATTTTTAAATAAAAATGTAAAATAAGAGGAAGCCAGTGAATCTTGGTCGGTAGTATATGGATACGTTTCAGCATGAACACAAGACCTTAATGACAGGAATTTCATCAATTCGGAGAAGTGTAATTAATACAGAGTCAACCATTACGAGTGTTCTCACTAGGATTGCCCAGAAACTTGTCAGGCACACTTTTGAGTCGACCGTGAAAATTCACAAAGGATATACTCAGTTTCCTTGAGTAACAAATAGCTAATGAGGAAACATCCCTATGCACAAATGGATGGTAAATTTCAGTTGGTATGTGGAGGGGTGATGCGAATGCCTTTCGTGTGCGATAATTTAAGAAAAAGACTCAGATGGAATCGTGACATGAACTTTTCACCGATTGTAAATCCTGGCATTTTTCATCATTTATCATTTCGTTGGGTTGCAAGGAAGGAGATGGATGAGTTGTTGGCACTTTACAAGGAATTTACGCGAATTACCCAAGGATTACTGCTTGAAAAAAGTCTTTGAGCAATATGAGAAAGTTAGAGAAAAGTCAGTCTGGGTATGGGAATGGTTAAAATTGAGCTTTAAAAAAATTACCGGGGTTATAATCCTTCAAAATATTAGGCGAATAGGGTTTGGGTTGCTCATTTTATTGTTTAATATGTTCCCGCTTACATAGGGTGCGCTTATAGTTTCAGGCCGTTTTATCAGTTTACAATTGACGGACGTTGTGAAAGCTTAATAACAAGTTATTAATAAGCATCCAAACTTGTAACAACGTGTCGAAGTTAATACAGTACTTAATTTAAGTAATTGTTCAACTGTGAATATGCAAAGAAAGTTTTGTGATTTGTTCGGGTTAATCATGTACCAAGCAAGTCAAAAATTCAGAGTGTAATAATGATTTCAAAAACTTGCAACTTGGGAGAAAGAGACGGGCCAAGGTCCAATAACTATAAGAAACAAATTCTCTCTCACGATCTAATTCTGGGACATAAGCTATGTACGTTGTGAACGGAAAATGACACAGATTCGTCCTTGCATCGGTTATGATTCCATACCATCATGAGAGTAATATTTCTCGGGGTAGTAGCAAATGCAAGGACATGGATAGTATTATAACATGATTGAAAAAGTTGGCTTTTTCTGCCAAATGCTATTACAACCAGAACTCACCGGCTGAAAAGTACCTTTTGGGCCATAATACATCGAATTCTGAATCAGATGTCAGGTCGCGATCTTGCTGAGGAGGAGTAATCCGAGAAACTTACACTTTATATAAGACCTGGATGCGGAATTGAACAAGGGTTTGATGAGCTGGTGCCCTCGTTTTATGGTGGAACGCAGATTTGCAGCGACTATGTAAGGAAAACTAACAGCTGGAAAGATCACTAAAGGCTTATTTAGAGGAAGAATCTTTACAGATCAAAGCAAAAATTATATGAGGCGAGGTGTAAAAGTAACCAATTTACTTAAAATCGGAACAAGTGACTGCTCTCTCGCCAAGAAATTCAGGCCTGTTAGTCTGACTTCCTTCATGTTTAAGAGCATGAAGATAATTATTGACTTTCATGTGCACAAAATTCCTTTGCGAATGCATTCTCTGTTCTGCGAGACTGTGGTATGCGGTGGGCATTTCCATCGACAATCGATA
Source organism: Volucella bombylans (assembly GCA_949129095.1). NCBI lineage: Eukaryota > Metazoa > Arthropoda > Insecta > Diptera > Syrphidae > Volucella > Volucella bombylans. The sequence continues at coordinate 125,413,997 of OX422143.1, read as the reverse complement.
ACGCGGCTTGCAGTAACTTGGTAGACACGACGTAGACGAATCTTTCCTTTTGTGGACTAGAAGAATACTATTGAATAGGTCACAGACTCCGGCCAAAATATGATTGCGGTGGTGAACAGAGGTTACCCGCTGGCGTTAGGCATATGCAGACGATGTATCTGAACTCTCTATTGGATCATGCCCAACGACCATCTGCTTTAGACCGCAGTCAGTTCTCAACGTGGTCGACTACAAAAAGACGTTCAGTCATTCCTCTCAAAAGCTGAGATCACTCTCTTCACGGAAAGGAGGACTTTACTGATTTAAGCCATCTAGTGCCAAAAACTAAAAGCATCCATTTTTCCAATGAACTCAAGGAATGTAGTCGAATTCTCATGAATGGCTGCAAAACAGTTCTAGAATAGGGCGCTGATGTCTTTTTAGAGGACGACAGCGTTAGAAAAAAATTGACGTACGTCTTCCAAGAGGAGATGCATGTATTACTGATGACAATAAACTATATTGTGGAGAACCGCTCAAATAAGCGACCTATCTATATCTTTAGGAGCGACAAAATTGCACGTAAGGCCTTGATAAAACCTTTTACAACTTCCAAGCTAGTTGGAAAATGCAAGGTTTCTCTGGAAGGCAGATCACAATGAGATTGCCAATAAACTTACTAGGCAAGGCTCGGTATGCAACTAGACTCATAGATAGCAGAGACGCCCTCAACAGATAATGCTTTGCAAGATATAACTGGTACCTGACTTAAAGTATGGAAAGAAGGTTTTAGATGAGATGAGCAATAGGTAGATAGGTGATGCCGCAACGGGAACAACAACTTCAGTAAATGAAGAATTAATACCTCTTCTCAAAGTAGCAGAGGTTAGTAAAAGTAATATCGGCTGGTACAACAATAAAACTGCTAGTTCAGATGGACTATCTTTTAGTATTTTGTTTTTAAGTAGGTTATTTGGAACTTAACGACACATTTCAGTGCCCAATATCGTGTATAAAATTCTGTCCAACATACTGTTTGAACTCTGCATGCATTCAGCTCAGAAATGCAAACGCAAGCTGGGTATACTCGTAGATGAGTCCCTGTGGTAAGGAGCAAATGACAATGAAATGAATGACTTACTGCGGCATAGCATAGTAGAAATAACATCTTAGATTTAGATAGGAATAAAACCTTTTGAAGGTTAAACATGAACCGAAAAGTCGACATGATCAACTATTTACATCGTCCATTCCATCGACGTTAGTGAGCGTTACTCCTCTTCCTATTTGGGAGCGAGTTTGTTACCACTTGAGCCACGTCCAACCACTTGGTAGGAGGGGCCAGCAAGTCCTTGATCCTTTTTCCCTCATCGGATGAAGATTACCAAACCAAAATAAAATGAGTGGTACTACTCGAGCTGTAAAGAGGCTGTCAGGGTCAGAGAAATGTTTTTTTTTTCGGTCCTACAGGACCGAACCTACAGAGGAAAGCCGAAAAGTTCAAACGAGCCACGAACGACTTCAACGTCTTTATTAAGAGTGTACAATTTCAAAGCGACCAAAAACAGGGGCAAAAAACACAATGTCCCAAAGGTAGTACAAATTTTTCATCGCTCGTCAAAATTATCAGAAATTCTGCCTCATTCTACATACCAATGCTCATTTATAATGATATTCTAGCTGTCAGCTTTTTGGACAAGGCCAATCTTTTTGCAACACTTCCAGATTGTGCTTTGACCCCACCGACACTGGAGTGCGTTGAATCTTTAACGAAACCAATCCACTTTCGCACTTGTGTAGTAGCAAGGGTACTTACAAATCTTAACTTCCACCAATCCGCTGGTCCAGATGGTATACCTCCACTTCTTCTGAAGAGTGTTCAAAACTACTGCGAAAGTTATTTCATCAATCCTACTCTTTAGGACTCTTTCCGAGCAGATAGAAAACATCATTTGCCCAGCCTCTATCTCCTCCTACAGACCAATAGCAATTACGTATTTTCTTTTCAAAGTCATGTTAACGCTGATGAATCGTCAGCTCATGAAATATCTCGAAATACGAAAAGTTCTCAATGACCGGCAATACGGTTTTCCTAGCAACAGGTCCACTGGTGTTTTGATGGCATGTCTCACCGAAAAGTTGGAGCAAGCAAGATAGTTGCACTTGATATTTCTACGGCAATTGACAGAGTTTGGCATCAAGCTCCTTTGTCGAAAATGCGTGCATTTGGGATCGATGAATCTCTTCTTCAATGGATTAGAAATTACCTTTTGGAATACTCAATTCAACTTGGCTAGGACCGTTTCAATTCGGATATCCACAAAATAAATACTGGCGTTTTGTCTCCGACACTCTCTTCATCACTGATCTCTTGTCGGCTACTTCTAATCTAATATATTCCTTTCCTGACGGCAGTACTTTCTGCATGTAACGGGTGACTTGTAATAAGCTTTTTTGTCGTGTTATTCTTATTCTTGTTACTTGGCAAACCATTATGGAAAGGCTCACACCCCAACAACATCTCCAAATTATTCAGCTGTATTATGAAAATCAGCGTTCTGTGAAAAATGTTTTTCGTGCGCTTCGAGCAATATAGGGTGTGCACCTTCCGAGTCCTTTATTGCCTTTACCATCCGCAAATTCGAGTCTCAGAGTACTTACGTAATTGGATAATATGTGACGGAATAGACCACATCCAGTCCATAGTGAGAAGAACATTGCGGCTGTGGCGGCGAGTGTGTCTGAAGACCGTGAGCAATCGATTCGACGCCGTTCCCAACATATGGTCTTATCGAATTTTAAAAGAGGATCTTGGTTTAAAGGCTTACAAAATTCAATTCGTTCAAGCATTGAAGCCGCCAGACTTGAATTTACGCTTAAATTTCAGTCAATGGGATCTGCAACGACTTTTGTTCAGTGATGTGCCCCATTTCTGGTTAAACGGTTATGTACATAAACAAAATTGCCGCATTTGGGCAGACGAACCACCTGAAGAGTATGTCGAACTACCGCTACATATACAAAAATGCACTGTTCGGTTTGGTTTATGATCTCGTGGAATCATCGGTCCGTAGTTGATTAAAAATGAGGCCGGACAGAACATAACAGCCAATGGCGAGTGCTACCGCACTATGATAACGGACTTTTTGCTGCCGGAAATTGAAGCCCGTGATGTCTCCAACTTTTGGTTCCAACAAGACGGGGCTACGGCCCACATAGCACGCGGAACAATGACGATATTGAGAAACAACTTTGGTGGAGAGCTAATTTCGCGTTTCGGCCCTGTAAACTGGCCACTTACATCGTATGATATCACACTTTTAGACTTTTTACTTTGGGGTTACTCGTATGTAAAGTCAAAAGTCTTCGTCGATAAACGAACTACTAGACTGCTCTTTAGAAGTGAGTTACGACGCACATCTCAACAGACAATGCGCATGCGTCTCTGCATATGTCTGATTGTAGACGTTAAAACTATTGAGAATGTTAAGAAATGTTTACTGTTTACCCCCCAAATCACATATTAACCACATTGAGCATCAGTCGCCAGCATTTTGCTGATCCACGAAACTAAGGATTCGTCTACGCGTGCTATTTGTTGATTGCGTATGACAAGTTGTGTTGTGGAAGCATCGGCAGTATCAATCAGAATGCCCACCACGTCCTACTTTTTGTCAAGTGCATCTTTAAATCTCCACACTAGATTTTGAAGCGGAGCCTTGTAGCATCCTGTGAGCTGAAAGGTAAGCTAATTCTTCATTCACAAAGTTTTTAACGCACATAGCAGTTCATGGTTTTTAACAAGAATGAATTTACACTAATTGATTCCGAGGCTTTTGGTGAACTTGTAGTCATCTTTCCGATTTTCGGTATATACACAACTCTTACTGTTAGCTAGAGGTTCGGTTTGTACTCCAGTTTGCCAGTGCCAGGCTAGTCAGCAGTTTTCTTATTACTTTTTGTTGAATAACCTGAAATATGCCATCGGCCACAACCGACTCAAAGTGTCATCGAAGGGCGCAACACCGGATTTAATGGCCGTATCCGATGGCAGCTACTGTAAGTATATATGGCGAGCTGGATTATTCAGTTAACTTCCAGTTTCAGTGATCAGAAGCAGGAGCTGGCTGTGAGCCGGTCCTGATCAGGTTACCTGGAAGAAAGTTTCAGGCCTGAGACAGAGAGTAACTGTGTTCATTCTGCTTTGATCTGCGAATGTTGCAGCGATACTCAAAGAAGTTTTTGGTTTTCTTATATAATCGCTTCAAATATTCGTTCTTCCGTCTCGTCGAAGATGGATATCGTTATTACGAGTTAATTGTGCATGCACTGTTTAACGTCTATGCTGGATGTCTTCAGAGTCTAAGCATCTTTGACTGTCACGACAAAGCAGTGTACTCGTATAGTATGACAACCAAATACTTAGCTCAATGGTGATGCCTAAAAGCACTAGGTGTGTCAGCTTCAGAAAGAAATCAGAAATCAATTTCAGTTTTGAGACGATTCACTGAAGGTCCATAGGTCCGCCAGCATTCTACAACAGAAGAGCAGAAAAGCAAGACAAGCTGCATGGAACGTCTTTTCCTTGGATAAATGTGAGTTGTTTTCGCAATGTTATTTTTGGCTCCCCTGTAATTACAGTAGAATTACATTTTTACAATTTCTGTTAACAATAGTACAGCGCCGCCAACTTGGAGCCTATTGGACATCACCTCATCAGCGCATAATTCTCAAATTCATTCTTATGTTTCCGATTTCCATATAAATTTGCCGTATTCCCTTTTTCCCCACAGGATAACTGAAAAAAAAAACTGTTTATTTTCCTTATTTCATTTCCCGTTTCCTTTTCAATTGTTCGCCTTATAAATCATTGAATCAACAACAATACCGTACCTACTCATACAACTCCTCGAAACCAGCAACAAAACACATTCGCATTCTATGAATCGCAAATGCCTGTGGATATAATAAAAATAAAATCCGAACTCCAAATCGAAATGCCAGTAACCAATAACATACACTAGCACGAACATGCATAAATTCAATGGACCATGTCCAAGTGTTGTGTGGATAGCATCCGTAGATGGGGCCGTTTTTTTTTCATTTAAAATTGAATTTTATTCAAATCGAACGCCAACGCTTTATGACTATAGCCCAGCACAGCAGTACATTCGATTGTTGTTACATATTTGTATGAGTACGAGATATTTTCGAACTGAGATGAAATGAAATTTTATGTTCTTTACAAATAATAAAATAAGCAAAAGGAAAAAGAACAAAAAAGCTCACCCAAAAACTTTATTCACACATGACCAATCCCTGCCACGCATATTTGTAGCCATTCCGCTCATGGTTGGAATTAGGAAACTCTCATCCTGGCATCATTGGACTCATTGTGCGCGTTATTATTGCTCTCGACCAACCCTAAGTCTATGCAAATTTAATTTCTATATTTTCTTTCGGTTCCGCATGACCGCCTTGACAGAGAAGAAAATCAGAGCAAAGACATCCTGAGGACATTTTCTCAGCGGTTACAAACGACCGACCGACGATGGCCGGGCAAAAAATTCAAACTCAAATAAAATGGCCATAAATATCTCCATAAGAATCAATCAGGTCCATTCAGAGAATCCATTTGTATTCATGTGTCTAACCGGTGGCAGTTGCTTTTTTTTCGGTCAAATTCTGTGCAAATCTTCGGCACCAGCATTTCACTACCCCACTCCCACATATGAATATGAAGTATGTATGCATGTGTCTACTGCTCAGATAGAAGGGTTGCCAGTTGCTGTATTCTGAGGGGGTGGTTTTAAAAAATTTATCGAACTCTCGCCGCGAGGTATTTTCACAGAAGTAAAAGGTCCTTCTTTTGTGGATACTACCCTCATGGTAGCACAATCTACAAACAACCGTCATTCACATCACCAACATCATCATCACCAGCAATGGCAATAGAGGCTTTGATAGGACAAAGATGGGAACGACACCCTCCTAGTTGCTCACTCCAGCGTAAGGAAGACCCAAAATTTTCGATATTTACTCCTTATAAATTCCTGATTTCAAAAATGTTTTGTTTACTCTGTGTAAAGGATACCTAATATTGGGAATATTACGAGAATTTTTGTTTCTTCCTTTTTTTTGTGGTTCAAATCAAACGAGGTCGAGAGGGACGGAAAGGGTAGTGCTATGATTTGAGATGTACGGTATCCGTATATGGGATGATACATATGCAAATAGCTGTGCATTCGAGGAGTAGCAGGAAGTAGAGACTTTGCAAAGGCAAAGTCAAATTCAAACGCAAAGTAGTTGTAGAGCAATATCCTGGACCAACATTGTATGAGATTGTTTATGACAGGACGTTATAACTTCTGATGATGACAACCAACCAGTGTTCCCTGCTTTTAGTTTATTGATGAATATCGAGATGATGACAGCCGATAACTATCAAAAACCTCTGTATGGCCGGTTGTTCGTTCATTTTCTTTGATACGGAAAGGAAGTTAATAAAGTTTTTCACAAAACACCAGAGGAATGGGTATCAAACAAATGGTATGTTCAGAATGTTAAGTTCGTTTTGAGAGAGAGTTAAATATTGTTGATTGCTAGAAATTTGATAATTTAATAGAACTTTAAGTGCGTCTTATGAATAGAATGGCTCCGGAATGGCTTAGAATCAGAGAGACTACATGGTAGCAATGACAGCAAACCGGGTTATATTCGAATAGTTAAGCTTTATAAATTGACGTTCCGCCTCTTCCTGTTAATTTTGACCGTAGGGTGCCCAAACTGGACGGTAGTGCTAGTAAAAAAATGAATAAATCATCAGTGTTGACTGTTGAAAGCCTGATGATGCAAGTACGAGAAAGCTCTAATGAATCATAATTGAAACTCAAAATTAAAAATTGGCTAGCAGATGTGGAATTTAAAACGAGCTCAATCCTTAAATGTTTGATTGACATCTGACAATCAACACCCTCGAATACGGACGGATATAATTTTGCTGACCTTGCAATCGTTTTGAGGATGAATTTGGAAAACAAGTCTATTCGAGGGAGACTTAGCGAAAAATCCTTGGCCATGTTAACGAATGCGTCATAACAATCCACATCAAGCCGAGTACAGAAGTATACGTTTGATTTGCGTTCACATCCTACAGAAGATAAAGATTACTGCATTATACACGAAACCTATGACATCCTATACCACATATATGTATGCTCACTGCTCCAGCTATGAGACCAATATTGTGCTAGGAGACTTAAACACAAAGATATGTAAAGAAGCCGTCTTTGAAGCGGTCATCGGAAAACACAGGCTGCATAAGGAAAGTTCTTCAAAAAGAATCCACGTGGTGTATTGAGCATCCATAAAGGGACTTAGCTATCCCCTCATTAATCAACCGTCAACCCGATTAATCATATTGCGATCGACGCCAGACACTCTTCTAGACCATCCATTATGTTCGAACTTTCCGAGGAGTTATATTCGAGGAGTCAAGTAAAACCACCAAAGTTGGAAAGCTGAAATCACAGGAGACTGCTAAATTCTTTGTTGATCGTGTTTCTCTCAATCTGTCTCAAATCCTATCTCATATACAAAAACGATAGAACAGCAATGGGGATATTGTCAACGAGCCATCAGAGAAATTGCTTCTGATGGTTTCAAAGCGCCGATACGAGGAAACCAAATAAGAAACATATAAATACGAGCAGAAAAGAAGGGAAGAGCACAGGCTTTTCAGAAAGTAAAATATTGAGCACTGGAGGGTTATTACTGAAGGAATGACGTTCGAAATACATCAGAGAATACGGCTAACATGTTAGGGCTAGAAATGTGCACAGATGAACATAGGCAACTAGTACTAGAGCCGCAGTCGGCGCCGAGAATATGGAAAGACTAGTACTGCTGACCGTACAACTGCAATCCTAGTCAGTTGTCAGGCAGAATGAACCATTCATCCTAGACGAAGACGGCAAAGAATTATGTCCTGCTGAATTGGACGAAGTTATAGCAATATCGAAGTGTAATAAATCTGCTGCCACTGACGGACAACCTACTGAGATAAAAGCTGGGGATGGCCTGGTTGGGAGCAGGTGCATTCTGCTATAAGATATCGTCAGTGAAAAGCATGCCCGATGCATTGAAAGAAATGAGTGCGCTATGACTATAGAGGAACAAATCCCCTATACATCGACTTTTAGGCAATTTCTGTCGTATTATGTGAACGTCTGGAACCATTCATGAATAATCTGGTTGGTCCGTGCCAGTTCAGCTAAAGGCCAGAAAAGCCCATCAATCATCGATATGTATATATCTACCAAACTCGTCAGGTTGTGTAAGATAACTATGGAGCATTGTCGCTGCTTCATCAATGTCAAGAAAAGTCATAGACAAGGCGACTCGTTCTCATGTGACTTTTTTAACATAAAGAAAGCAAAACTCACTGACCAACGTAAAAGTCACGATCATGATATAGATGTGATTGAGCCAACACAGCGAGCCATAAATGAAGCTTCCGTGATGGTTTCGACGATAAACGAGGACCGCACAAAGTACATACTTTCATCAGAAATGGGCGCACGCGATCGATAGCTAGACCAGATAGGAACTCGTCTACCTTGGTTTGGCGATTTCGAACGACATCAGCGCAGAAATTATACGCAGAATAATTGGCAATCAATATTTTCTTGGGGTCTGTCGCCACGAAGGCATCCATGATGCAGGAGTAGACAGCTGTGACACGCTGGCGGTTGCTCGGGTAGGTCGAGACATTTTCGGAAGTATCATACTACAGATTTCTTTAAGTTTGACAGTTGAAAACAAGTCCGTTTTTGCAATGCGATTAAAGTTGGAGTTGGCTGCGAAAGCATTTGCAAAAAACGGTTTAACTCGACCAAAAAATGCTCAGGCTTAGATGAGTTTAGCAGTGGCATCATAAGGACTGGGAATATTATAAGGTATATCGTGATGAGTGCATAATCTACATGCAGAAAATGAATCTGTTGGTGAGAGAAATGCAAGAAAGCGTCTATAAAAACACCAAGCACTTAAAAATATATAAATAGGAAGAGCTATCTAAGGAACCACGCCAGCGAAATCAAAAATCTTTTGGAGGCTATCGAGAATAGGTACACGGAGCGATTATGCCATTCGAGACGAAAATTGCGCAATAAATATGGGAGAAAAACTCAGAAAAGAAAATGACAACAAAAATGTTGATTTCAAAAATTTTAAATTTTCAATTATTGTAAGGACACACAGTGGAATGATAATAATTAGAAGTGGAGAAAAATCCTGGAGAAAAAAATAAAATAAAAAAATTCCATCCAACAGCAAATGAGTGAGAAATGTTGCTGCCAAATAAATTTATCCCAACGATTTTAATAACAAATATAAAATTTACCTATAACGAACATGTCTTTTTTAGATAAACTAAAAAAAACAAAAATACAGTGATAGCGAATAGCAAATTGAAATTTATTAAATATTTTGAAAGAAGGAAAAATACTGAAATAAATTGCACATTAATTGAGATAAATGAAGATTCGTTTCCAAAAGCAGACGAGGTAGGAATACTTAATGTTGGATGGGAGCGTTGCAAGTTGTATGATGGAATTGACATATTGATGTGCTATAAATGCAAAGGATATAATCACCGAGCAGCTGAGTGCAGAAAGGATGAAACATGTCTTAATTATTTTGCAAACACAAAACCTGTGAATGTAAAAAATCAATAAATAAATGTGGAAATTACAAACGTGTTAGCGAAAAACTAAGCATGGGACTAGATGAAAATCACACAACATTTAGCAGATGCAGATCTGAACAAATTCGAATCCAAAAAGAAAAGAATATGCTATTAGCAATTAAGTTCAATCATAAGAATCGTAATATTGTTCGATAGCAATAAATACGATTTCATAACAGGGGCGTAGCGAGGGTTCGAGCCGTGGGTGGGTGACTTGTTTTAGGAATTTGCGGACTGCATAGATTTAGCATCCGTACTAAAGAAATAATAGTGTGATGTTATGCATAATCAGTGATTTTCCATTACACAATTATAAAATATTGGGAATTATAATGTTGAAGAAATATAAGCCATACTCGTACATTATTATTACAGCGATGTATTTATCTTTCAATAAATAAATTATAACAATGAAATAAATAAATTAATATTTTTATTGCAGTAATTTATCTAAATAATAAATAATTTTTAATAATAAAATAAATTAATGCATTATTATTGCAGCAATTTAATTATGTATTTATAATATAAATTTAAATAATAGGTTTTATAGATAATATATAAAATTTAGACTATTTCATGTTAGATTTTAATTCGGCGGTGTTTTAGTAAAGTAAAGACCATTCTTCGACGACCTCACAAAAATGAATTTCGTCGACTGTATCTTTCGAAGAATAAAGCAGCATCAAGCGATCATCACCCATTGTCCAAAGTAAATTATTTAAAACTACTTTTAATTTACTAAATGAAATTACTAAATTGCTTCTTGTCAATGAAGCTGACGTCACAGGAGCAGTCACTATGAAGCAAACAAGTTTGTGCGCTAAGGAAATTATACTTTTCAACTTGAACACCACTTTTTTAATGTCTTCGAAATTTGTACACTTTGCACATGAATCAAGAAGAATTTGCAAATCAGAAAGCAAAAATTTTGGATCTTCTTTAGAAAGAGAGGACTCCAATTTCACCCGGGATTCAACTGATTCTATTGTGGCATTTCCTCTGTCAACCGGAATTTTAAAAATCTTTTGGAAAGGTTTGAAAGTTGAAAAGCAATCTTTTAAATTATCGTTTACCATATACACGTGGTAAAAACTTGAAAGATCGTTCTAAATTCTTTTCTATTCTGGATTTTCATCATTCTCTGGACTGATCGTTAATTTCTCAGCGAATGAAGATGAACTTTTTATTAATGCATAGATTTGGTCGTCATCGTCGTTCATTTGTTGAAATGATACCGCTTCTAAAATTTCTGTCAAATTTTTGGATGGTCTAAGGAATATCAAAGTGCTAGACTACCAGGTTGTACACTGGGAAAAATTAAAGAGGAGCGAAAACATTTTACAATGTGTTTGCTGCCAAAGGTTCGGGCACGCCGCGTCGAAATGTTAAATGCAGCCTCGATGAGAGAAGTGCGGAAAGAACCACAAGTCCGAGGAATGCGCTCTGGGTAAGGACGGAGCATCTGAAAAAATCCAACTCTCTTGTGCTTTATGTAGGAACACGGGACACACCGCAAATTATCGGGGTTGTCCCAAATTCCAGTACATCAAAAGAATAAATCTGGCCCGGCAGCAGAAAGTAGAAGTTAAACGTCCACCAGTGCTTTTACAAATTCCAGCCGTTACTCCTCATGTTACCTTCGCCCAAATGGCGGCAGGTAGGGGAAATACGGTACAGCAAGCGAAAGTGGCTTCTCAGGCCCCAGCGCCCAGCGCCCAGAACACCGGAACCAGTACCTGACATGCTAGCTATCTTGCTCTCTATACCCGCTGCTGCCTGGTCTAATGCACCTTTTGCCGTAATGGGTACGTACGTGGCGGAGCAAACCTTGCTGTGAATGTGAATTCACTGATTAGGTTCGAACGACGAGCCGCACTATTTAAGTTGCTTAAAGACCAAGCCCCCGATGTGCTTCTGGCTAACGAAACTAAGCTTACCAAAAGACACAAAATAGTACGGGGAAACCGACCCAACTCCATTCAGGAAGGAGGTGTTGTAATTTTCGTACGAAAAGTTATTCGTTTTAAAAGAGTATACAGTCATGTAGTACGTAGGTTCCAGGTGCTGGAAGCATGCATCGTATATATCCGTCTCCGTAGTGGAAAGCGGTTTTACATGGTGTCTGTCTATGTGCCTAAGGCTACTCAATTCACCCTATTTATCTCAGAGCTCGAGACACTTTTTCGATTTCTGAGGCTGGAATTGGAAGACAACAATTTTATTATCGGCGGAGATTTCAACGCCAAACATAGCGATTGGGGAAATAATACACCTAATACTAGAGGGAACCTACTATTCAATTGGTGGCGTCAGCACAGTGTGATGTATCGACTCGAGATTAAGGCGACGGATAGGCTGTCGTTTCCCAGACACGGGTCCTATTTGGATCTCCTTCTGTTCGACTTAAGAATACAACTGACATACACTAACCAACAAACCACAATCTGTCTACACACTTTCGTGTATGACAGTGACCATTGCTGTCTCAGCACCGAAATAACTGTTCCCAACGAAATTGCGATTGACAGGTATCTAAGACTAATGGACGAGACAATCAAACGAACAATGGACAAAACGATACCTCGATACTGACGAAGAAGACTTATTCCGCAACGCAACTATTGACGCACTGCACCGACATAAAATTGGACTGCTGTCAAGATTAAAAACCTTGTACAGACAGTTTACTGACAGACATAACCCGGAGATCATGATACTGAAGTCGTCGATTAAAAACCTCCAAACATTAATAAAGGAAAATTATAGAAATTCTGTAAGTTTGCATTGGAACAATAAAACTCGGGCTGTAAACACCAGCAAACCGAATATGTTCCCGCAAATAAATAAAATATTTCGGAGAAACAATCAGAACTACCTTCCATGTCTTAAAATCGCCCGAACGACGAACAACGAACAAATACTGGTAGCAGCAGGCATAGATCCAAATGAGGCTGTTGAGGATGAAAACTTCTTTGTGATCAAGGATCCGCAGGAGCAGGTGGATGCTATAGGAGTGACTTTCCAGGAAGTGTACAAGGCGAATGTTATCATTGGCCCGAACCACGATCTGGAGAATCGAGTCCTTGTGCACAATTTCTACCTTCGAAATGAAATTGTGAATTGGCGATTCGAGAGCTCGGGTTTCACTCAGTTCAGTGACGAGAATATGGCAAATAATGTCATCACCAACGATAGGGTACTACCCCCGTTCATTTCGAAGGAAGAGCTTCAAATGATCCTCGAAACGCTTAGAAGTAAAAAATCAATGGGAACCGATGAAATACCGATCATTGTGCTTCGACATCTCCCACTAGAAGCGGTGGACATTTATACCACCCTGTTTAATAATGCAATGAATAGTGCACATTATCCAGCGCATTGGAAAACTGCGGTGGTACATTCCATCCCCAAAACAGATAAAGATACTTCCAATCCGTCGAATCTCCGCTCGATCAGTCTTCATCCAAACATCACTAAGGTTTTCGAGAAGGTGATCAATAGAGTCCTGACTAAGTGGGTTGAGGACACACATATAGTTCCGGATAATCAGTTTGGTTACAAGGCGGGACATGATATCATTCATGCTGCGTCTAAACTGGTTTCTGATATCCAATGGAACAAAGGAAAGAAACAGTGCACTGGTGCCTGCTTGATTGACTTGGAGAAGGCCTTCGATACCGTATGGTTAGAAGGACTCTTTTTCAAGCTGGACAGGTTGGGCATTAGTAAACCACTTCTGTATATTCTCTTCGATATGCTCTCCAAACAAACATATAGATGTTGCTCTGGCCAGAGCCAAAGGTGCTTTCGCCCTTACAAAGAGACTGTTTTATAACAGCCAACTCGATGCGAGGGTGAAGATTATCTGCTACATGGCCCTCATCAGGCCCATGCTTGTATTTGGATGTCCCGTGTGGTTCAACGTGAGAGCAAGTTTATTGGAAAAGATTCGGGTGTTTGAGAGGGCTTGTCTTAGGACTTGTCTTCGCTTATACAGAACACCAGAGTCAGAGTACACAAAATTCTATCCTAATGAGGTCTTGTACAATAGGGCGAACCTAATAAGAGTGGACAATTTCGTCATTAAGTTGACTCGAAGGCACGTTGCAAGAGCAATGACCTGATCAAACAACCTGATCTCCGGGGCTTACTACCCCAATTATATGTATCACGAGAGATTTCGCTTTGACTTCTTTATTCCTCCAGAAGATAGCAAAGGTCTGATACAGGACAGATTGGCGGTGCCGCTAATCTTCCACGTCGCTCGAACAGCTGCGGACAGGCGACTCAACTACGACAGAGACGTCGCACATGGCAGTGCGGAGCGTCTCCGGTTCAGTAGGGCGGTAGGGAGTCGCGACATGAGGGATGTTGCTCAGCAGCACCAGCAATTTTGGTGGCTAATTGAAGGGGAGGATTCTTCGTCGTCGATCTCCACCAGTGATAGGTAGCTTCATGTGAAGCAAGGTGGGCCAGCCTAATTTTTTTTTAGCCATGGCCGGCTTACATAATTTTAGGTAGGATTAATTTAGTTTTAAGAAAAAAAAAAATATAAAAACAAAAAAAACATATATATATGTATATTTACATATTTCGTATAGATATATTATGTATATATATATGTATGCATGTATTAGATGTAAATAGGTTAAGCAGATTAAAATTTATTTTTAGGTAGGCTGTAGGCTCTTAGTTTTAAATTTTATAAAAAATTAAAAAAAGGTTAAAAGTAATGTTAAAATACAAATAAATTAGACTGTAAGATACGTCGAAAGACATAGTTTAAGTGTTAGGTTTAGCTTAGAGTGCCCGCATGGGGCCAGTAAGTTAGAATAAGATTATTTGTAAGTAATTTAAGCTAATTTTTAAGCATTTTTTTGTCTTGCAAGTAAGAGTAATTTAAGTTATATAAATGCATATAAACTGAAAAAGAGTGACTGTTTCAGCTGTAGCTGTCGATTGAGTTTTCGACAAATTTTTTCAGTTGCAATGATTTTTTTTCAATGCTTTTGAATTCCTCACGCATACGTTGAAAATGTTTTATGCTGCCATAGAGGAAAACATACAATGCTTCCAAAACATTTAAAAACTCTTTAATCAACACACTCGCATTGCATGCTGTTCCAACGAATACGATTCTATGGAATGTGTTGCGTACCGTTATACTTCCCGGACATGTTTTTGGCAAAGTCATAAGATTGAAAGACGATGTTTTTCACAGAAATTCATAGTGACTGATTTTTTGAGCCAAATCTTTTCCTGTTTTTTCGTTAGGACGACATCCATTTTCAGAAGACATTTTTCAAGCCTCTCGTTTGTTTGGACTAAGTATTGAATGTGTTGATAGCAAACCGATATTGATGTGATGAGCCTGGAGTTCTGTCAACCATGACAGAAGTTTTACCGAAGAACCACTCGTAACTGCATCCACTATTAAATATTAAAGAGACATTAAATATTAACAAACAATACACGCAAATGCTGGGTGTGCAGATACAATCTTTAAAAGTGTAATACGAGTAGAAGAGTTCTATGCCACCAAACTCATTAAAGCGAGCAATCAATCAAATAAATGATTCAGTAAACAACTTCACATTCTAAAAAAATACAAAAATAGAGAAACAATGATGAAACAGAATGATGACGGATGCTGGGATGAATACAAAAATGCAAGAAACCACTATAAAGTTAAGACTAATGAAGCAAAATACCAATACGTAAAAGGAAAATTCAATACAGCGGACAGGAGCAAATGTGGAAAAATATAGAGTGCTTGGTGCCAAATAAACAGTAAATAATATTATTTTCGGAAACATTGAGTACGCAGATGACACAGAAATATCAAACAAATTTAATGAATATTTTATAGAAAGTATTTAAGAAATAAGAAATACAATACAGCACAATATGAATGCAAATTCGAATTTCGTCTAATAATACAGTCATTTGGTTCTGAAAAAAAGAGGTTACCGGGAGTTTTGAAAATGTGATTTTATAGATTGATTGATCTTTCTGAATTTCAACTCTGCTACCTCTAATATATGCTAATATGCTACCGCCATATTAGAAAAATGGAGTCTAAAAGCAGTTTTATGACAATATGTAGACAATTAATAGTTTTGGCGTACGAGCGCCGCAAAGTGTATTTCAACACTCGTTTTGGCCAAAACACTCATTTCCATACCACCTTGAGGTAGAGTAAGCGTAGATAGACCCGGTGTTGCGAGTTCATTTTCATAGTACAGATCGAAGCGTCATAGAACGAAATTTCTTCCACATTATCCGCGATTGGATTTCGTTTCATTGCAATCTTCTTCATTCTCGATTTCATCATTTCTTCGACATTGTTCAACAAACATTCTTCTATACAAGGGATTGTACCAATATTGAGCAAAACTTATGAAACCGAGTATAAAAGGTTCTGCAATAAATTAATCTAAAAAATAATAATGCAGTAAAGTAACTTCTATGTGAGCAAGTTCAACGAAGTACGAGGTGATCCTGGTAAGACTTGGAGTTTGATAAACGAAATCATGGAAGGGCGAAGGCGAAACGTGGATGATGATATTGTTAAAAATTCTCCGGCGGGTAAATGCTTATCGACACTTTCAAATGAACATGCAGAAAACTTTATGTATTTTTCCTCACTGTAGTGCCATAACAACTAGTCACTGCAGCTCTACCATACCTAACACCATTTATATTCAAGAAACAAACGTTGTAGAGATACAAAACATTATTCGTTCATAGGCTGTAAAAGCACAGGCGGATATATTTGCACCTTTTATATCTCAAATTATTATCATGAGTCTGCATCAAGTTAAGATCCCTCAAGCAGTAAAAACAGCGGTGATACGACCTATATACAAAGCCACTATAGACCAATATCGATTATACCTGTAATTGCTGTAATTGCTGCCTTTTATTCAAAAGCACTCACTCAGCATTGGTAGACTTAGAGAAGCAGTAAAGCTTTCGACACACTAAACTATCAAAAACAAAAACTCTAGAACGAATTGGAGTAGGAGGAGTTCTTGCTGACTGGATTAAGGTTTATCTCTCCTGTAGGACTTTCCAAGTGAGAATTAAGGACGCTTACAGCTGCAAAAGAAAAATGAAATACGGAGTTCCACAGGGCTCTAAATTTGACCCAATACTATTTTTCCTGTATTCCCAATGAATGTAAAACTATGCTCTGAATTTTAGATACTTACTTAGAATTGTTGATATTACTTATAAATTGGTTATTGAATTGAGAATAAAGAATAATAATTAAAAAAAATTGCTTCGAGTCATAGGTCTCTGGACATGGCTATGGTAATTATGCAAAACGAATTTAATGAAGCAATGAAGTGGTGCTACCACAATGGACTTACAATTAACGCAACCAATACCAAAATGATGCAGATCACATATAGCAAGAACACAGCCGATGGTACAAATGCAGAATAATGCTTGTCCAAATGCGCAGGCTAATCTAACAATAGAATTTGTCGAAAGTTATAAATATCTGGGAGTAACCATCGACACTCGCAAGTCATTTTCTTTGGAATGAATATATTGATAAACTACGTTCTAATCTAAACTGAGCACTCTTCGGGCTTAATTACATAAAAAAAACTGAGGTACGGAATCGTAGGATGGGGCATTTCATGCACCACACAACTACAGA
This sequence comes from Volucella bombylans, assembly GCA_949129095.1. Lineage (NCBI taxonomy): Eukaryota > Metazoa > Arthropoda > Insecta > Diptera > Syrphidae > Volucella > Volucella bombylans. The sequence continues at coordinate 125,396,595 of OX422143.1, read as the reverse complement.
AACTACAAAGACTGCAAAATACTTAAGCAACTAAGCAACCTCACATACCTTCTAAAGAAAACCTTTTAAAGTGCTTCACGTCCGAGCAATTCTCAAGATGACTGTATTACTGGAATACTATGATGATGTGCGTTTTAAGATGCCCATTATCCGTGACCATAACGCAAGAAGACGAGCTCAGGGTATGCTTAGAACAAAAATACATGGCAGAAGAAAACTTGAACATAGTGTTCCCTCAAGTGAACTTCCGCAAGACTTAAAAAATATTGTAAATTTTAAAACTAGAAAAAAGTTTATTAAAGAATTTCTGTTATCCTAGGTTAGGTAAGACTGGCTGTTAGAAGTACCAACCCACTTAAGCCTATTGGCCCATTGTGATGCCACGTGGATCTATAATCCTCTTACTACTGGAACCAGTTTGAGCTTGTAATAAAGCGTAGGAGATTGTTAACGTCTAAGTTTTCTAGATCGTTTAGGTCGTTGTAAAAGAAAGCTCCTAGATGAAGCTTTCTTCTCTGGGAGAGAGCTGGGCATGTGCAGAGTAGGTGGAGGATTGTCTCCTCCTCTTCCTCGTCCATGCAGCTTCTACAGAAATCATTAGTAAAAGCGCCAAGCCTTCTTGCGTGCTTGCCTATGAGGCAGTGTCCAGTAATGACACCTATTATGGCGCTGAGATGTTTCCTATCTAAAAGGATCAGACACTTAGAGCGACTCAGATCCAATTTTGGCGAGTTCATCGGCTCTGCAGTTCCCTGGAATGTCTCTGTGGCCCGGAACCCAACAAAAGTGAATGTTGAACTGCTCCGCCATCTCCATGAGAGATGATCGGCATTCAAGGGCGGTTTTAGAATATAATGAGACCGCGTCCAGTGACTTGATGGCGGCCTGACTATCCGAAAATATGCGGATATCCTTTGCAGATATCACGTTTTTCTTCAGCCAGGACAGAGCTTCTTTAATCGCCAAAATTTCCGCATGGAACACGCTACAGTGATTTGGAAGACGGAAGGAGAGGCTTAGATCTAGCTTATCTTAGAAATGAATTATTTGTCCACTGTTTAGTCGCTTTAAGGCGAATATCTGCTGTCGCAGCTACTTGCCTGCTAAAAATGTCGAAGGGTTTCAAATGAAGCAGAATATCTAATGCCGCAGAGGGGGTAGACCGCAAGGCTCCGCTTGTGCTGTTGCTGTTCTTTGGACTCTGCTTAGTTTAATGCGGTTGACTGCATTTTCCAAGGCCGTCCACCAGACAACCACCCCGTAAGTAAGTATCGGTCTTATGCCCGAGACGTATAGCCAGTAGGTTATGCGAGGTTGAAGGCCCCATTTATACCCAATGGCTTTTTTGCAAGAGAATAAAGCTATTGTAGCTTTATTGACTCTTTCTTGAATGTTAGGTTTCCAGTTTAGTTTCCTGTCAAAAATGAGACCCAGATATTGTGCTATATCGGAGAAAACTAAACTGGTACCGTTTATTGAAGGGGGGTCTATGATTGGAATTTTATATTTCCTAGAAAAGATGACAAGATCAGTTTTATGGGGTTTATTCCCAATCCACAGCGATCTGCCCAGCGGGTTAATCTATTGAGATTTACTTGGAGGAGTTCTTTAATGGTATTGAGATGTTTCCCTGAGACAACTATGGCAACGTCATCCGCATATCCAAACACTCTGCTGCCACCCGCTTCCAGGTATATCAGTAGTTCATTAACTACTAAGTTCCCGAGAAGGGAGAGAAGACAACGCCTTGCGGCGTACCTCTGCTGACATATCTTTTAGCAGAAGTCTCACCCAGTTTGGAGTTGATTATCCTGCTTTTAAGCATTAGACCGATCAACTCCCCAATTGAGTCGTCTACCTGCAGAGTTGACAGCACAGTCGTGATTGCGGATGTGTTGACGTTGTTAAAGGCGCCCTCTATGTCTAGGAAAGCAACCATTGTGTACTCCTTATATTGTAGGGATCGTTCGATGTGGCTAGTCAGAGAGTGCAAAGCCGTTTCTACCGACTTTCCTTTACAGTAGGCATGTTGAGCCGTTGAGTGATTCATCACTAGAAGTTGTCCAAGAGCCATCGGTTATCCTAACTCCATTAGCATTTATCTTTCTTTTTTCATAAAATTTTTCTTAAAACCTTTTAAATTCTTTTCTTTGAATTAAAAAAAAAAATTGCCCACTAGTATTAGTTTTAAGCTAAAACAATAAACTCACATTAAAAATATTTTTTTCGAAATGCAACCTTCTGCAGAAAAGCCATTATGGCTGTGCGGGAAATCTAACTTTGTAAGAAATTGATGTGAAATAAAATAAAACTACTACTACAACTACTCCTATTACAATACTACCAGATCGTATTCCGAAAGCGAATGAAGAACCACTATTTCGCTATTATACTCGTACATTATGGATGAATAGAGAGGGAGATTCTTTCACAACTGGATGGGCTGTACAGCGACATCGGTCCAGACAGGGGTCTACAGATAGCTTAGCTATGACGACGCCTGAGGGAATCGACGCTAGATACTACACCCGTGGAGTCTTCGAATCTAACCTCAAGCAACGACCCAATCCCAGCAAAAAACGGCTGCATCTAAGTGGAGGACATAAATTATTGTAACTTGGATTGCAGCAATGGAAGCAGCTGGCGAGAAATTATGCTGGTTGGAGATGCTTCTTGGTTGAGGCAACGGTTCACCCGAACTAAGTTAGTAACTAACTAAATAAGTACTTTTGCTACTACAGGGGTTGAAAACTAGATTCGTCCCATAGAATGTTCCACGCGAACGACCGTAAACTATTACCTCCTTTGGAACGCTATAGCATTTGTTGCCTCGATTATTAGTCATGTTGGAATTTCACACACTTAAGAAAGGCGTTGCAGTCATTCCTAGTTCGTCTAAAGTTTTTCTGTTTTCGAGCCGAAATATGTATGACTTTTTTTGGTTTGATACTTCATTTGATGAGGAATAAAAGACCTCATTCCCTTGGTTATAGTGTTTGTGATCGTATCGGTAGCTGTTTGAAGTTCTTTCCTGAAGAAGCACCGCCAATGTTAATGATTTCAGTATGAAGTTACAAAGATATAATTATTTGTGTGTTAGTTACTATTCAAATTTGGGCTTCTGTGGATAAAGCATTAGTGAAGGATTGAATTCCGGAACAAAGATCACATTTTGGTGGAGTTACATAAATATGTTAAAGCAGCTCATGTACATTATAGTTTCATTATGTTCTTTGGCTATATTCGTATACATCAAGGTTTCTAATATAAAATATAAACTTTTGCAAAGTACCATTCTATATGAATGCAAAGCTCTCTGGAGCAAAATTTCATTCCGTTTCACAATTCGTGTTCTTTGACTGTCTAATGGAATCAATCGATTTATCCTCACCACAACTGAGTATTTTTCCATGTCCACCTAATCCATAAGATTATATCAGCTAATTGGAAAAAAAAGGCACGCCGCACTGTATTCTTCTAAGTGATGACAAATCCCTACCAAGAATAACATCCAGTAAAGATACGACTTGAATTATGATTAGACACTTATATCCACCACCACCAGCACCATGGTATCAGGTCATTTCGTTATCTTTGATGTTGATAATATTTGCGCTGTCCATCATTATTACAAATTCACCCGTCGCAACGAAGAATCTCGACAGAAAAATCCTCAAAAAGGAATCGTGACCTGCATACACGAGTCAGTCGCATCACAGCCAGGATAAAATCGAAACATATTGAACGAGCTTTATTGAACTATTTCAAATTAAATGTTGATTTTTCTAAATGAAATATCCATTACCCAAGAATTTCTTGTGCCACTGAGAGCAGGGTAGGTACTCTGAGGGATAAACAGATGCTACAGGGGTGACGCACAGGATCTAATATAAAATGTGTCACCATTCGCATCAGTTGTAGTACTTACGTATGGGGAGTCGAGATCAACCTTAACACCATCCCCGTATCTTGTGATCTAAAAAAAAACCAAAACAAAAATTGACATTAAAATTCCAAAATCACGGCATGCAATGAAATTTCTATGCGACGACGTTGCCTTTCCAAAATTCGCTCATCGCCGCCGTCAAGCCACGTAGTATTTAAAGCCGCACCAGGATCCAGGAGTCTGGTCACGTAATCGTTAAAGCCACCAGATGTCATGTTGCGATTAACAGTGTGTAAAGTAACATTTAATATTTTCTTATGTATTGTAATCTGTCTGTGTGCTGATATGTGCGGAATTAGTATTCCAAGAAATCAGGGTGCTTTGGTTTATGTCATTTTGAAATCAAGTGCCAATACCTAATGAGATTAATCATCGGAGAAGTACGAGTATACTAGTGCTACGTTTAATTATTTGGTGTCCCAGACTTCGAGACAAGTGCCATTTGTAAGGAAGAGAAGATTTACTGCAGTTTGAATCAAATATTAAATCGCTGACAGGTTCTTTAAATTCTTCTTCTTCTGAGCAGTCGCTTTAGTAAGGCATATTGGAATTCACTATCAGCAGAAGATGGTTCGACAAAACATAGTCACTCTTACAAAGAAGACGAAAAGGCTACAAAAAGTCCTTAAAATATTTTTTTCCCGGCATATTAATGTGCTAGTCAGTTATATTGTTTTCCATTAAGAGACAAGTTAACATTCTACATTTGTTATATTTGCAAGCCTGCTACCTCCCATGAGACTCACAGAAATATAACCCTTAAGGGAAATTCTAACTGTGGTCATGCAGTTCTAGATCAGGCTAAGATTCTAAGAAAGCATTCTCTGAGTATTGCCTATCACGCTCATTGGCGATCTGACCTCTAGCGATTCCATTGAAGTTCAGAAGTTTTATATTCGGCACAAGGTTGTATTTTCAAACTATTTCCAGGGTTGAATAAGAAAATAAGCATATTTTGCCTATTTCTGAGGTACACATATATTTGCGCCTTTCACAATAAAGCTAGTGAGGTGGAGCACCTTTCCTCACTAGAGTTCATATTATACAAAAATCCATTAACCAATGATAGCTTTCGCTGGTGCTGTCCTTTGTAAGAACTACAAGGAAAGCAATATTCATCAGTCTCTCCAGAGCAGAATCAGAATCTTGGGCAAACAAAAAGAAGAATCGTAAGCCAAGACGTGGTATGTCAGATTTTATGTAAAGTTGGAAACCAAGCTCAGGAATCAGAATCTAGCTCAGTTCTTTGAAATTTCTTCATCATTTTGCATCAAAAATTAAGAGAAAATGTATATGCCACCGTTTTAACTGCTTGATAGCAAAATACTGCCTTTCAAATGGACTAAGCGGATGGATAGAAAAACCCTTTCACAAAATAAAGCCTTAAACAAAATGTGATCACACAGTGATTTTGTATAGAGTTCCTATCATTGTGTTTCTGCTCCACGGTGCATAAGCATGGACTTTTATCCTGGCTATAATTTTCCTGTAATGTATGGATCCGTTTGTATTTATGAAAATTAAGAAAAATTAAGGGGCCCTCAACTAATCGGCACGTGAAACTAGAGATACCTGGGTAGGGACCTGTCTAGGAAGAATAATTGTTAGAGTTCCTGATCCGCTCCGGACTGTAGTGTTATTCTAAATAGTAATAATAGTCTCTACCACTTCTTGTGCAGAAATATTATAGAAATAGTGACATGACAGATTCTTATGTCATTAATGATATGGTGTTAGTATTATGAAAATGATACCAGAAATCAGATATCGCGTCTCGCTGAGAGAAAAGAACACTTAAAGAAGCTTGCTAAAACTGAGAGAGGCGTTGCTATGGGGCGCAAAAGACAATATTTCCTTTTCAGCATGGAATGAATATATGTTATGGTGGTAGAATGCTTGAAGAAGTTATTCTAACCTCAGTTAAATTTCAATGTCCTATAGATCTTCTAATTGATGTCTCCGATTTGTTGATATATTTCAGCTAGATACAAAGTCGTAGAGTATCTATTTCCAATTATTCTTAGTATTTCGTTCCAAGCTAATGTCGTAACGCCTTATGCCACAGACTTCGAATTCTTTTTCAGTTCTTGGTGCGACTCACATTGAATGTTTGTTTGAACAATAGTTTAGTGTCTATTAAAAGCATGTGGTTTGGAGAAATTTTTGGATGTCGAAATGATCAATGAAGGTCTTTTAAGTTTAGAGCTTCCATAGAAAAGAATATATTTGAATACAGCTTCAAGGACTGGGTATTTCATACTCAAGTTGCACAATTATCTGTTTTTTAGTCTGTAGTATCTCAGGTTGTTTTGAAATTCGCTGAATAATTCAACTATAACTCGAAGCATTCACTTACTCACTATAATATGTAGTGCACTACCCTTGCCGGAACTGAGCTTGCAATTTTTTAAGAAGCAGCTATATTGGGTCCAGGACGACAATCAGGTTCGTGCCAACAATACACAACACAGAAATAGCGATCACCCGGGAAGGTTTAGTTATATCATAATAGTGTTCAAAGTTCGTTGTTTTTAGTGTCATGCCAGATTTTCTATTGAAGCAGAACACTGACGTGTACAGAAAGCCTTCTCTTCCTTTCGCTGTGGAAATCATCATCATAACAGTGACGTGAAAGCCCCTTTTGAAATATAAAGTTGGCAGATTTTGCTAAATGTACAAAATGCAAAAAAGATTTAACAAGGTCATTCCAAATGTCGACAATGATTAACATCATACAAAAATGGTTGCAATGAATGCAAGAAAAATACCCCGCCGCCCATTAAAAGTGTTTCTATTGAAGAACCAACTTTCAGTGAAGAAAACCACAATACGCCATCAGACAATCCAATCGAATCATACTCCAAAAAGACCAAATCAGGCAGAATATCTTTTCCATATCACGTAGTGAAGGAATACATGGCCAGAAAAACTATATATTTGTGCACTATTTGAAATAAAATAAATGCAACAAAAGTCGAACCCAACAATATTATCACCTTTTCTGTAATAACTCCTCCAATAAGCCATTTAAGTGTGAACGATGTCAAAAGATATTTTCCACCTCTTCTCATTTGAAATACCACATGGACAGTCATTCACAAATATTCGATTTGTAATAAAAGATTCTCGGGGCTGGAAATACTTCGTAAGCACGAAAAGCTCCGTACTGCACGGGCTGAAGAGTGCCCGGAATTTAGGATAAAACTTCAGAAAAAAGTGCAATTCACAGCTCATATTCAGAGACACCAAAACATATCGCCATAAACCTGCGATGTTTGTGAGAAGAAACTCTTTTTCAAGTCAAATCAAAGTACAAGTGCAGCCTCTGTGATACGACCAGCATGCGAAAGGACAACATCAATAGGCACATACGCAACATGCATCCTGAACATGACAAAAACTGAATAGAAATCTATCACCTAATTGTAGAATAAAGACGCTAGAAGACAATGGTCAGAAATCAGTCGTAATAAAACCGAGTATCTGCACTGCTATCCTTTCGAACTCACGAACCAAAATCTTGACATCAATTTTGAAGAAAATGTCAATATAAGCATTTAGGCTGCGGTATACCATCAAGGAAATTTCAATAACCATCTCGAACATGAAAATATCAAGGGGTGGTCTAAATTTCACGACAATTCTGAAATATTTTATGAAAAAATTATCAGAAGACCCGTTCAAAAAGCAAAAGATTCTCAAATTCCAGCCGTGGTTCGAAAAAGAAATCGAAAGAAAAATAATTAGATCACTTACGTAAATCTAAAAAATATTGGGTTTAATAGCTCAGCTTGTGTCAGGAATTTGTCTCGGAAGTATACATGCCGATGGTGCCTAAAAGCAACCTGCCCTTTCGTTCTTCCGTAGAAAGAACTAAGTAATTTAAGCGATGATTTCAGTGCCTCGTACAGTTTTAGCAGATGACTTGGCTCTCTAGAAAAATGTATCTGCTCCAACCTCGCAGAATCCACAAAAGTTACCGCACCTGTACGTCAGTAGATTGTGTAGATATTTCTAACTGTTTCATATATTCCAACCATACTATAAGATTTTACTTGCTGCCCTTCGTCACTGTGACTATCCAAACAGGACCGAAAGCTCTCATTATTCACAACTGAACACGGGTGTGATCTCGAGACCAATAAATGTAGTCTTCGGTGGAAAAAATTGCACCGATTATTTAAGCACGTACGAGTATTTCAAACAGGGCCCTCTATCACTTGAATCATTTTTTTCTCGAAAGGACTATGCGCCTTCTCATCTATTTTTGATAGATTGTATGCCCCTGCGGCATACAGGAGAATTAAAACAATCAATGTATATTAAGGCGCTATTTTGGTAATCTAAGAGAAGACTCTGCAATGCAATTGCCTTCCAAGTCCCAAAAAAAATGATTGCCAAAAGTTACTCTTCGACCTCCAACAAGAGGTGTCATTTTAAATTTCGCGCCGTTGTTAAACTGTCAATATTCAGTTATCATTGCGATGACTTTGATAACTAAAAACTGAGAGATTATTAAATATGGATCGATTCTCACTCCCAAAACGTGTTGAAATATTGGAAATTCACTACAAAAACGGTGAAAATATCGGGAAAACGCTTCGTAAGGCAGTTTCTTTCATAGTTGTTGTGAATTTAATCGATGAATTTGAACAGGTTAGTGATATCAGGATTCCAACTCGTGTTCGTCCAGCAGGGTCAGTTGAAAATATCTTAGCAGTAGCTAAGAGTTTTACTGAAAACCCAGGTAAGTCCAGTTCGAGACGATCATAGCCCAATTGACATAAGAATTGAAGCCAGCAGACCACGCACAACGCCGTACTTTTGCTTATTGGTTGCCGGAAATGAATAATTTTGTACACTACTAAATGTGATGAAAAATTTCATCAAAAGAAAGACTATTTGTAGGTTGAGGTCAGGCAAATATTTGACAGATATTCTATTCCACTACTAATCCCGGGGCTGTAATAAAAAGAAATTAACACTTTTCTTAAAAATGTTGCGCTTTTCTATTGAATTAAAATTACACTTCTTATGGGATAACGCTATATTAACTGAAGAGCCCAATTTAATAGGACCGGGCTAAACCCCGGACCGCAATATACAGTTTACTACCAACTGGTCTTAAACTAAAACTAAAACTAAACTACAGGGATGATCATGATCGGTAGAGGTGATAATTGAGGGGGTTTTTGAGAATAACTCTGCTGAAATGGAAATCGAACATATCCGGAGATCTATTAGCTTCATGTAGTATACGAGTTATTTGGACGAAAAAGAGGAACAGACCTTGAATTACGGGGGTTTGGTATTAAAATACATCTGATATAGGAGTGAGGGATTGTCGATGGTGCCGGTTAAGAGCTGGTGTATAAAGATAATATCGGCGGATTCACGATGTTTTTCCAGAGATAGAAGACCCAGTAATTTGAGTCGGTCATCATAGGGTGGAAAGATGTAGTGATCAGGCCATGGGAGCTTGCGCAGAGCGAGACGTAAGAATCTGCGTTGGAAAGCTACGATACATTGGATATGGTTTTCATAGTAAACAACCATACGTTGTTAGCATATTCGAAAAGTGTGCTAACAAACGTGTTATACGGGGATTTTGTGACGTAAGGGTCAGGAAACTCTTTGGACCATTGTTTAACAAACTCAATCGCGGGAGTTAACAATGTTAATTGTTGACTAAATGTTTGTGTGGAAATTGGGTTCCGTATCACCGATAACGATCTACTCCTGCATTGAAGTGCCCGAAGCAATAGTTTAGGTTGGTTTGGTATGTAGTAACTTCGACCAGGAATTGTTGAACGCTTCCGATAGTATGCCATAGCTTGACATTTCTTTATTTTGAGCTCAAGGAAGTTTTTGTGGCACTATACTGAGAACCTATTGAGATTGTCTTGTAGATGCTGAGAAGCGGAAAAATTACAAATTCGTCTATAGATTTTCATATCATCGACATAGACAGATATACGAATATGTGAGTATGAAAATTGATGGGCCTAGGTGACTGCTTTTTGGAACACCCGCAGTGGGTTTAATTGGTTCAGACAAACGAGAACGAAAACGGACTAGGTAACAGCATTCTTCCAAGTAGGATATGAACCAAGAAATCAGTCCAGGTTGAAAACCAAGTGCATTGAGTTCGAAAATTATTAACTTATGTGCGATCTCATCAACGACCTTGCTAAAGTCAGTGGTAATCCATAGTAATCCACTTTTTTCCCTTGGTCTAGGGCACACAACGTAAGAAATGCATGTTGGTCTGCAATGAAAGAACATTGTATCATAAATGATGCCCTCAAAGATCTTGGGGATGCAGGATAACTTAGCAACAGGTTGGTAGTTGGTCCTGTTTTAGTCCTTTTTTAAGGATAGGTATTATATAAGCTCTTCTCCAGGGGCGAGCTTAACAGGGGTTGAATAGGATGATTGGCATAATTTATCAGAAAATTGCGGGCAAACCATCGGGACTTGGAGAAAAATTATGTTTAAGTTTGTACGAGTATATGAAGTCCTTTTACCTCGACTGGTCAAGGATGTTTTCATCCAATCATATTTTAAAGTTGATTTGGTACATGCATGAGGCATATCTCGAAGCTTGGAATAGCCTCTTTGGACTTGAGTTTAGATACGGCTATGCTCGCTTCGTTGAGGTAAGGTGAACGGAATTGTTGCGCATCATCGTTAAGACTAAAAGGTTCGTTCTGCTCTACATCGAAATGTAGAACATCTTCTCCGTTTTAAAGTCTGCCGAAACGGTGCATCCATATTTAAGCATTGATTGCGAATCCACCACTAGGTTCAGTAAGATTATAGTACTTCCTCTTTTAGCAGCTTCAGGCATTCCCGGAACAGACCAACTCAATGTTGGTCCATCGGAACCATTGACCTTGCTGGTTGGTGATTGTATAATCGGAAAACCCCTACGTTTCCTTACGAAGTGGTGTTGTGCAAACAATATTTACCGATGATGCTATCACCCTTCCCCTCCTTTCGGGTGTACGAATATACTGGGTTGATATTGGTGAAAATAATCTCGATGCGGGTTGTCACCATTTGCTCATTAATGTGCCTGACTACAGCTGTTGCTTGTGTTCTCGATAGCAGTCACAGTAGTACCTATTTGTCTCAGTTTTTCATCTTCTTACACTCGGTCCATTCCATCGCATTTCTTGGATGACGGTTGAATTTTATTTATTTTCGAAACTTTCGGATGTTTTGTAATCATATACACATTTAACCCGACAAGTAATGTTCAACCTGAAAAGCCAGCTTCTTTGTGGCACTCCTTGGATTCAAGGGGCCTGTTACACTGGTGTCAGCACCTACGAGGCTATGAGTGCTACCATTGCATTGGCCCAATTTGAGTTCTTCCGCCACCATCCCTCTTCGGAACCTGACAGTTGGTTCAAAAGCCTCTTTAAGACCTGGTCGCTCTAAAAGAGGATCCATACACCAAGGTGGAAAAATAAGCAAGCATTTGAAGCCAATTTAAAATCGGTCTAATTCATGTTGTAGGCGGTTATTATTGTAGTTACTCGCCCATTCGTCGGTCAATGGCCGTGCGATCTTCTTAATCCGATTGAATCAATTAAAATTGAATTGAAACCAAATGTCTGGAAAACGCACTTTGCTGAAATCTACTTTGTATTATACAATAGATAAACATCGCCGCCGAAATCCTTTTGAAAGCATGGTAATCATACCGAATGTGCCGGGCGACACACATAATTCTATTTTAATTATCACATAATTGAAAAAGTCGACATTCAATGCTATCGCGACATGATCTCAAGTGCAGGGTGTCGTTCTCTATATCGCTTAACCTGTAATTAGCATGAGCCATTACATCCCTCAACAGGTTAACACTGGAACACGTTAAGTGCCCTTGTGTCCGGCACAAAATGCCAAAAAGGAAAAACAAAAAGAAAATAAACCAAACGAGGGGTTGTGACCAATTTACTTATCGCGTGTCACTCAAAGTAGGAAATAAAAAGTCAACGACAAACAAATAAAAAAATCCTCCAACTGTCACAAGTACCGTTTTTATTTCGTAATTGCTGCCTTATCTTGACAGTTGTAATGGCACCCTGTCCAACTCTCTGACTTTGTATCCATCAAATCGTTTTTTAATTGATTCAGATTGATGGTGGATTTTTTCGTTCCGTGAGTTTTTTTTTTCCTTCCTTCCCAATGAATTTAGATTATCATTCAGGAAGTGGTCACAAAGTTTAAAAAAATAAAAATTATATTAATAAAAAATTATTTGGAATATCAAAATTGACAGGAATTTTTTGTTATAAGGGTAAGTCCCTATTTTTGTGGGTTTTTTTTTACATAAATTATTGGAATTCGAATTTGTGTGTGGGAACTGAAAAGTTGTTAGCTTCTGTCAATTATTCATTAGGCTCATACCCTCGCAACGGTTAAACTCGTAGAATGTCAGGTAAAGTAGTAACGTTTGGATATTGTGATATTCACATGACAGCACTGGACCTGAACGTACATATGGGCTGACTTGTACCCGTACCATGGTGTATTTGTAAATGAACAGAAGTGAAAATAATTTATAGAAACTCGCAAAGTGCCAAAAGCAATTTGGGATTTTCATTTCGAATTTCGATAGCTGGTGGTGAAACTGTCACATAACACCTCACCGCACCATCATCATGTCATGTTACGTGCGATTGCAGCATGGGCATCCATTATGTTATGCGAACGACTTGAAACCAATAAAATGTTTGGGGTCTGGGATTTGTGTTTTACGTCTGACGTAAGTCGTCTTGACGTCTGTTGCCGTTGTTGTTCGAATGTGGCAATCTCCAACTATGCATAAATTCATCCTTGGCCAGGTATTTAGGAAACCCGTCTGAATGTTACTGGTTATTCAATGGCAATGGTATTGGTAGTAGAATAGTGGGTAACCCTTACGACCAAGACGTAGAAGTCTGTGGCAATGGCGACGTTGGACGAAAACTAAATTTCATTTTAAAGCGCCATTCACTTGGTCCTTTTGCGCCGCCCGATATAAGTATTCTTCGTTCTGGAAGAGGAATACAATTTAAGATTGAGGACGATGAGGACGATGTGCCTGTGCCTGCGCCCGATGGTGAATGCGGTAACTAGGTGTGGTTGCTAGTGGTAGATATGGTAATGCTTTTTACGATTGCACCAAATCTGATTTGTATTTCTGGTTGGTTTCCTCTCTCTTTTTTGGCATTTCTGGCTGAGTCTGAGGTTGTGAGGATGTAGCTTGGATTTATGTGTTGCGGTTACCCGAAACAATTAAGGAGTTGTGCAAAACTTTCTGACAGGTTGCTGAACACCCTTGGTTTGGATTTACCTGACAAAGGTTTTGTTGTTGTATGTGCATACATATGTCGCTTATAGCGGGTTAAAATCCCTCTGTGTGGTGTTAACGGCTTTTTTTCTCTTGATTTAAAACCGAGGTTAGTTTATTTGTTGAATAGTTTGCTTACTGTGGTCAGAAAGTATTCAAAGAGTGACTGCACTTCGTGCCTACTACTTACTATTACTGTCACTTCAAAAGTTTTCAATGGAAGGAAAGAGTGATTCCATGACATCTTCTATAATGGCATATTGTAGCTCATTTTCAACTATAAGGTGATTGCAAGTTTCAACTACTCCGATCGAATGAAATAAGAAATGAAGCGTTTAGTGCCTGAGTTGTTTTGACTTACAAAAATACGTTGCTTGCTAGTTGATATTTTAGTATTTTATCTCTAAACAGTTACCTAAGCATCATTCAATAATTTGGTGCGGAAGTTGTATGCATCTAGTTCCAGCTTCGCTTGCAATTGTTTATGTTCGCAGTTAAAAAGGCCGACAACGGTAAAAAAAAACACAATTGTTTGTGCCCCTAGCATTGTAAACTTTTGATGGTCATTAAATCAAACAAAATACAAAAAAAAAAAAAAAATGCTGTCACAAGGCGAATTTTACTGGCGGACAGGAATTTCGCTATAATGTTGAAGTTGCATAGGAAGTTATATCCATACGAACTACTTCAAAGGGTTTTCTTTATCAGCAAACAGAACTCTGCCTTAGAGCATTTTTCACAAAGTCTTCGATGAGCTATACATAGTATATGCTGTGTATGGTAAGCAAATTTAGTTAAAGTTGGTAATAGGAAGACAAAAAGGCTACAAATACGCTACAGATGGCCTGCCCATTAATTGACCCCGTAGCATTTGATATTCGCCACAAATGCATAAAGGGAACTATTGTACGTATATAGGAACCTATCCAATTCCAGGCGGTCAAAGGGCTAATCAAACCGATCATGTAGTCCTAACCAAGTGACAGTCGTCACTTCATAGGAGATTGCATGTTGAATCCAGTCGATTTTCGTTCCAATTCCATTCAATATATTAGGAAGTGCTGCCCCTTCAGAGTGAGTAAACGAAATTTTAACCAATATGCTGTTGAAAGGCGCACATAAAAAAATATCAGTTTACAACATAGCACTGTAATTAATGAAGGAGCTGAGTCTTGGTTACCACCCTGGCAAAACACTTGTTCTCGGACAAGCCAAGCTTCGCTATCGCTCTTATCAGAAGATGCTCTTTTCTTACAACCAGAACATGATCACCTCATCAGTTTGCAGCGGTCATAGATTAAGAATCTTCGAAAGTGTCCAGGCACTCGCATTCTGCTCACAAATGAAATGTATATTTCTTTTGTCGCTTTCGATGTAGTTTATTTGGTTTGGTTCAAAAAGATACAGAGCTTGAAAGGCATCCACTCTTGCCGATACGAAAATCCGCCCAACGTTAGCCTTTAGATGATATTTCCTTGAGAGATGCTTTATCCCTCTAGGACGAAGAGCATCAAATTATTGGAAAAGTTTTACGTCAGTGTTTTACGTCAGTGTTTTACGTCAGATTTTGTTAGAAATGCTTCTTTCCCGTTTTACAAGACCAACCCATCCCCCAAAGAAGCTCTGGAGCAATTTACATAAAACCGATATCTGCAGTAGCAAGGCCGAATCTAATTGCGAAATTGACCACGATGAACTTAATCACTTTTTTCTGGGGGGTGAGTCTAGTTCGTGCAATTTTGAATTCAATCGGACTGTGGGTATGCACTCTATACAATGTCTGGAAAGTTTCGAAGTAGCAACAGAAAATGATATTGTCCAATGCATAACAGCTCTTAAATTCACCATTCCATTGGTGAGGATAATATGTCAATACGCTTTATCAAGCTCATTTTACCTCAAATGTAAATCTATTCCATCTTTTCCTGCTGACTTTAGATCGATTAGCATTCTTCCTATCTTATCAAAGGTCCTCTAGAAGTTAATAGCAAAACAAATGACTGAGCATTTAACGCTCTGAACTAACCACATTTGTTCAACAGCAATGGTCAAGCTATTAGAGGAAATCAGGCAGGATGCGACAAGGGTAATGTTTGTGTTCTTTGTTTGCTTGACTTTTTAGATGACTTTGATAAAGTGAATCATTCAATTCTATACTGTAATCTTAGAAGCCATTTTGGATTCAGTGAAAGAGCAGTGAAATTGGTAAAAAGCTTTCACTGTTATAGAACACAAAGAGTGATTTCCCTAGAGGAAATGATACAAGATGGATCATTAACATTCTGTTTGTAAATGATCTTCCAGTAAGCTTGATAAGATCGCTATTCTTGTAAATGAAGAGCTGAAACATGTATATACTCGGTCAGTTGGAAACGAATTAGAACTAAATCCAACAAAATCCCAGATTATTCCGATATCGTTGGAAAAATGTGATCTAAATATGTTGACTGATTTTCTTCTTAATAATAATGATCTCAAAGTAATAGAATCAGTCACTAGTCTAGGCTACGCAATAAATCGTAGTTTGTTTGGCTACAACTCCAATAATTCTGTCGTTGGTAGCATTTGCGGATGTATACGTAACCTGTGGCTAAGTACGTATTTCACTCCATCAGAAACATGGCAAAAGTGTGTAATAACGTTGATTTCACCTTTAATAACTTATGCTGAGGCTGTTCACAGTAACTTTGACGCGTTAATACGGCGTAAATTGCAAGTTGCGTTCAATGATGCAGTGCGCTACATTTACGGAATTCGAAGATATGAACATTTCTCTGTATATGTTAGGAGGCTACTTGAATGTATTTTATAGGAATACATGAATGAAAGAAATTTTCTTACCTTACACAAAATTATTCATTGTCAACGCTTACTTTTTGTCGATCGTCAAGAATTCTTAACCTCAAATCTGTTCGCTGCAAATACCTACCTTTGTTTTTCGTTTACACTATTAAGCTCCTTGCCATCATATATCAAGTCTATTAAAAATCCATCCATCTTTAAAAGTGCAATTCTACAACACTTTTTCACACTATCCCACGAACCCTAAACCTCTCCACACCTTCACATGAATCTTAAACGTATCTCCTCTCTCTCTTATCTCTTCCTTATTTTTCCCTCCCACTTACCATTACTTTTCAAGTCATTTACCGCATTTCCTTCACAATCTAGGTTAAGAAATTATTTGTACATATAACTAGATTTTAAGAAAACAATGTACCATATGCTGTATAATTATTAGTTCTAAGTAGTAAAAAAGATTTCGAATCTTAATGTACAAACCTTTTTGATGTAATTGATGAAATGAAATGAAATCCCACAGAGGAAAATCTAAAAATCTTCAAACGAGCCTGCTAAATGCTTACAGATTACGTATTGTCTTCATTTACACTAGAAAAATATGTGCTGGTGTGCCCCAAGATTCATTTTACCTCCGACAGTCTTTCTCACTTTATCGTACATTTTACCGTACATATTCATTCCTGAACTCACATCCTTGTTCTTTGAGTGTAGATCTTGACCGGTACCGGTCTAAAAAACAATGCTGATATCTTTTAATCAAAATCTAAACACTCATCCATCGATCAAGACATTATTCATCATCGGTAATTGCATTGTTGTTCTCAATGGCAATTTACGTCGAAGTGACTATATTTTCGATGTCGCTAAAAATTGTGCGAAATCTCTGGATTTGTTGAAGTTGTCTACGAAATACCTTACACCGTCTTAATTGGCCTATTTAAATACAATACCAACATCTGTTCTCCGGATTGCAATAATCTGTTGCGAAAATATTTCCCAGATACGTTCTGCGTTGAGCTTCCCATCCCATTGTAAGCCCATTTAATTAAAGGTTCCAAAACGAATCAGGTAAGTACTCTGGTAATTCCTTATTGCATTTCGAGCGAAGGGTACTCGTAAGTAGATCGTTGAGTGTCACATAGTACGCATTCGTACGACAGCCTCCAGATCACATCTCGTATTTTCGTAACACATCTAGCACTTTGACTGGGGCAACAAGTCGTACCGTTTTGTGCAACAATATATGAGATATCGCGCTTATCATACTACTTATCTGGTGACCATTTTGGTATGAGTTCTATTGTCTTAATATCAGTTAAAACTAAAAAAAAATCTCAAAATTTCAAATAATTTTAATTTAATTTAATTTAAAAAAAACTATTGTATCAATTGTTTTAAAATTTTAAGGGTATATTTATACATATCTTAAGAATACACAGTAAAATTTTTGAAGAAAAAAATTAAATATTTTTCCAGATACACTCGATCTCCGACGGTGCTAAAAAAAAAGGTTCTCCACTGCTGCAGTGATTCCGGCCTTCTCCGTGGATGAAATATAAAAAAAAAACAATTCTCGTTAAACTAGAAGATATTGTCCGTACAATGACCTACGATCGAAAAAAAAATCAAAAATTAACGAAATGGCGGCGTTTTTAAATAAAAAGTTGAATTTTACCCAAAATTTTGGTCGTTTTTGGCCTGCCAAAATTCGATTTTTGATCAGATCAAAAAACTGGTAGGTCATTGTATGGAGATATACAGAATATGTAGAACAAATTTGACAGTGATCGGATCATTTGTCTCCGAGTTATCACTGCAGCAAATTTGAAAAATGCTGTTTCGAGAAAAACGCGTTTAAAGATAAAATGATCGTTTTCACTGTTATAAATGGATTAAAATCATGCTTACAGCTAATCTGCTATTCCAGTCCCATATATATACATATATATGTCTGTATACCTGAAAGCCTACAATAGAAAGTGGAATCGTATTATAACGGTTGCAACCATTAGGAAGAGACTCCGAACAATACCTCAGGTACGTCCCGTATGCTAATACAACTATTAACTGCCGAGCAGTTACTCTGCAAATGTCTGTAACTCAAAAACTATTTGAGATATCGATTTAAAGTTATTTTTAAAGGTATAACTTATCGAAATAATCATTTTTTTTTTAAATTTCACGCTAGGTGTGCCCCTTAAAACCACAAGGTAACAATTAAACCTCTTTAGGGTTTTTATGATATCATGATGATAGATGTTCCGCCACCCATCTGTGGCTAAGGCTTGAGGGCCCATGGCCCGCTGAAACTCAACAGAGCATATGTATAGCTAGTTGCTGATAGAGTTTTTCAAAATATGAAGTGAGTAATTTAACGCATTATATGTGGAATAAAGTTAAACGAAAACGTACCCAGTGACTGGATTCTCAATTATTTAATTTATTTAAATCACACGACTTCTTATAATGATTTCAGCCCAACACTTAATCTCAATTGCACAGACAGATGTAGCAGCCAACGGAAATGGACATATTGCGATCGAAGTGAGACTTAATTTACTTAGCGGGTTACAGAGGCAAAGTGTATACGTTTGGAACTCTCCAGCCTTTCACGATTTTGGATCTCGCCTTCTGGCCAAGAGTTTTGTTGAAAAAAAAAACACACAAAACCATTATTGGCAAAAATTCTAGAGTCGGCCTAGCTTATAATTAAAGTCTGAGTATAACTGACTATGCAACCAGAAAATGTTGTATTGATGCGCTGACATATGTACATGATATTATTCAGTTTTATCTTCAATATTTCAACATTCTAAATTTTGTATCTACCTGGATATGAAAGGTGTGATTCAGGACAGATTAGTGGTGCGGTTAACCTCGAACAGTTGCAGGTAGACGACTCAACCACGACATATGTATAGGGTCCGCCAAAAAAGTTTTTTTTTTTTAAATGCTATAAAAAAAAACTACTGAATATTTTCTCAAATTTCTTTTTTTATTTGAAAGCACAATCCTTCCGGTTAATAATGGAAAATAATTTCATTCAAATGGCTGCCTCGGCTGGCCATGCAGTAGCCTACACGATCGGTCCAATTTTTAAACACATTATCGTCAATTGTCAATTGTCTCTGGCTCGTCGGCGTAACACTTATCTTTTACGGCACCCCACAAATAATAGTCCAACGGTGTCAAATCGCAGCTCCGAGGTGGCAAAACGACATCAGCTCTGCGGCTGATAATGCGATTTTCAAAAACAGGGCGCAAAACATCGAGTGTAGCTTCGGCTGTGTGGCACATAGCGCCGTCCTGTTGAAACGAAATATTGCCAATATCCTCCTCTTCAATTTTTGTGAACAAAAATTCGTTCAAAATGGCCCGGTAACGATCGCCATTGACTGTAACGGCCAAAAAAAAAGAAAAATGGTCAAATTATGCCTCTGGACCAAAATCCGCACCAAACAGTGACTCGTTTTGGGTGTATCGGCTTTTCAATGTATGCGTGCGGGTTTTCTGTGCCCCAAATGCGACAATTTTGCTTGTTAACATACCCGCCAAGATCAAAATGAGCTTCATCTGAAAAGATGATTTTTTTTGGCAAAATCGGCATCTTCTCTAAGTCGATCGCAGGCCCACGTTCCCAGCATTGCTCAAGCGTATACACAACCATATTCATTCAGCGGAAGGATAAAACTAATTATCCGTCAAATCAGACATGAGCTAAGTGTTAAAATTCACGAAATAGGCACTAGTTGAAAAAAAAACGTTAGATGGCGGACCCTATACATATATCCATAGGCACGCTCACTCAAAAGAGAAGCAAAGGCAAACAAAAAGTTTTTGTTTTCAATGCTGCAACATTGGTTTCAATGATCCGCACTGGGTTTTAATTAAATTTTGCAAAGTAAATAAATCTATAAATATTAATCGTTGGGGTAGCGTATAGAAATGACTGATACCTTAAAATTTTTGTTATGTCTAGCACTTTACAATGAATTAAAATTTAGACTGGATACACCGTGTTTGAGTAATCGATGTGAAAATGTAAAAAAATGTTAAAACTATTTACTGGTTTGACTTCTGTGTGGAATAACGGCATAATTAATGAATTTTGACTTCAAAAAAGTCACAATCTTAAAAGGATCTGGCCGCGGATTCCTTCTAACTTTCTTTTCCAGTTCAAACGATCCCAAATTCCCGTAGCCCTTTGCTTCGTCAATACCTTCAACAAGTCGCGGGGACATACGCTAAAGACGGTCGCTGTAGACTTCCAAACGCCTTGCTTCGCCCATGGCCAACTCTACGTTGCCGGTTAGGGAGTCAGGGGCTTCTCAAATCTCATCGGTTACGTTCCCTAGAACTAAACAATTAAGAGAGGCCTTGATTTAAAGTTAACTCCATACCAATCGGTTTGTTCTGATTCCCTCCAGCAAGTTAGGAGTGAATTAAATTCACTTCCAGCGTCTCTGTTCACTGAACAATGTAAGTAACCAGGCTGTTCGTGACGTGAAACCTGGAACCACCGATTTCAAAATACTAATGTAAGTTCAATAAAAGTTAGTTAAAGATCTCTGCTACTGGACACCTACTTTAAAGGTAGCTCCCAATTCGCGGCCAATAGCAAGCCAAACAGGACCACTGCAACCGTGACAAAAATTCATGGTCTGATTACAAGAGACAAACTGCTCTGGGCGATGCATAGCTTCAAACCATAAAAGTCTGCTGGACCGGATGGTATAATACCTGTCGAGCTACAAAGGCCCTCAGATATTATCCTGCCTACGCTAGAGAATATCATGAGGAGCTGTGTAGAACTGATTCATATTCCACAGTCATAGAGAAAAGTCAATGTAGTTTCCATTCCCAAAGCCGGGAAATGTTCTCATGTTGTACCAAAGGAACTCAGACCTATAAGTCTACCATCTTTCCTTCTGAAAACTCTAGAACGACTGATTGATATCCATATACGAGCTAAAATTGATCCAAGACTTCTGTCAATGGTTCAATATGCCTACTGTACATGAAAGCCGGTGGAAACGGCTCTACATTCATTGACAAGCCACATCAAACGATCGCTACAATATAGACAGTACATAATGGTTATACCATTAAAGAACTCCTTCAGCTAAATCTTAACAGATTACCCCGTTGGGCAAATAGCTATGGATTGGGAATAAACCCCTATAAAACTTACCTTGTCCTTTTTTCCAGGAAATGCAAAATTCCAATTACAAACCCTCTCTCAATAAACGGTACCAGTTTAGTCTTGTTCAATACAACAAAATATCTCAGTCTCATTTTTGACAGGAAACTAACCTGGAAACCTAAAATTCAAGAAAGATTCAAGCAAGCTACAGCAGCTTTATTCTCGTGTAAAAAAAAGCCATTGGGAACAAATGTGGCTTTCAATCTCGCTTAACCCACTGGCTATACGTTTCAGTTATAAGGCCGATACTCACCTACAAAGTAGTTTTCAGGTAGGCGACCTTAGACAATGCAATCAACTGTGCATTGGTGGAATCCTATGTACAACTTCTTCCGCGGCCCTGGATATTCTGCTTCACTTGACACCCCTCGATATTTTCAAGCAGGTAAGTAGCTGCGACCGCAGCTATTCGCCTTAAAGCCACTACACAGTGGGAAAATAATTCATTTGGCCACGCTAATATTCTTAATACGAGTACGTTAGAAATCCTCACATATGTACGAACTTTCGTTTGACAAACACTTTCATGTAAGCTTCCCCTATAGATCTTTCTGGAAGAAAGATGCTTTCATGGATGACAAGTAAATACACTTCTACACAGATGGATCTAAAACCGATAGCGGGGTTGGTGGCTGTGTTTTCTCAGATAAGCTAGATCTAAGCCTCTATTTCCATCTTCCAAATCACTGTAGCGTGTTCCAGGCGGAAATGTCTGAACTAAAACGTAATATCTGCAAAGAATATCCGCATCTTTTCGGATAGTCAGGCTGCTATCAAGTCCCTGGACTCAGTCTCATTAAATTCTAAAACCGCCCTTGAATGCTGATCTTCTCTTATGGAGATGGCAGAGCAGTTCAATCTTCACTTTTGCTGGGTACCGGGCCACGGAGATATTCCAGGGAACTGTAGGGTCGATGAACTCGCCAAAATTGGAACCAATCTACCTATTCTACCGGAAAAGGGTAGCATCGGTATACCAATCGCTACGTGCAAATTAATTTTAAAGCTGAATGCCAATAAAAGACTATTGGACCAACATGTCTAGCACCTAAACAGATCTGGCCAAAGCTAGATCTGAATCGCTCTAAGAGTCTGATCTTTCTAAATAGGTAACATCTCAGCGCCATAATAGGTGTCATCACTAGACGCTGCCTCATAGGCAAGCACGCAAGAAGGCTTGGTGCTTTTATAAATGATTTCTGTAGAAGCTTCATGGATGAAGAGGAAGAGGAGACAATCCTCAACCTACTCTGTATATGTCCAGCTCTCTCCCACAGAAGAAAAATTCACTTAGGAGCTTTCTTCTACAATGACCTAAACGATCTAAAAAACATAGACATAAACAGTCTCCTACGCTTCATCGTAAGCTCAAATTGGTTCCATTAGTAAGGGGATCATATATCCACGTGTCATCACAAGTGGGTTGGTGTTTCAAACAGCCACCCTTACCTACGGCCACCCACTAAAATTCTTATTCATTAAAAGCCTGTGTAATATTATATAGCTTATGTAACATTCGCCTCCTCGTTGGTCAACCAACAGAGACCTTGTTTCAATAATTCACTATTCAAAGTCGCTTGTATAAGATAGTTTTTCAATAAAATTGACTTTTTCTTAAAACCTAAACAAATATTTTGACCTTTCGCTATCTTTTCTGCCTAAGAATTATGTAGGCCCTCAATCCTTTTCCAGTTTAGACAAACCATATTTTCTAGTTGGAGAGAGACTTTGAGGTTGCAACATATAAGACGGTTAAATTGGCAGCCCTTAAATGCGAATTCTGTACACCTACTGTTTAATTGACTGCAACCTCGTAAATCTAAAGCTAAAGTGTTAGAGCTGTCTAGAAGTTGTTTAGATTTTCAGATGTAACTATATCAAGGAGTATAATTTCCAAGCAAATACATAACTTGTGTCTTGATGTTTTTCAGGTGAAGCACTAGAAGTTCTGGCTCTTAGTCTGGGGCTAACATTTGAAAGCTTTGATGTTGTTGTCTTTGATTTTAAGTCGAGGTTAACACCCCTTCAATTTAGGCTTCATTCTAGGCTTTAGAATTTAACAGTGGGTTTCCATCTTAAAATTTCGTAGCTACAAGTCTAGGGCATATACATATTAGTAAGTCGATGCCTAAATTTTAGATGGTGTTTCTTTCTATGAGTCTTAAGTACCTAAATATCCCAGAATGTATTCTGAGCATTAGAAGCTCATTTCATGACTAGTTTCATCTCTCAGGTATCACATTATTCAATAAGTTCGATGCTCTTGATGATAGTATTAATACCGTTGTAATGAAAATGAGCTGTTGCAGCGAATAACTTTTAGTCTTCGTTTCGCATAAGTTAGGTAGGGAGCAACTCAATTTCAAAAATTTGTCCATGGCAAACACTCATTATTTCGGAATGTTAGTCATAGAATGGTTTTATGAGATTTTAGCAACATACATCGCTATACTATATGTATGTCTCCTGCCAGCCTTCTCCATTTCAATTGAATCTTATTCAGTATAGGGTCAGTGCATTCCCGAGGCACACCGCCTGACTATTTGAATAAAAACCGAGCACGTTGCGTTGAACATTTCCATCATTTTCTTTGTCCTTTCAACTCAAGTCTTAAATTCTAATGAAGCTCGGATCAGCTCAGCGTCTACAAAAGTTGTAGGAAACTGTTTTTCACGAAAGAGAGTTGTGTTACCCACAAGATAATTGTTCAGTACTGATTGCCTCATTTGGCGGCCATTTCACCAGAATCTTATCTAATCCTCCTCTATACCGGCAGAAAATTACATTTCGGAACTATTATGTAGTACTTCCAAGATACTCGTATGTACTATACATATTGTCGAAATTTCTATTTCTGTTTAATCGCATTTGTGTGTCGTACAACTTATGTTACACTCATCGATAGCAAGTGGAACAACAAATTCACCCCTAATTGATGCCCGTTAGCTTATCTTTCACCATCCTCGAAAGGACATTGAGCGGCATGTGGTCTTTGACAATACAAAATGTCTCCTTGTCAGTTACGCACATCCTACATCGCACATATTTTTGTTGTAGCCTCTGTGTTTCTCATCAAATCACGACTCATTTGTCAGTCTGTTCATTTGGATAATTGCGTGGTAATAAACTAAATTAGCAGCAATTTACAGTCGGATAACAAAACAATGTCATGCAACCCCCTCATCTATCACCATAGTTAAATCCGCCTATTAGTTTTGGGCATGATAACGTTATGACTAATACCCTGGCTTCCACGTCTCAACGATTCTCACTGAAATTCCTTCTAATGCGATCCTTTTAGGGGACATCAAAAACTACAATGTCTTGGTTGCCGACATCCCATCGCATGGCGACAAAGACAATTCTACAATTCCTCAATTCTACAATTCCAAATGCCTTCATTTACACCCTTTAAGCCCGAAGGTCTATGGTATATGGTATTTCTGTCAGAAAATTATGAAAATGACATGAATGACAAAAGCCAATGGAGACATGAGGCAAAAATGAAAAATTGCCACTATAGACGAGAAAAGAAGAAGAAGTAATCTACCCACCCAACCCTAGTCACCCCCCTAACAGAGGGTTGGTTGTAAATGAATAGTAGATGTCGAAACATTTTGAAAAGAAGATGTCGCTTAAAGTAAATTTCACCATTGTGACCACACGGCAAATGTAATTTTCAATTTAAATGCAAATATCAATTTGTCAATTTGAATATTTAGACACAAAAAAAAACCAATCCAAAATAACAAAAAAAAAAGGAGAGGAATCAACAGAAAAAAATCACACAATTTGTTAGCATAAGTTTTCCCATTCTAGACCCTCCTCTAGGAGGTCCCTTTCCCAGCGCAGCAGGATAAATGATGTTGTTGCTCTGAAAGAACATCGAATGCAATTCCCACGTGACACGAAGACGAAGGAACACTGCAACATAAAATATTTTACCGAGCTCGAATTTTTTCCCCTTCTTATTCTCAATCTTCTTTCGTTATCCTTAATTAAGGATTCACATCATTTTTTATTGGGGGGCTTTGAATTTATTCAAAGCAAACCAAATAACTCTCTGTTAAGGAGATTTCAAATGAGAACACGTGAACGCCAAATGAAATCCTTTGACCACAGACGAGGGGTCTTGAGATGTTGTTTTGAGCAAAATAAAAGTACGAGTATCTAGAAAGTCTGGGAAAGAGGGTGTTTAGCGATGAGGAAAGAAAAATTAAGGTTGATATTGTTTATGATTATTCTTCTTTTTTTTCTGTTTGTTGGCATTTTTTTTGTTAACCCTTCTTAAGAGTGGGGGAAGAAGAAATTGTAAATGGTAGCTACACCTTCGACTATCATAAAAAGGGTTATTGTCCATGGAAGCCGTTTCAATTTTACACCTCAATTCGTGAAGAAATTTTTACTTATTCAAAAAACAAAAAAGGTTATAAAAATATAATTTCTTAATTTAGTTCCGTAATGGGATACATTTTTTGTGACGGGTATCCCACAAGGGGCTTACCATCGTTTAACAACATTTTCGTGTAGAAAATATCGTTAGGATTTCGAGTGAATGTGTCCCTTTTATTAGCTTTAAAAATGCGTATGAAATAATTGGTAGTTGGTGAATTTTTATGACGAAATTGTTCTTGTTAAAATGGTTTTACCTTCCAGTCGATAAAAATTGTACTTTCAGAACATGACCTGCATTGTCCATTTGCTAGTCGAAGGTAATCTAAACATATAAATTGTTGATTACCATGTAAGTTTCTTTTCGAGAGTCTTCATCTTATCTGCGCTTGTTCGCAACTGGTTACTGTGGAGTAATATTGTAGTAATCATAAGCTGAACCTCTTAATAACGTCGAAGTTATTGTAAATATTTTTCTCATGCACTCGGCAGGTTCTTCTTTGTTTCTTGTAGAATATACCTGAGCTTGCTCTGATTATCTTCTAGCCAAGATACTTTGCTTTATTTTCCAGTCATACGAGTAGTATATCCTCAATTTTAGTGTTTGAAAAAATAAGACAGGTTATTTGCTGTTGGTTGGCACTAGCAATATGTTATGTCACCTTTTTCATCATATTTAATCAGGAGTCAAGGTGGTCACTTTCATTAGAATATCCTTTTGCCTCTAATAATGCAGTGGCGTCAGGCTCAACTATTTATTGACGGTTCGAACGTTACAGGTTCATAACCTTAAAACGTAGTCCAGAAAATGTTTGCGAAAGTTGGTTATCAAGTTCGACTAACATCGTTCCTGAAAAGTTGTTTCGCCATACATACGTATAGATATATTAGTTCTCTACTAAATGCGCCTTAGACTTGTAGGCTATAGGTTTTTGTTGGAACGATGTCAAAGATGATGGCCGCGTCAGTGAGATCCTTTCTATGAAATGTACGAGTACCTTGCAACTCTTGCAACAACAATACGAAAGCAAAGAAACAAATTCTGAAGAAATTTTACACATATGGCGCCATCCTACAGGCTGCTCTATTTTCACCATTTCGATAGTGAGTTGACTTTGAAGAACTTTAGCTTCCTTGCTTCTTTAACCAGATGTTCTGACGACTTCTGTTGAACATGCCAACTCCATTCTTGCAGTTTTCCTATTATGGGTTTATTATTGTAGAAACGTCCCCAACTGCGGGATCTTCGCATTAGATCACTTCTTGTCAAACCCGCTGACCTTTGTAACATAATCAGTTCCCACGTAAACATTGCGATGAGTTTTTAAAAGCCGGATGTTGTATTGTACGACTATAACAAACCAGACTGGTACGGCAATTCGGATATTTGGTTTGAGTAATACTGATTTGTAACTCGTATTTGCCGCTTTTTGCAAATATCAAGAATTATTAGAAAAACTGTCACGTCGATGCTTATGATAGCCCACATCAGTTAAAAGAACTAAAGTCATTCCGAGCTCAATATTCTGCTTTGAAGCATTGAAAAGCAACTGCGATGCATGCCATGGATTTCAAGAGTATTGCTCGATTGTCCATATATCATAGTATATCACGGTCATTGTGGTCAGTCAAACAAATGTTGACGTGCTGAAAATATTTTGCGAAAGGTATACAACTCTGTCACAGCATGATGCTATGACAATGATCTTATGATTAATGAAAAAAAAAACTGAAGTCATGCACATCCATAAATAAAAATGCGCAATTCGAAATGCGTTCACAAGATTTAAGGCTATTTGTTACGACGACTGCAACTTTATTTGAAAAAGCATTAATGTATGTATACGTCCACTATAATTTTAGGTGGAACTGCCATTAAATGATGATTAATCCGCTGAAGCACTATTCCACGTTAGCTTACTCTTTCCAGAGGTATAGCACCATGGCGTGCGGATAATGCACCGCAGCTCCAAAAAAAAACCTCAACATGCTGAAAGGCAGTATCGAAATTTAATGAAAAGATCGTAACGATAATGAAGTAGTGACATCAAAACATAACTTTCCGTCAATCAATTGTATACAGTGGAAATATTCTCAACATTCAGAGGCGATAACCTCTGAACCTCTACGTTTCTGTAGAAAAATTGAAAAAATGGAAATTTGTCAAAATACCATAGTTTTTCCATTTGGTTGTATAAATTATTTATTTCCCTTTTTATAAAAGTAATAAAAACGAATTTAAAGCTATCTCAAAAATTTTTTATCAAAAAAAAAAAAAATCCAATCTTATGCAGACTTTGCAGAAAACGCAACGAAGTATGTAAATTTTTGAACCAAATCAAGATCCATTCAACAATTCCACTTGGGATTTCAATGTTCCTGGTTAGCTAGCAGATGTACCCGTCCGTCTACAATATATTGCAGCAACTGAATGTGTTCTGAGCTTTATGTGTTTTCGTTGTGCCGTAATCTTAAAGATATTGTCTCTTAGCATTTGATCCGATGTTACACTTCCATTGCCTGTCCTCTGTTTTATCTGTAGCTTGAGGTTACGAATTCCTGATTCAATGCCTTAGCGTGTTGCTTTAGCTACCTATTTATTCGCTTTTTTTTGTAACGTTGGAAGTCTAACTCAGCATCTATTTTTTCGATTTTACTATTTCCACTGTACTAGGGGCAGGTTGGTTGACTTTTGATTCACCTTCTCATTTTTTATTAATATGGATCCGGCCTTTTGAAACACCGACCAGAGTTATTGCACCACATTTTTTTTCAAAATTATGCGCTGAAAATATGCCGGAGCGGATCGCCTATGTGCCTACCGAGCTATTAAAAGCAGCAGGGGATGACTTGGGAGAAAGCATAGACTAAATTCCAAGATTTGGTCGGAGGATTTGTTCGATCCACAAGAAGATTATCTAAACCACCCTAATTATGGGAGCACGAATCTCTCTAACATCCGGGGTAAGACCTCTATTGACCAAATATGCACAATACGGCAGATCCTGGAGAAAACTTATATACACCACCTGTTTATCAATTTCAAGGCCGTGGCACAACAGCATCATTAGGGGCAGAGCCTAGGTACAATCATTAGGTTGTACAGAATTCCGATGCATAACTATCGCTGCTCGGTTAATCTCGGAAACAATTTCATCAAAATGTTTGAACTTAGACAAGGTAGTAAGCTGCTATGTAACTTCCTTTACATCACACTTGAAAAAATTGTGCAAAATTCTCAAGTCAACAACAGAGGCGCAATTCTGCAAAATTCTATGCGCACGCCATGACATTGATGTTTTTAAAACATTGCAAGCTGTTAGAGGTATGCTTGCAAATATTGGAATAGAAGCAAAAAAAAATGCATTTAGCTGCGAATGAGCACAAAAACAAGTACGAATATCGATGAATAAGACAGAATGGTACAATAGACAGCAATAACTTTGAGCTGGTAAGGAATCTTGTTTACTTCGGGTATAATGATACATCCCTGAGTTTGTTATGATTGATTCCCGGAAGCTGTGAACTGTCACCACGAGAGGAAGAAAAAAATATACAATAAGGGTTGTTAACAACACTATAAAAGTTTAGATAGAGCTCGACTATTTATTCGTTTCTTCTTATTGTTGGTGGAGTGACCCGCTGTTTCCACAGTCCCGATCACAAATGCGTGTCTCGCCTTTTCTTGAGATATATACCAACATGCGACCTATCGGAGTCTTTATTCACAAGCCACAATTCGCTTTTTCTATTATTAACTAAACTACACTGCACTATTCTTAGCTTTATCATTGCCGGAGCCTGTGCCCTTTTATGACACAGTCTTCTAGTCCTGTTGCTCCTGTATCCCTCTTCTGCTCCTGTCCCTCTTTCCCTTATCCTTTTTTATCCGCCAAAGAAACTACACTCCCGGATATATGAGTACTTTAGTAAACTACTCTGATTTACTTCACTTGAACCAAAAACTCGCAGAAGGAAGAATACGTTTCGCAATCCAAAAATAGCACAAAAACTTCAGTTGGCCCTTGCGACTTGCTGGTTGTCACCAAAGTAACTTCCAAATCTTACGCACACATTCATTTGGCTGTAGTGAAGCAAACTTATGGGGATATTAACTACAGCACTAGAACGTTTTTCTATAAGGGATTATATCTCGATCCAACTATCCTCTGGATCGCCCCTAATAAAACTAAGTATGTATATGTTAGTTCGTCTTATGCTACTTTTTCCTTACAAAAATATTTACATATTTATTTTATTTCTGAGCCTTTCTGCCCTCTGGTTTTATAATTTTGTTATTAGTGGTTGTTTTATTATACTGTTGCTCTTTTTGTTGTTGTTCTTTGTATACCATCCGCGGTGCTCCATCGGTGCTGGGTTAAAAAGAAGTCATCATTCTATCACCTATCGAATCTAACTTTTACACTTGATACGTCGTTGAGGTGTGTTTTATTATGCTGGCCGTCCGCCTATACAGCATTGTTGATCATTTTTGCTCCCTCGTTGAGATCGTCGTCTCTTCCCGCATCAATCGCCTTGCTCTGTGTTAGCTCCCTGGATAGCAGCATCCACATCAATTGTAAGCTGTGATGCTCATATTTTGAAACCACATCGGTTGCGGAATATTCCTCTGCCTTAGTGTCACTTAGTTTTTGTTGTGATGTAAGCTCTAGGGATCGTCCTCCCCCACCCGTCATCAACGTGTTGTGGGTGCTGAAGGTGCCGTCTGTCCCTATCCATCGGTGACTTTCAAATTCCCGGTGGGATGCTATCCGTTGCTTCCGTTGCTAGTCTCCCGTTTAGTCTACGAGCTCCGACAATACCGCACCTGGCGCTCCTGGTTCGTCATGGGTCTCCCTACCGTCCTTAGGGCTTCACCAGCCGTACCTCTTTGTTCTCCTCTAAGGAGAAGATTGCCGTAACCTATGTAATTTTTTTCCCCGAGGTCTGGAGAGCTCAGAGCTCGGTATTCCCACTCAAAAAAATAGAGACCAAAAGGACTTTGTAAGGGAAAGAGAGTCAACAGAGGAAACACAAATGAGACTTTATACAATATCCTTATCACCCTAATCCTAACCTATGGCGCAGAAGAATGGACATTAGCGGTGGTGGATATCGAAGATATCTTTAGCCGTATTGAAAACTAGATTCGTCGAATGCATTGAGGAGTTTTAGAGAAGGACATATAACAGCAAACTCAACGAGCTGTGCAGCAATATTGACTTGATCAAATAAATGAGCACCTGCCCCCTAAGATTCATACGATATGTAGCGCGAATGGATACTATTGCTCCAGGCCGAATAGTCTTCGGTTCCAACGTGACAACTATAAACTTGACTTAACTTTGATAATGACATATAAAAGAGTTACACTTACCAATCCCTGTATCCTTAGACTAACAAGGCGATTGAGTAAAAAGGTCTTGTCACGAAGGGAACTGCATTTAATACCCTAAACATTCCAATTCTTATATATGGCGCAAAGGCATGAACATTAGCGAAGTCGGAAGGCTCGAGATGAGTTTAAAACATTCTTAAGAAATTTAAGTGAATCCATACAGTTTTGAACCACATAAACCGCACAAAAATCAATTTTGTAATTTTTCTAAGAAACGTGCACAAACAGCCAAAAGGTATGTATTTTTCTAATTAGTACCCTGCATTCTATTTTTAACTATTTCCCTTTACAACTTTAATCTTTTAAAGACCGATTCTTAAAGCACCTACTTTAAAAGTAGCTAAGGGCACATTATCGATGTTTCAAAACTCGAAAACTCTAAAACAACTTTCTTAGAACAAAAACAAGAAGAATCGGATGGTAGGGGAGTAAAATCGACCAAGAAGAGAAAGACAGTGAGAGTGTGAAAGAGAAAGAGAGAGAGAGAGAAAAAAAGAAAACTTTTGCAAAATTTTTAATTTTTATCGAGTTCAGGGTAAAGCATTCACCCCTAAACTGAACGCGTCACAACGTCCGCCTTCAAAAACTTAACTAGGTTCGCAAATGAAAGTTGTGAAAATTATTCAAACTTTCCCGACTTTGGCGAAACTTTTTAAAACATTTCCGGTTTCCAATACATATACATAAGGCAAACGCAAAGCGGCAAAGTCAGAAGCAAAGGCAAAGGCAAAGGCACACCTCTACATTGCACAAAACTTTCGCTCTTCCGTTAACTTTGCCGCCTATTCCCCAAACTGGGATAAAATTATTTTCTAACACCAAGTCTGGGAAAGGATTTGTTGTTTTCCTTCTTTTTTTTTGTTGTTGTTTATGTCTTAATTTTTTTTTTTTTTTTTTTTGATATTTGTTGCCACTTTTTGACAAAATTCAAACTCGATACATTATTATCTAAGTGTTTTGGATTGTGGAAGGCGGCCTCAACCCAGGGCCATTCATCAAAAAGGAAAGGGCGGCGGAACAATTAAACTTCGCTTAGGCCAAAGAACGAGTATTTAAACAATTTTAGGAGTGCTGCAACGACTTTGCTACAGTTTCGGAGTCATTAATCTGCTAATAAGCAATCATTGAGCAAGTTTTGCCGGTATTCGAATATACGTAGTCATAGATACAATACACGTAGATACTTGTATTTTCGTTGTAGTACTATATATGAAATAGGTAAACAACATTGCTGAAACTTTTGATTTATTCTAACCCTGTGTTGTAGTGATTGCAGGGTTTTTGCCTTTTCTCGATTTGTTATCCCCGTATAAACTGCCGCACCAACACTTGTTGAAAGTCAAGGGTAAAAAGTTGATAACCTTGAGCCGAGAAGTTTGTCTCTTTGGCACCTCTCACACCATATCGCCCACAGTATCCACCATTAAAGGATCGGAAGGATGATTTTAAAACAAAACCTATTTAATTCTCGTCCAAGCTCATTGGTGGTGATGGTGACTTTTAAGTCCTGCATGGGGTGTGTCCAACAATTCTTAAATTTCGCAGAACCGAGACGGGGGTAGAACAAAAAAAAAAAAAAAAACACTTCGATTTTTAATGTGAAAAGTGTGTGCAAAGTTTTACCCGAAAAGTTTTATTCTAAGTTTGGCAATTATGTATTTTTTCTTTCTTGTTCTTCCTGTTCTTGTTTTAGCCATCTTTGTCTGGCGGGTTTGAACTCAGCTATGTATGGATACGTACATATACTCGTATTCGTAGGCTGCGAAGACGCGGCTATGTATTGTCTGACAGTTAGATGGCTGCGGTGGCGGTAAGAAGAACAACAGGCAAATTGGAACATGAAAAGTTTGTTCAGCACCAAACCTTAGTCTGTTGTTCAAAACAGTGTTTGACCCAGTTTTTGGTACAGTTTTTGGGACGAAAAGTTTACGGTTAAAGTTAGCGCTGCATGAAAATCGATGGTTGCGTTATCATTACTTTTTGGTGGTGGGTCGTTAACTCATGGAGTATTTCATTATGAGTCTCTTTAATTGATAGACCATTCTGGCGGCTTTAACACGATAGGACTTGCAGTTAAATAGGGAGAGTAAATCTAAATCTATATAGGCACACTATTGTTTCATTTGTTTTATGTTATATTGTGTCATGGATATTTGCCTATGCACGTACGAGTATTGTGCAAAGGCCAGTATTATCTTTCTGTGCGTGTTATGGTTCGGTCCGTCCTGTGGTGAGCAAGGGTTCTCCGATGTTTGAAAATCCACAACTCTCTCGTGAACACCAAGAGAAGAGACCGTCTCATAAATGGCTTGTTATTATCTCCGAATCGAAAGTCTGAGAACCTCAATAGTCTAAACGATTCAGAATAAAAACTTTGCTAACTGCAAAATGTCTCCACCTACGACAGCCTGCAGTTTTGTTAAATAAATTTCCACATTTTTATGTGGAGTGGTTTGGGATTTTTTACAGAAATTGCACCAAATTTGGATGGATGTGTGCCCTTCTTTCGGCTGCATCTGAAAACCAGAATCTCAAATAGCTCCAATTAATTACAAATATTTCGATACACTGACAGATATTTAGAGAGCCGGTTGGACAATCCATTTATGATGTTTAGGGATCGTAAAGTAAAACAGACATTTTTGGAAACCGTTTGGTTTCAATATACTTTTTCAGGCGCTTGGACCAATTTTCAAAGCACTTTATCCATTCAGAACGAGGTACCTTCTAAAGATGTGTTTTGATGGAAAACGTTGACCTAGCAATTAATTTTTGATGTAAAATTTTATAATTAAATTTTGAATGATGTGAGAACTCGCTTTTGCTTTTCCTTATTTCTCTACAGTCTTCTGGCAAACAAATGGTGGTGTATCATTCCAAATTGACCGTTATATGTTGTTCTAATGACATGGTAGCGAAATTTCCGGTTTTTCCGAAGAAACAGGCGAACAATTACTTTGAAGTGCTTTGTGCATGAACAACCTATGTTAGATTTGGCTCACCTTGAAATACCCATACAGTAGAGTCGACTGCTGTATAGTCTGTGAACGTCTGTTGTGGGGTAAACACGCTCGCAGAAATACTCGGGAATAACTAACCTGTCCCAATCTTAAAACATAAAAAGCCTATAAATTTAATAACTTAAAAACACTATAAAAATGCCGTGCACTTGTGATTAAAAAGTTGAAAGAACTGATGCAAAAATTCAGTGTGGAAATTGCAAAGTGTATTATCATTTAACTTGTGTTAATCTGCAACCTAGTGATAGTGCGTGCCTATTTTAAGAGGAACAATATTCCCTATAGTTGTGCTCTTTGTACCCAATGGAAACGAAATTCTCCCCGCTCTCACCCACCTGTATAGTACAAGAAAAAGTGTAAGACTCTAGTGGTTCCAATAACAGCACAGAAAGTATACAAAAACTACAGCTGAGGGAGGTCCACCCATCTGGACAAAACTAATGCTTTACCTTCTGCTATCAAAGTTATGAATGAGGGTTTAGATGTGAATGTAAATGCTGATGACGTTGAGAGTTGCTACGTCAAAGCAATTCAAAGTAATAAGTCTGCAAACAACTACAATAACAATAGTCAACCCGTTTTTTCGAAGAGGTCATTGAACATCGTGTGCATCAAGTTTAGATCAGCTGAGCGCAAGTAAATTATCGTAAACAACAAACGAAAGAAGCTACTGATATCCAGCTTATTTGGTGGACAACATGGACGTCATCCCATCCACATTAATGAGTCTCTAACAAAAGCCAATAGGTTATTGTTTAATAAAGCCAAAAAAGTAAAAATCGAAAAGAAGTACTCCTCCCTATGGGTAAAAAATTGTGTCATTTTAATGAGGAAAAAAGAAGGAACTAACGCATTTAAAATCAGTGCTTTGGAGGATCTAGAGAACAGATCTTAATTGTGTTTGTTTAAATTGATTTAGTTATGTTAAATAATATCAGTTCTCTAAGTGAAGATCCTCCTAATAGTTTCCTTGTAAGTTCCTTCTGTAAATTTGATAAAGAATTGTACAAAAGTGTTTTTCATTCTAATGACTTCAAAAATGATTTCTATATCGTTAACAAAATATTCGCAGTTTGCGAAAAAAATTTGATTTGCTTTTGCTGCATTTGGAATCATTTATTAATAAGCCTAAACTAATTTTTGTTACTGAAATATGGATCTATGATCATGAAGACGATTTCTATAATATACCTGGTTATAAGATTAGATTTATACAAAGTGTAATAACTCCTATGCTGCAGGTGGTGTAGCTGTTTTCATCTGTGAGAACTTGAATCCTGAGTGCTGTGGATCAAATCTAGTAAGTTCTGATATACTTAAACTTTCTGTCACTATTGGTGCACAAAAATTTATTATTATGTGTTTCTATAGGCTACATGATGTAAGTAGTAATGAGCGTTCAAAAAATTGTATTATTCTGGGTGATATAAATATCGACATCCTATGTGATTCAGTAATTGTTGAAAGATGTCAAGCCTTACTGTCAGGGAATGGTTTTGAGTCTTGCATAAATGAGCCAACTAGAATTACTGATAATTCTCAAACTTGTATTGATCATATCTATGCAAGACTCAGTCGCAATGCTAATTTATCTTTGATTAGTACTATTTCTGATTTCAGAATCTCCGATCACTGTATGACATGTATCTGCTTTAAATCTAAACGTTCATACTCGACCTAGCAATAACAGTAATCAGTCTAAACCGGTAAATAGAATAGATTTTTAAGGACTAAATACCCGCTGGATATATGAAAATTGGATAGATATTTACCGTGAATCTAATCCCTCTAGAGCCTTTGATTTATTCCTATCTGTTTTGAAAGGTCATGCTAATTTGTGCTCATTTCCCTTAGGGAGTAGTAGGACCAATCTCAAGAAACTAAAGCCATGGATGTCGAACTACTTACTTAAAAAAATTTAAATCAAAAACAAACTCCTTTTAAAATATAAAAAACGTCCTAATGACATACATGTTAGAGAAGCTTATGCAAAGATTTCCAATGAAGTTAAAATCGAAACTCCTTTATGTAAAGAAAAGTACTATGTCAATAAATTCCATAGGGCTAATGAAAATTTAAAACAGGAATGGCCTTTAATAAGTCAGCTCTTCAAAACAAAAAAATGCATCTTCAGGTGCACCATCTAGTATAAGGTTTAATGATACAGTCATTGAAAATTCTTCTGAAATTGCCACCAATACCTTGACTGATGCCGGTTTTAACAATACTCCCAACTCTTGCCTACAAAGATGTTTCGACATAGAAAAAAGGCATGAAACCAGTTTTTACTTTAAACCAATTTCATCTATTGAATTGTTTAAAACCATTATGTTGCTGAGCAAATCAAATCCACCTACTCGTAAAAGTTATTCGAGTGCATTTATTAAGAAGATTGCGTTAAATATTGTTGACGTTTTAGCTCACGCTTATAACGAAAGTATATTCCACGGAATCTTTCCTGACAACCTAAAAGTTGCTGAAGTTATACCAACTTTCAAAAAGGGAGATGGATCTAAACTGACAAATTTCCGACCAATCTCTATTCTCTCTGTTTCAAAAATTTCAAAAATTTTTGAGAAAATAGTAAAAAGTAGAATTATTACCTTCCTGGTGAAAAATTCTTTTTTAAGTATAAATCAATATGGCTTTGGAGCAGGTAAATTAACGGAGGACGCGCTCTTAAACTTTTGTAGTTTAGTTTATAATAGTTTGGACAACAAAAAAAATGACCGCTTCGCTATTTTTAGACATTACTCATTTGGCACTGTGGACCACGAGCTCTTACTAATAAAGTTAGAAAAGTCAGGCTTTAGAGGGTTTATGCTGAATTGGTTTGCATCATATCTCAAGGATAGGAGGCAAATGGTTAAGATAGGGGACCATTTTAGTAAATGCCTTGACATTCAGGTTGGTGTCCCACAAGGATGCGTTCTTGGCCCTATCTTATTCTTAATATTTATTAATTCTATATTTAGTTAAAATTTGAAGGGTACACAAACTGGTTTTGCAGACGATATAACTTATACATACTCCAATAATTAAATTTTTGACTTGGTTGCTGATGTTAACCATGACTTAGAAGTCTTAAGGCATTGGTTTGGTATGCACAAGCTAGTAATAAGCTATACAACGAAGATTAGGTTTTTCAACCTACCTGCATTGGATCTACACTCGCCAGATTTGATATTCCACAGTACAGATTGTACGAGGGCGGGTCAATAAGTCAGTGACTTTTTGAATTTCTGACCTCTTTACTGAAACAGCAACACTGCTCCTGTCAACAGGCATCTGTCAGTTGACTCCTGTCAAAATTTAAACTTGCTGCGTCAGTTAGTTTGTGTTTGACAGCTATTTTTATCAGACTACTCACTAAAAAAAAAGAAAAAAGTTCTTTTCCACCAAGACAATGCAAGGGTGCACACATGTGCAGTTGCCATGGCAAAAATCCATGAATTGCGCTATGAATTGCTCCCTCATCCACCCTATTCTCCAGATTTGGCTCCGAGCGACTACTTCTTGTTCCCAAACCTGAAGAAATGGCTTGGTGGAAAAAGATTTGACTCCAATGATGAAGTCATCTCGCAAACAAAGGCCTATTTTGAGGACCTCGACAAATCATTTTTTTGGAAGGGATAAAAAAATTGGAGAAGCGTTGGACAAAGTGTATAGAGCTCAAGGGAGACTACGTTGAAAAATAAAATTATTTTTTTATCAAAAATCTGTGTTTTATTCTAAAAGTCACGGACTTATTGACCCGCCCTCGTACTAATGTGTGTGTGAATACTGATATTTGTCCTATCAATAATTGGTCAAATAACAATAGCGGTGATCCTAGTTGCTTATCTAAGTGCTTTGTGATTGAAAGGGTCGCTGATTTTAAGTACCTGGGTCTACACTTTGATAATACAATAAACTGGGGCTTACATATTTCTTCACTAAAAAGGTATCTTCTGACAACTACTTATGTAGGTACTATATCATCTAAGACTTTCTTGCTCTCGCAATCTGTTAGAAACGGTCTACTATGGCTTAGTGCAATCAAAGTTTCAGTATGGATTGGCTTACTGGGGCGGTACTTATGACAATAAGATACAAACTCTGATTATTAGCCAAAAACATATTCTGGGAACTATTTGGAAAAAAAGACGATGCGAACAGAGCTTCGTACTTTTCCGCAATTCAAAAATTCTTCCACTGAAGCATCTATACTTTTATAAAGTTTTAAAAATATTTTTTATAAGAAGTGGTTATCTATTGAATCAAAATTCAACTTCCTATGCACTTCGTAGTAATGACAGAAATTTGGTTATCATTCCAACATACAGCACTCATAAATTTTTTAATTTCAGTAGCACCTAGGTTATTTAATCTACTACCTTTTGAACTTCGGAATATTAGGAAATCCTATTCATTCTATAGAGGAATAAAAAAATGGCTTTTTAATTTTGACTTCAAAGAAATAAATCACTTAACAAGAGTCATAAGTTGAATGGTTTTGTTTTTTTGTTTTTTTGATTGTTTATTCTTTTATTTTTTATTTAGAAGAATTAATTTGTTGGTCATCAGTATGCTGCAATTGTCAATTAATAAATTATATTTTGCGTACTAGCACCCCACAACCCTCATATAATCGGTCGTTTTATTAAATATTTATAACTCGATACATTCGACACTAGTTTTTCTTAAATTATAGAATGTATCTAATTAATTTTCAATGATTGTCTTTATAATAGGAAAACACTTTTAGTAACTCGCTATTATTGTTTATAAATTATCTATAATTCTAAATTTGTTTATATTACCATCAGTATTATAGCATTATTGTACTAAAAGCTTTGAGTTAAATGGAATTTGAAATAAATAAAAAAATAGTTTAGGGCTTATATATATCCATGATTAGTTGCTGTCACGATCTTATAGAATCCATAGGAATCCACTACTGAGATAAACATTACAAAGCGAGCTAAGGCTGAATATATTTATACAGTTTATAGACCACCGGGATTCAGTGTTAAAAAGTTCATCGAAGTACTCCAAAATAATCTCGGACAAATAGTAAAAACGAAGAACAGAGATATTGTTGCGACGGGCGACATGAATTTTAATTTCCAATATATTCCTGCAAGCCAGGTGAAGAACTTCCTTAAAATGTTCACATCAAGGAACAATGATTAATGTCGTTATTGAACATACTAGAATATATGTTAACAGGTTGCATTAACACTGGTCGAACACATTGCAGTAAGGATATCAGACGATAAAATGTTATCAGTAGTTATTGAGAGTGATATATCCGACCATTATCCTGTGATGCTTGGTACTTGTGGTGAAATTGAATCTTCTCCGAGTGCTGTCAATGACAAAACTTCGTCATTCATCAAAATCAGACTGGTGGATGAATACAGTTCTGAATGGCATTGATGTAGAAGAAATCTATAGCAATTTTCTTAACAAACTTCAGGAAATACCATATACAAGAAATCGACTTCAGAAAAACCAGGAGCTGAATGCCGGAATAGTCAATGGATCACAGCCAGCCACAGAAATTAATTTTATCGAAGATGGAGACTTAACAAATCTTACGAGGTTGAGTTTAAGAAGTTTAGAAACAAAGTAAATAAGTAAATTCTTATACAAAAATCATCCGATTATAAGGAAAAATTCAACCAAACAAGGAAAGATCCTCGCAAAACTTGGTCCATCATTAATGAAATCCTTTGAAGAAAAAAACCAAGTGTTAATGAAGTCGTAATGAAAAATTTTCCGTCCGAATAATGTCTTACAACTTTGGCAAACAATTCCGCCGATCATTTCAGTAACCAAACTTTTCGAATAGTACATAATTGTGACATAATTGAAATCGAAGAAGTACGCTACATATTACAACTACACCTGTCTCAAAAATAATCAAATTAACTTTTAATCAAGGCAAGACTTCAAATAATTAAAAAAAATCAGTGCTACGGCCTATATATAAACAAGTGTACACAAATTTAGTCTCAAATTGCAGACTTATATCAGCAATTATCGAAAAGTGCCCTGAAGAAATTGTGGCTAGACGATTGCTTAACATAACTTTGTTGAAAGTCATTCCATTGTCCATGAATAATAAGAGTACCAGTCAGCTTATGGAGAATTTGGAAACACAATAAATGAAAGCCTAAACAACAGTCACCACGTCTTGGTACTGTTTATGAACTTCAGTAAGACGTTCGATACTCTGAACCGCGCTAAGTTAATTGTCTCACTTATTCGATTTGGGATCAGAGATAGGCTTTTAGATTCGTTTCGTGATTTCCTGACCGGCAGACATTTTCAGGTTAAGGTTAAAGTTGCCTTTAGTAAAGAGATAACAGCATCCTTCGGCGTTCCACAAGGATCCAAATTCGGCACTCTGTTATTTACTCTTTTTACTAACGAGTTATTGCGTGTCTACACAAATAGCCTTCCTCTTGCGTTCGCGAACGATTTCGCAATACTTGTTAAACATAGAAACGTTGATAAAGCTGATAAATGGTGTCATGATAATGGTCTCATCCTGAATGCATCGAAAACGAAATTAATGCACATTCGTGGACAACATTACAAAGTTACATTCGTGGACAACATTACAAAGTTATTCAACAAATCGTTGAACACCACAGATATCTGAGAGTGACTACTGACAGCGACTTTCTTTGGCATAGACATAACGACTCATCTCGCTCAGACTTGAAGAAAACGCTCTTTTCTACAGTCTATCTTAGGCATCAATCGACGCAACAAGTCCGAAAATAGGTTTGCTATGTCCTTTAAGTTGATGTGTGGAATTCTCGCATGGGAAAACTCGTCAAAGGTACCTTGATAAAATACAAAATTTTCAAAACTCCCAAGGTATTGGGAGCGCAGCAAATATTCAAAATGACTGTAGCGTTTGAATACTATGATGACACCCGCTTAAGGAAGCGTATTGACCATAAAATGAATACAAGAAGGTGGGCCCAAGGAATGCTACAAGTTCCTATGTAATATAATACTTACGGCCGAAGCTGGTTAAAGCACAGCGTTCCTTCAATCCTGAATGAAATTCCACAGACGCTAAGAGCATTGCAAATATAAAATCCCGTAAAAAGCCATTAAAATAGTTTTTTTTTATGTGAGATAAAATAATTGTATTATTTTCATACATTTTATTTGAAGTACTATTGATTTAAGTTCGTGTTAAACCTTTATATTTTCTTTATAGAGAGAAATTAAAAATAATATTTGTATGTAATTCCAAACTGGCATTGTACCTATAGAATTCAAACTTGTGTAAAACCATTTAGCCTGGCAACGTAATCTTCTGCCAACAGGCTTATACAATTTTAAAGACGATGAGCTTAGTAAATAATAATAAAGAAAAGTTATGGACGTATTCTGAAGCATCGCGATCGGATTTTTTTAACATTTCTTTTTACCAAACGACACGAGCCGTTTCTTGAGCGATTGTCAAATTATGCGATATCCAAAGCGAAGATATCTTTTGACGACCAAATGTTCGTGCAATATTCCTTGTATGTGAGCGAAACTAACGTTCAAGCATGTCTCAATTTCACCATAAGTCAAATGACGATCTCGTAATATCAGTACACCTACAGCATCGACGTTTTCTGGCACAGCAACCGATTTTGGGCAACCTTCAGGATTTAATTCCATTTTTTAGTTGAGATGAATTTTTCAAGTCTCTGTAATAGCACTCGTATGACAAAGCGTTCTGAACACATGTGCCATTAAAAACGTCAAGCTTTACGAAGTTGAAAGCAGGTTTGACGTATCTATACCGATATTGGTATAACCCAAAACATAAGTTGCAACCTATTAAAAGACTATTAAAACGGAATTCACCTTCTCTAGCACGAAATCCACAAGACAAGGACCTGAGTCCTACAAACTAATTCATTCAGCCAAATATTGCATCAAAGTAGTTTGGGAGTGTTAAAAAATTCTAAATATTAGGGTGGTACATTTGAAACGCACAAACTGCATGCAGTCGTGCACTATGATATTTACTAGTGAATGATGGTTTTTGGCTTTTTTCGCTGCGCATTTTGTCGATTTGCCTACAATATAACTCTAATGTGACTGTTTTCCCGCATTTGAGAAACGAATAAATCCACAACCTACTCACTCGTTTACCATACTTTCACCATTACGACTTATGGTTGCAGTTGAGACTTTGAACCTTACTGCAACACAAAAACAGTCAAAGCTTAATTTTCTTCTAAAGCTGTCCCTTGTGTATTATTAATAACCTCATACGTCTTCCCTTTGGCTTATTTTTGAGCGGAAAATCTACTTCGCCGAACTTGGTAAGCTCTAAAACTTAACATTAACACTAGAACTAATACTTTCGTCCTCAAAACTCTCTTACTAGATTATCTATTTATTATTATAAAATCGTAAAAACTCATGCCTGTGCATGGAAAATCTGTTTAAAAAAAACACTTTGGTTATGTTTGTACCCAAATCAACTTTTTGTTTGTCCGAGCAATACAAAACAATTACTGAACCGATTTTAATGAAGTTTTCACTATTCGTTAACTCATTTCTCAACTTACAAACTGCGATACTACCGTTGGAAAAGAGCCGGAGTTACAATTAAAAAAAAAAAAACATTTCAAAACAAAAATATTTTTAAAATTTGAACTACTTCAACATCTGTAGTACAAATAAGGACATACCTAGCTATATGTACATACATGTAATACATAGTTCAGAACCAGAGTGATGCAGTCACCGATCTAGCGAAAACATAACCATCAAACATCTTATTCATATTCTATGTATCATACACAAATGTGCATGTTCACTTAAAAGAGAAACAAAGAAACAAAACAGCTAACAAAATTTTTTTTTCAATGCTCACTGGTGTAACATCAGTTTCAATGATCCTCGCTGGGTTGTAATTAAATCTTATAAGGTGAATAAATCTAGTAATATCAATGATTTAGGATAACAAAAGAGCTCCTATTGGCATAATATTTTTCCTACTCCGACTCTGTTAGGTTAGGTTAGGTTAACCAGGGATATGATGGATATGCCACCACACTGACACCAGACACCAAAACGGGCCCATATTAATCCCTGTGGAACCAGTTGAATTTGTCTTCAAATGACGAAAACCTAAACAATCGCATTGGTGGGACACTCAATTTCCTGCAAAAGCCAAGAAGGCCTTTGAAGTTCGTGCCGTCTATTTCCTCTAGGTTTTCGAAAAAGTATTTCCCTAAAAAAATTCTTCGACTATGCGATATTGCCTCGCATTCACACAGTATGTGCGTTATGTCCTCAACAGTTTGCAGATCATCGTATAATCTGCAGATATTCGTATCTGACAATTTGAGTCTCTTTGCGTGTAGCCCCAAGAGACAGTTTCCTGTCAGGATTCCTATTACTGTCCCAAGCTTATCCCTGTTTAATTTTATTAACTTCATAGATCTTTTGACGTCAAAAAGCGGCCGAAGAGCCTTGAATAAACTGTGTTCTTCAAGACTTGACCACATTAGATTGGCAGTCTTTGTGATTTTTTCCGCGATAGTGCCCCTCACTGTGCAAAGGGGTGGTTTGATATTGGCAACCTCAATATTATCGAGTAGCCCTCCTTTTCTTGCAAGCTCGTCCGCTTGTTCATTTCCTTTAATTCCGCAGGGTTCTGGCGCCAAGGATAGTCTTACCCGGCTCTGACTGCATAGTGCTTTGCGCACTGTGCGACAGCCCCTGAATGTTGACGTTGGTTGATTCAATTGCCTTGATTGCGACCTAGCTATCGATATAGATAGCGATATCTCTTTTGGATACCGATTTTATCTGCATTAGCTCAGCCGGCTGAGGACAGACAGAACCTCTGATTGGAAGACACTGCTTGCGTCCGTTAGTTTTACAAACACTCTTAGTTCTGGGACTTCTGAGAAGATACCAGAACCTGTTCTTTCCTATATTCTGCATAGTCGTATGGAATGTTTTTTAAACACACGAATCATTTCCATGCAATATGGAGCTACACTGAACCGCACGGGACAGCTGTAAGCAATGATTGGCCTAATTAAAATACAAATACTGATTGAGCTAGATACCAAAGTATCTAGCTTCTCACCTCTAATGACAGACCCTAATAAATATGATTGTTTCCAATATTTGAACACTGATTGTCAATGTCCAATCGTCGCAATACCCCTTAATATGATCGAAACCATGCTACAACAGGATGTTAGTGACCTCAATCACGCCACAAAACTGTCTGCCTATACTGTTGCGATGTTTATCGGTATCGATCAATCAACTCGCACTGTGGTCAGCCATTTTCTTGTATATCAAGATACAACTTCCCATTCAATAAATATCCGCAACGACTACTTTA
Organism: Volucella bombylans; assembly: GCA_949129095.1. Taxonomy (NCBI): domain Eukaryota; kingdom Metazoa; phylum Arthropoda; class Insecta; order Diptera; family Syrphidae; genus Volucella; species Volucella bombylans. The sequence continues at coordinate 125,352,110 of OX422143.1, read as the reverse complement.
CGAATGATCAGTAAATCGAAACCGGAAGGATTGTTGGTCTTGTATGTTTGCAGGCTACAAAGGTATTGAATTTAATCTTAAGTCCGAAGATTTGAACGGAACAAATGGTATTCGAAATTTCATTGGAGCTTTATGTAGGGTGTAGCAAACGACCCGTCGATTGCTTAGTGATTCAATTGACTGTGCTGCATTTAGGTCCTTTACGAATTTTAATTCTAGCAGGTGTAAAGTGGTTATAGAGCAATATACTCTAATTTTGGGCTTAAATTGTACATTTCTTGCAAAGTGTATATATTTATTTTTAAATAATTTTTTAGAAAACAACAGGAATTGGGTTAAAATCAAAAATTTGTATATTGAATCCTCAGTGAATCAATAATTTCATGGGTAGTATGGCACGTAGACGATTGAACCAAAGTGAAAAATAAGGTTCGATTTCAAGGCGCTCAAGATTTAAGTTCGCGAACTCCTGTAACTGGACTTTAGTTTCTTCACCAGCTAGATTTTATACGGGTGTTTTTTAGTGAAAAATCTATGTGAAAACCTACTGAAAGGATAAAGGATTACCCTTGCCAATCGCTGTTTCTTCGGCCTTAAACCGCAAATGAGCAATAAGGCCTGGCCAAGAAACGCAAAGGAGACATTAGTTGTTTAGCCATATTAGGCGATACATGTAGAGCAAATAATTATCAATCTTCCAGCCTGAAGAGTTTTTGGTTCGAATTCGGAAGGAGAGCGCAATAGAGGAAGACCTTTCTTCAGTGGCGCTCAGAAGTGGAAGAGACCTCAATCAACTTGGAGTTCCGAACGGGAAATCTAGATCTACTCTTAACTGCAGTGCTATTTAAATAAGTAAGTCAGTAAGGAAGAACAATGGCCAAACTGCACCGAATTAGTTCCGGATCTTTCGCGACATTTGCACTTACAGCTTTCTGAAAACACATTATTTTGTCTGTGAGTCGTGTAGAATTTATGTGGAGCATTCGCAACACGACATAAAGCGAATTGATTTAGCCTATAAATGCGGCTTTCCATCCAGTTGCCAAGAGTCCTAAAGAGTAGGATTGAAAGAAAACTTACTCAGCAGTTTTGCCATCGTTGAAGAGGTCCTATTATGTGTTACATCTGCACTTGCGCATTTCGGTTTGTTAAGAATATTAAGTATTCTTGTTACTACGAGAGTACTTCAGATCGCATTGAATATTCGGCTCGTTCCAGGGCATGTATGAGACAACCTGAAATCTTTTCACCAGCTTCGACCTGTGCATCAAACTGATAAAAAAATATACATAAACTGTTAGCCAGACAGTCCGTAGTTGACCCAGGCCTAGTCTTTTCCACAGACTGCCTGTGTTGTTCATTTTATTTTTTTCTATTTTTTCTGACTTTGAACGGCGAGAGAGTGAGAAATAGTTTTCTATTTTCCGAAGAAGAGTTTTAATGTTTTTTGTTGGCCGAGTTTTAGATCCAGAGGCACTTGCATAGTAGTCGCCAAACTTCCAAAAGAATCTCCCAATAGGTGTGTCACGGACGATTTTTGATTTTAAACTTTTTGAACAGTCTGTTAGCAAGTTAGGGCTCGTGTAAGCTTCAAAATCATTATATTTGAAATATTGTGCGAAACTCAAAGGATTTTTAGAGTATAAAACTTTAAAATAAAATCGTGGTAATAGCGATGTTACTATCGTTACAATTTATATTGCTTAGATATGATTTTGAACAGCCACAACTGGTTCGTATAAAATGAAACCAAAAAGTAAAATTTTCCAGCGACGTATGTCAATAGCAATGTGGCTAACAAGTCCTGCAGCTGGCTCCCCGTCCCAAGTTCATCGGCGTAGACTAGCGACTTCATATACCCCAAAGAAAAATCACACCATCTTGGAAACCAATGCAAAACTTAGCATTTTTACCTTCAATAAAATGATTGTGGCGCACGCTGCCTGATATGTTGTACCGTCTTCATTCAACCACAGCTCTTCCACATAAAAATCTTGAACTGTATAGGGGATATCAGGATAAAAGAATTACTTCTTCGGTCTTATGATACCAACCCGACAGGGGAAAACGAAAGTAGTTCTAATGGGTTAGAAATAAATGCAAGTCCCCTTTCTTATGCGTGGGAAACCAAAATTGGGAGAAAAATTTTACAGTTCACGAAGGGTAGCAGACATTTTTGGTCATTTATCAAAAATATAAAAAATTGTGTCTCATTCTCCATACCAATGCATATTTATAATGAAATGACATTTCAGCTATCAGTTCTTTGGATCAGTGCATCCATTGTACATTGTCTCGGCCTATACTTGACTATTTCGAACTTATAATGGGCCGAATTCGGTATCGCATTCGTGTATTCGTAGTACTCAGATTTCTCAAAAAAACCTATTGCTCCACATTATATACATCGCTTTCTTCTTCAGAGGTATCAATCCACGCTAGCAAAACTACGAACTGCGTAAAATTTTTCATCAACCCTAGTTTTTAGGGTTCTTTTCGATCTATGCAGCAGTTGTCCAGCATCTCTCTAAAAAGGTTGAATTTTCTTTTCTCTTCTCCTGCAAACCCATTGCATTTAAGACCCTTCCGTCTCAAGAACTGAAAACGCTATCGTCAGCTCGTGAAATATCTCCAAACACGAAAACTTCTAATTGATGATGACCACTTATGATTTTATGGCATATCTCACCGAAAAGTAGAACCATGGTCCCCGCCAATCTAGTGTAAGCAAGATAGCTGGAAGAGTTTAGCATCATTGCGTTTTGTGAAATATGCATGTATTTAGGTTCGCCGAGTTTCTTCTGTAATGGATTAGTAATTACCTTTCGGAAAGTTCAAGAGCGATATCTGCAAAATAAATGCTGGTGTGCCACATTGCTCCATTCTATCTACGGAACTCTTTTAAATTTTCACAAATGATCTTATTAGGTATTTGATGGCAGCCAACGCTGGAATGACCACATATTCAGTGCCATTAAAAATGCTGCGAAATGTCTAAGTTTTGTTTACTTCTCTTGTCTTTGCACTATTTTCCATCACAAATACTGTATTGAAATTGCCAGTAGCATTCCGCTCCTTTAAAATTCCGTCTCGTTATAAATGTTCTTCAGGGTACCCTCAAGCCCACTTTTGGAAGTGGTCTGAAATACCGTGATTCTTTCCTGAAAAAATCTACATGAAAACAATTGCTACTAAACCCATAAAAAGTCATACCAAGGTACGAGTAGTATTAATATAAAATACAGGACAAATTCTTCATGGTTTATCTCAAAAACGAAGGCCGAGGCTTTGTGACAGATCACTGCCATATTAAACAGTGAAGACCGAACGAAGAAGAAGAAACATCAAAGCATATATTTTGAGTGCTATGCACATAAAGAGCGAACCGAGTTTCGCACCAAATTTGGAATATATAGCTCTGTCTTAAGAACATCACAAAATTGAGGTCGAAGCGCACAACAATAGATCAATCAATCTTCAATCTACCAGGAGAAAGTTTAAATCCTCTGTAGGAGTAATGAAGAATTGACTCATGAATTCGGAATCCTTTACTAAGTCTTGGTTCGTGATGGGTTGTTCCTATCTTTATTAGGTGCTACAATTGAGATTGTAGTCATTCGACTCGGACTCACGAAGTGCTAAATATTCTGAAGCCAGATTATGTTCGGGTAAGATCCATAAACAAAAACCAAATCAACTACAATATTTTATTCATAGTTAAATGCCAATGAAAAATATTCAACTTCATGAATGTAATGTCAATGTTCGTAATGTTTGCTTGATACTAGAGTATTCCGAAACCAAGTTATACTCTGCACATGTATAAATATACGACTACGGGTATTTCTGTAATTTAATTTTTACAGTATGATGAAAACATTAATTTTCCCGCTGTCAATGCTAATGTTTCTTCGTCATTAACGTCACATAAATAACAATTTTCATCCTCATTATCAAATCATGTACTTACCATTAAATGCTTATTCACCTCAAGACCTCCTCACTATTTCAGTGCCTCAATGCGGTGTAATGCATTTTTGCTTGGTGTTCGTAGTCTTGTTTTTGTTTGCCTTGTCGTGACATCGAAAATTAGCACGAATCAGCGGTATTAATGGGACCAGTTTGCGACCGGTACAGAGATTTCAACGATACAGCGCATTAAAAAATTCACTACAAATTCGCATTAAATCTTACCGCCAACTAACATTCAAGTAGATGACGACGGACAATTACAATAACGACGACAGGCAAAACGACGAAAGCCAACAACAACAACGACGATGACGACGACAACAACTTTTCGCCCGATGGTACTCGTAATGGTGATGAAAACACTACTGCAGGGGCGGAATTAAACAGAGGGTGAGCTGATTTTGGTCTGAGAGCACATTTACTAGAGTAATGCTTAAGTCGGCCGACCAAGCAATGCGTTAACCCTCATTTTTGAAAGAACAAAACAAGGGGTTGCATTCGAATGACGACAAAATTCCTTGGTGGCTAAATTCAGGGTTAAAAGTCTTATTCTCATTTTATGGTAGAGGTGGAAATTGGGTACCCTTTTTGGCTGATGGTTAAAGGGTTGCATGTTGTCACGTTATTCCTCGGTGTCTACTGTTGGTAATATATCTTACGGAAGTCTTCGTTACCCTTATAAAGCAATAAAAAGGATTTCCGTTTTACTATGATTTCTTGTCGAATACACGGGCTCTTCGCCCAAGAAACTACCCTTTCGAGAGCGGTACGAGTTTTATTCGTATACCAGCAGCCGCCTTAAGGGTTACAAAAAGGCCGAAAAGCAAAAATAAGAAAAAACACAAAAAAAAAGAGTTGTGTGTAGTAATCGATTAATTCGATTTAGATTGAAATGATGGCTTTGAAAACACGTTGAACGAAAAATTATTTATTGATATTTTGTTTTATGTTTTAGTAAGGATACTCTTATTCTTACTCTTACTCTTACTCGTATGCTCGTCCCTGTTTCTGTGCTCATTCGTGTTTTTTCTTGTGAAGGGGATAATCGTTTACTTATTGAGATCTGGAGTGAGCGGGTTCTTTATGGGTTGTTTTGGTTGTTTTTTATGATTTTGTTTAGGCACTTGCTTTGAGATATCCATGAATTCGTGTGTCCTTGACATATATTTGATATATCGGGTTATTCGATTTTTTGTTTTGCGACGGGGGTTTTGAAATTGAATACATAGGCTGACAGTTCATTGAATTTGAATTTATTACTTAATGTATTGATAAAGTGTAGAGACAAGATATCTTTATTAGAAGCATTCCCCTTAAGTACAGTTAGAATAACTTTTTTCAGAATTCAGATTAATTTGGTGTGATTTTTACAACTCAACCTAGTGATAGCTACAGAGGATCTCATGAAGTTCCATCGATATTGCTCTGACATAATGTGTAATCATCTTGTAAGAAATACTTTCAAAACTAAGTAGCATTAAGGTTCTATCGACATCCCTCTGAGAGAATGTGTCCAGCTTGTAAGAAATACTTTCAAAACTCAGAAAGCGTCTGCACGGAATTCACTTTATTGTGAATGATAGGCTAAGATACAAAGTAGGCTTACGCGACTGCTTCAATGTAATACAAGGCTATCAGAACCGCAAGCAAGTCTATTTCGAAAAGTGTCCTGTGATCGACAGATCAAAATAGATTGATCTTACCTCACAAAAAATTACGAATTCTAAGAAAAATAATTTCGAAACTGAGGACATGGTAGAGGCCTGGTTTCAGCTTAATGAATCTATAACATCATCCTTCAGTAATAGTTGTGAGGGTAAATTTGAAGGTATGTATGTATCATAGTGGAATAAGCAACTAGCATAGCTATGCTGAATGGATAGAAAAATGTTGAATCAAACAAAACGCATCAGTTGATGGGGCAATTAGAAATCCATATTAACCAAATTCAACACAGTTGAGTTGAGAAAATCTTTGATAGGAACTACAAAAGACTAGAATAACTCCTGGCTATCGCACGTATCAAAGGGCCTTTTGAGAGTACCTTGAACAGCATGGGTCTTTTACTCAAATCAGATGGTACATTCACATTCACAAAAGACTGTCTGAAAAACTGTTCAGTCAGGGCAAAGTTAAATTTAAACATTTCAAGGTAACGGGAACTGAATGAACCTTTCCAGGTTTAATTCGAAATTACCAGGTCTCCATGCTACCAACTATCGTTGCCTTATTTAGGTCCCGCTTCAATCTGAAACACATACCATATACATGGAGGGAGATAAGCGCAGTATTTATCTCCAAATTAGGTAACAAACCCAGTGAGGTACCTAAATCTTACCAACTTATAAGCTTGACATGGTTTTATCTTTAAAAAAATTGGAAAGACAAATAGATGTTTCATATCAGAGAATGCTTAGATAAAAGTAAAATTCTGAAAGAAAGATGGCGGCACTTTATGTCTAGCATTACAGATAAAAGACGCCTAAGAGATCACAATATAAGGTTTCCTATGTATTGAAAGAGTCTTTAACAATACGCGTACGATTCCATCTCTAAAATCATGGAACTCAGGAACTCAATCTACCTGCAGATGGGCACGCCTGATGCAAGAAAGCTGTAGAATAAGCCAAAGACTCTACATAAAGAGTTTTTCTTTCACCTTTTCTATGGTCACTTGCCATCGACGACTTACTATTCTTGGTGTTCTACTATTTATGTATTGTACTTAGGCTACAAATCAATTGGCAATGTTGATGAATTGGTTATCATCGTTAAAGGCAAACAACCAAAGATACAAAATTTCTAAAAGTAGTGACTGACAAGACGTAGGGGCTGTCACCGAGGAGGCTATGATGAGGGTAATTATATCATATGCGTCGGTTGTCTGGTGGAACAAGCTCTCAGGAAAATCCATCACTGCTGCTTTTGTCAGACTCCAAAGGGGTCTGCATGGCGGTTTTCATTACCACGCTTGACTCTGCTCTAAAAGCACTGATGAATTATTCTCCCCTTGATATTCCCAAAGCTATAGGTCGTGCGGACGGGGCGTCGCTGAGTTATCAAAGCTTGTTCCAATAATGAAATTGTCCAATAAAAACCGAGGGTAGAGTATAAATTGGTTTTATCGTAATGGCTTTCAGATTTTAACTACAATTACTACAATTTCACCCGCTATTGGTCCTGTTGAGTGGCAGGACCCCTTGTAGTCTAAACTAAAACATGGTACCGTGGGAGGCAGGGTCCCCCGGACTTTAATCCGGGTCTAACTTGTAGAGGAAAGCCCCTCTAGTGGGAGCGTCACGGTGGCTGCGGTTTAAACCTAAAACGCAGGAAGGGTCTTCCAATTGGTTTTGACTCTATGTAGAGTTGTAAAAAGTACTGGGTGCTGTAGCTCTAATATCGGATTCATACCAAGGATGGAGCTTGTGACCTCAACAAACTTGTGACCTTAACTTTGGTATTACACGCGATGCCAGGCGTATCCTAGCTCTATGAATGTATAGGCATCCCGCGAACTTGAGTTTTTATTGACAGGTGTTCACTTTAAACACAAGAGCCGTCCTGTCTTATGACGGTATGCATGATGGAATCACACCAGAACTTCTGTTGCTGCAAAAATAGGAAATCGACTTGATTTCGGTCATAGCCTCAGCCGGGAAAAGAATGTCGTCGGGTCTTCACGGATTCCACTTCTCGTTGAGAAAAGTTGTAGGTGTCTTCCAAGCGGAGATGTACACAATCCTGATGGCAAAGAACTTCATTCTGAAGAATTGGTGGAGGAGGCGAAGTGTTTGCATCTGCGACAGCGTCCCAGATCACAATGAGATCACGCGAAATGAAATCCCCATGGACTTCCTAGGCCAGGCCCAGGAGAGAGTTTTCAGGGCCTGAATCTACATTAGGGCTGCATGAAGCCATGGTTGGGGCAGTTGAGCTTAATCTCTAATTTGATCGCAGACCAAACGAATGCTTCCTAATGTCGCTAAGAGGTCAACAGTTTCTTGCTGTCCCTCAGTAGGAAAGACTGCAGTCTGCTTACTGGTATCGTTTCGAAATACTACGCTTTTGCTTAGTACTTAAGTGTGCTGGGCATAAGTGATACAAAATCCTGCGATGCTTGCTGTCAAAGACGACAATGACGACAATGTTGTGCATTATTTTATGCCTATATTCGCATAACTTTTCGATGAGAAGGTGGTACTGGCACCGTATGTAAGCACTTAAACACTGCAGTACTTACTCATATTTCTTCGAAAAACTACGAAATTTCAGTAAAATGGACTAGTTCTTTGAATAAGTGCGCTGTTCCGACAAAAAAAAAAAACATATACGAGTGCTTACTATACTTTGAAAATATTATTTTCTATGGCAGGTATGTACTTAAATATGTAAATATTAAAACTTGCCGCAAGGGATAATAAAATAAAAATTTAAATTCGACATACTATTGTGTTAATTATTAAGGTCTTCATTTAATTTCTATAAATTCAGAAAAACTTGTATTTGACAAGGGAACCTGAATGCTTTCCTTTTGTCAATATTTCAGAAGTCAATATACGAGTATTCAAAATTTACAATAAAGCTTATAAAAGTGTGAAAGTGTGGTTGTGGAAACTCTTGTACTCGTACATATTTTTGGTAATCATATTATTCCAACATGTGATCCAGTAATTGAATTTATTAATATTGTAACTTTTGCGTATGTACAATATATGTACAGGCCTGCCTCTCATAAAGCCAAGACAGTTTAGCAATGTTGCGTTGTCGATTGTTTAGAACTCTCTCGTATATATTTTAAAAGTATGCGAAATTATCTCCAGCGATCAGTTGCTGTGGAATAAGTTCTCCTTCCACTGGTTAGACATCTGAACGACTCTTATTACTTTATTGAACAAAATCGCGAGCTATTTCAATCTAAGATTTCCTATTGTAGATTATATTTCTGAGGGTATCTGACCAGGCCGGACTGCATTGTACTTCTGAATTCGGCTTCTGTAATATCTGCCGTTTCCTGCTCTTTCTGATCAATATTTCGGGGGAGTTTTTGATCAGTAAAGCGTTAAAGTACTCTCTCCACCTATTTCAGATTCCATTGTTCTTCGATAGCAGACTTCTCTACTTAACTTCCATATATTGCAGCGATTAAATCTCTTGTAAACGTTGTTACAAATGTTAGTTCATTTGCCTGTGCTTGGATGTTACACTTCTTTTAGGTTATGAAGTCACTGCAGGTGATCCAGCCTACTGCTATTTCGTAGTCTAATTCAACTCTAACTCGGTTTCAGCTTTATTTAGCCCATGCTTGAAAGATTTACCTTTTGTTTTTTTTTTGGCATTGCAATATTTTTGCATTCATATCTCCTTGTTCCACTACCTCGTTTCTTTACTTATGTTGAGCCGACCTATTGCAATACTGAGCAGAGATCTGCACCTTCTTCGAAGGTGTCCCAAAATATGTCGTACATTAGTTTATAATTCTTGATTTGATGTCGGTTTTCTTTGGACCCTGCTGGCTTGGTGGTTCGCCGAAGATCGTTTCGCATTATTCCAGCATAGATAGCAGTTTATGTGGCTTTGTTCTTGCTTTGTGGATAGCGTATTCAGTATAGTAAGACAGTGTGCTTCGCATGAGTATAGTATTGTATATCTTCTCTCGCTGAGTTTCAGGTTAAGTAACCATTTCCTCCACGTCAGTCTTGGTATTTATAATTCCATTTAAATCTCCACCCTTCTCCTGATACCTACTTTATTTAATAGCACTTCAAAGTCGCGCAGAAATATTTCTTTTCTTTGTTGTATAATGCCAACTTGCTGCAAGTATGCGTTCCATGTTCAATTATAAATTTTTTTTCACAATGACGTTGCTAATTTTTGATATCTGAGTTCAGCTGTCAAGATGATGGAAATTCCATTGTCGAAATTTTGCCACTTATAAATCGATATTACTTTTCCTAGTTCGAAATTTTTGCCCGGCTTATTGACGATGCTCCAGGTCAGGCGATGCGTAGTCTTCATTTCAATTAATGATATCTCACAATTACCTCGGCAACTTTGTCAATGGTATTCGATAATAATCCGATTCTACGTATTGTTAGATGTGTGTATAGGGTAACCAGATAAGAACGACAGGAAAAACAATTCAAATAAAAAAAACAACGGTTTGAGATCTGAAATTGATTCTGGCTTCAATATAAAGCTACATACGTTCATGCCATTATGTGTGAAATAGCACACCTTTCAAATGGCCACTTCTGCTTCGCTGGCAGTGCTATGAGCGGGCGGTCCAATTTTTGATGGCTCGGTCCAATATGTGTGGCGTTATTCCGGCAATAGCGTGTCGAATGTTTGCCTCGAGCTCGACCAAAGTGTATGACTTGTTAGGGTAGACTAAGAACTTGACGCAGCACCCAAAAAATAATCGAGTGGTGTTATATCGCATGACGTGAGATGTTCCAGTTGCTAAATCTCTGCTTCATAACTTCAAGCGTTGCTTCACTTGTATGGAATGTATTGCCGTCTTGTTGGAACCACAGCTCGGATATATCAATGTTGTCGAGCTCTGACTACAGAAAGTCGGTTAACATCCCTCTATACCAGAGACCATTGATGGTAACGGTGTCTCCTTTCTCATTTCGAAAGAAATATGATCCGATGATGCCGCCATGCCATAAACTGCACCAAACAGTCAATCTTTGCATATGTGTTGATACTCGGCTGAACACTTGTGGATTGTGTTCGCTCCGCTACAGAGGCTATGTTTTCTTCATTTCGCACCAATCTCTGTCTGGTTGGTGGCTTAAGATCCAAAAGAGTGTACTAACACTCAAACTTTTCCATGGTGCGACGAATTGCCTGCACACTGAAGCCATGATGACGACCGAACGCACGATGAAATTCGCGTTGCGTATTTACAACTGAACCGGAATTTCGATATTTTGTATTAATTTCCGCACGTTCGTAAAGCGTAAAAGGATGCATGATGAAAAGGCAAACCTTACTGAATAATTTGGCAGCTTAATGTCATTGCTAACTTTCACAGCTACTGAAACATAACAATTGGAAAAACCACGCGATCTCACTTTGGGTGGTCCGTTCTATAGAGACATTGACATCGCAATTTGAGGAGACACCTGTTGGTTCAGCGCTATGTTCACCCTAGCGCCAACTAATATAAACAAGTTAAGAAAAATTCATTTTCAAAAGAACAGCGCATTTTCGTTTTTGAAAATTTTATATAGCTGTACAGTGTACCGACGACTCAACGAGGATAGTACCCATATAATAGGAATGTAATAAATATAATAAGTGAAACTATGAAATGTATCGAAGAAAAATGTAGCAATTTCACCTATTTTATAGGGAGTGGCTGTATATGAAAAAGAATTTCAACCGGTCAAGATCTGGGGTCAAAGAAATAATTTTTTTATTGAAAAATTCAGAAAGTACTTGACTTCTTGCTAATAAATAAAAATTGATTACTCAATGTTGATTCAAATGGTCTTAGACCACAACAATATAACTATTATATAAAAAGAAAAAGTTAAAAAACCCTTATGCGATAAAAAATTATTCTAGAAGCATTTTTTGAAGACTTTCTATAAAAACCGACATTTCTTCTACAAGTCCATGAATTTACGTATATAAAAATTACAATATTGAATTTTGTATAACAAATAATAGACTTTTAGGACATTCAAAGACAATCTTCCAATTCCTATGCATCTAAACATAAGTATACCATCTTTAACATTCTGTTAAAAATATTCCTTTTCTGTTCGCTAACTCCGAAATGTCCCACATTTTCGTTTAGTTACTCTCTTATTCCAGTGGCATAACTCCGAAAGCTTAAGGCGCATGTCCCGTATTAGGACATTCCATGGTACTTCCCATAAACAGTTGCAAGAGCACTTGTAATTCGGGGCCGCCCCTCTTTTACGTTCTATATCAGCCTACAACACAATCATAGGGATGCAATTCAACCATTTAGGAGTATATAAGGAATAAGGCCACCTCCTAGTGCTGCTCCACAAGCAACTCACGATCTCACAAACACATTTACTCGTGCCATCGCATTTCAGGCGTTTTGCTTGTTTTCTGGTTTTCTTCGTCTAATTAATAAACAGAAGTGTTCCACCTTGGAGGGCAAAGGAAAAGCGCCGCGCACACAACAAAAACGAATAAAAAAAATCTAATAATAAATCAATAACCAGGATACAGCAAAATAAAAATAAAATAAAATTAAAATGAAGTAGAAAATAAAGAAAAAAAGAAAATGCTATAGAAGGATGAAACGATTTCGAAATTAAATTGGTTGGTCAAACGCTCGAAGCAGCTGTAGCAATAGCAACAAAGGGATGTGGAAGGACATGTAGCCAGGTTTCTATGGTATCGCGGTGTTAAACCAAAACAGGTGAACCTCCTTGTTCATTACGTGTCAGGCTTATCTTACAGCTACTATTGGCAAAAAAAAAAACAAGAAGTCATATTTGACCAATTCCCAGTTTTTTCGATGTCCTTGCCTTATCCGTCGGTTGCAACTAGCATCATCTGGCGAATGCATTTTGCAGGTGTACATATATCTTCTCCTGTTCGTTTTTTATTCTTTTCTTTTTTCTAAATAAACTTTATCATTAAGAAACCTGCAAAAAAAAAGAATTCGAATATGAGGATTTCAAACTCTGTGCAATACGAGCGTACATATACGAGTACACACTCGTATGTATATGTACATGCATTGTGAGTACATGGGAGCGATTTGTTTTACTCGTATCTACGTCCGTTTGCCAGCAACAGCATTTTCGACATTTTTTTGCATTTCATAATTAATGCAAATGTGGATATGAAATACTCGTTCATCTTGACGTCAGTCTGCCCAAAAAAAACTATCTAAGGACTTGAATTGATCGGATTTGACTTATGCCATCATAGGCTTTAATTTTTTTAAAAAGGGTTTTTAACAAATACTTGAATGTGGAACGAAACTATGTACGAGTGTATGAATAGTTTTCGAAATTTATTGGTGACTTACGACGAGTACTTGATGCATTCAGATATTCGTTACTTTTATCCGCCGGTGAAATCTTAAATTTTCTAATAAATACAATTTGAGTTTAAGCTTTTCTATTTAAATATTTTTGTGGTTTTTATACAAAAAAAAAAAGTATCCGTACCTACTATGGAAATAAAATGTGTTGAGTTAAAGGTGCTTTTATATTTTACTACTATGCCAACATGTTTGAAGTGTCTTGAGCTGAGACTATTAGCATCTGTGAAGAAACACCTCGGAAAGGAACTATGATTCCTAAATGTTATTTCATAGGAAGAGAATAGATGTCTGAACGGATCGAATTTTGAAAAAGCATTTAGATTTATTCAACATTCACTAGATCGTTAGCTATTGTCTGAAGTGAAAAACTGTTCAGACTGATTGTGTGTAAGACCTACAACTCAATACATAAAAACTTCTTTCTAAAAGGCATACAAAATACCTCGGATAAGGAAACCGTTTTTTAGAGAAACTGTTACAATCATTTTAGGAATAATGAATGTAGGGACCCTCTATAAAAAACGTGTTATCATCCAGCTGGAAAACATTTTGGTAAAGTATAATGTTGACATCCCTCCTGGAGCTTCTCTAAAAGGGTATCTTCTGATATCTACTTCCATCTGGAAATGCAGGAAAACGCAGCTGACATTTCTGTTGGTTAATTTCTTCCAACGGTGACGTTAAGCAGATGAACAGCGAATACCGGCAGCATATTACAATTGACAACTTTACTTGCTGTCAAGGATTTTATAAATACTCAGACAAACAATGGTGTTCCTTGTAATGTTGCTTTTACTGGAGTTACTGACTTTCTTGAAAAATGGGAAAACGCTTCAGTTCGAAAGAGCCTATAGTACCAGCATCCACCACATTAGCGCCGAATTTTCCCTTGGAAAACAGACTCCTAACGAGGAGTGAAATCTAATATCCCAGATTGGTTTTCAAGCCATCCACGGAGATCCCACTACATTCCTTTCTTGGATCAGATTCTGTAGTAGCAGCCAGAGAAATCTTGAGCGACAAGCACAAGTGTTACTTTGTGGAAAATAGGGAACGGAAAGTTTGAGGTCTGTCTTAGCCCCATTTTGTTGTAGAACACTGAATCGTAACTAATCTTTGGTCTTTGGTGTAGTGGGAACCTGAAGAAAGAATACTTTAGCATGAAACTGTGTTTCGAATATCGGCAAGAATCTAAGACTGTAGCGCTTGAAGATAGACTATTAGGTGTAAGCAAAAGAAGATACAGTGGTTGCAAATAGCACGCAGATTACTATCACTTTCTTGCGTATCTATAGATCTTTCCTTGCCAAAATTGTATCTAATGATAGGCAGTTACGATTTTCTTTAAAAACAAAGCCCCACATGCTCGTATATCAGTTTAACAGTTTATTATAAATCTAAGAGGAAGGAGGCTTAAATATTCGCAAAATAATCCTTAGAAACTAGTATTAATGATATCGTTAAAGTAAGTGGAAGGACTTTTAGTTACAATATATAACAGGTGACCACATAGCAATGACAGGTCTTCCAATTGTTATGTTTCAGCAGCTGCTAAAGTTACCAATGACATCCAGCTGTCAAAATATCCAGTAAGGTTTAAATTATTATCGAAATTCCAGCTCAGTTGTGAATACCCAAAGTGAATCTCGTTGTGAGGTTGGTCGTCATCATGGCTTCAATGTGCAGGTAATTCGTCGCATCGTGGGAAAGTTTGAGCTTGAGTACACTTTTTGGATCTTAAGCCACCAACCAGATAGAGATTGGTGCGAAATGAAGAAACCATAGACGCCGTAGCGGCCAGTATAGAAAAAGACCCATAAGTGTCGATTTGCCGTCGATCAACTGAATTGGGCATCGCTAGAGAGTCAACCCGGCTTATTTTGCAGTTAGATTTGGGTCTGCATCCGTATAAGATTATGCTGACGCAAGAATAGAAACCAGACGACCAGAAAACCACTTTCTGTGGTCAGAGGTCGACAACATCGATATATCCGAGCTGTGGTTCCAACAAGACCGCGCTACTTACCATACAAGTGACGCAACGCTCGAAGTTGTGAAGGAGAAATTTGGCGACAAGTCCTTAGTCTATGCAAACAAGCCAACTACTTTGGACGAGCTCGAGGCTTACATTCAAGACGCTATTGCCGGAATAACCCCGCACATATTGGACCGAGTCATCAAAGATTGGACCGACCGCTTCAAGCAATGCGAGCGAAGCCAAAGCGGCCATTTGAATGACGTGCTAGTCCAGATATAATGGCATGAAGGTAGCTTCAAAATAAAACCAGAATCAATTTTATGTCTCACACCGTTGTTGTTTTATTTAAAAAAATTTTCCTATCGTTCTTATTTAGTCACCCTTATTTGGGACGTACGTTTTGTCGTAGCAAAACAAATTTTATGGGACCGAATAAGTCCTACTTTACTTCTTTTTTGACAGCATGATACCAAAAAAACGTATTGCCTTTGAATGAATGATAAAATAATCTTGGAAACGGGGACCGATATTATTTCCACCTGTTTTAATGACAAACATGTTTCACGCCGAGATCCATATTTGGAAGTTCTGCGAATCTCCAAAGGATGTTCCAACGCCACACACATAATCGCCAGCAATACGTGTTTCATTTTTTTTGAAGAAAATTATTGACTTATTGAATAGAAGAGAATTAGCACCCAACATTTGACAATTTCAAGACGATTCTATAGCCTGATTGTGTATAAAGCTTTCCATTACTTTTCTAAGCCGACTAGTTCAGCAAATTTTTCAGATGTTAGTTACCTGTGATTCTCAGTTGAGAATTTCGCGTGAACTGAACTACCACTATTACTGCAAGCTGGAGGAAAGCTATCCCAATTTTATTCTCCGCTAACTTTAACTTGGTGTTAAAGTTCGTCGACTACTCTCCAAAGCATCTAAGTTTAAAATTCGTGGAATACCATCGGATACTGTTTCGTCCATCCGGGTTGGACCAGCCAAAAATTATAAGTGCGACTGTTGAACGAAACAAAACAGAAATATCCTGTCAGAAACGACTGGACATTAGAAGGAGTGCGGAAAGCGGTGTAACGGTCAGCACTGTAGATTCCTTATATGAAAAACTTGAGTGTACTCGTATTTAGGTAGAGCAGAGGTTAATAAATTTTTTTCAGAAGGCAGCGTTCAGAAATACAGAAATAGTGGTAGGTGAACCATTAATGGCGCGACAGCAGATTTTATTTCCCCGAATCGGATTACTATTGTAGCTTCAAAATATCTTAACCCTTACGCATAAGAGGTGATAGAAAACTCGGTCTTCCAGCTTGTGGATTCTGCGTGTGGTTATTAACCCGGGCAGATTAAAACTGTTGGAACAGACCAATGGCCTCGGAAAAGAACAAATTATTTTGTTACTGATGATGATGAAGAACGAAAAGAGGAAAACGATGTTTGGATCTGCACGGAGATATTTGATTAAAGCAATTGCTTCGACATGTGATTTCTTATTCTTCATACTTGAGAGGATTGTTTGAAACTCGAATGCCAATTGTAATATTTTTTTAAAAAGTCTTTAAAACTGGTGTCTGTGAGATTTTTCGCTTTCGGCTAATAAGTCTCCGTCTGTGCATACCAACGGGGAGGTTTCATTTTCGACGAGGTTCGACTGCATAGATCAGAGAGGATCCCACTTTAGAATATTCGAAGCTCAATCACTTGCCTTTCAAGAGGAAACGGAGTGGAGTGTTTATGAGAACTGAATATTGGTAATACCGGGTTGTTTGTCCCTTCAGCGGATTGTCTGAAGTAAAGGACAGCCTAACGATTAGTTACCTGCGCGTTCCCGCACGAGTGCGATAGTAAATGCAGTGCGTGAACAAATTCGCATAAATCTCCTTTGGAAGCATAAAATGATGTTCAACGGTTTGAATGTATCAACCAGATTCATGGAACTCCTCAACTGAAAAAAAGAGGCTGGAAAGATGTAATCATTCCGTTTCCATAATGGGGTGATGGAGAGTCTCCCATTTCTAAAAAAAAAGATTTTACCAACAATATGAGCTACATAAGCAGTATTTGTAGTTGTCAAAGCGGGGCGTGCACGATTTTGGTTGTTCGCGGGAGGTGCTTCACCTAAACCAAGAACATTTTTCAATTTTCAAATTGATTGGGTGAAAATTTCCAAAACTGTCATTTTAAGCAGCGGCAGCATTACCAAACAATATTAGGTAATATGATAACTAACTGAATTTTCTTTGAAAGATGAACCCGTCAGATGTTAATGATGATTTCCTATGCAATATGATCTGGACAAACCCAATATTAAAGTCCGTAGATGTTGAACTCAGGCCTGGGGTGCAACTGCATCTTGGTTTGTGCCAAAACTTGTTGTATAAGTGCCACACGAATTTGTATGTGCTCCCGAAAGTAGAATCGTTTTTCGACCGTAACTCTGCCATCGCAATATCAAAGGCAATGGTGGGCATCAGAAAAATGTATTATTATTGTCGTAATTGACATTTGTTTCTTGAGTGATGCCATCCTGTTGCATCCGCGAACCTGAAAAGATATATAAATGAAACAGTAGATAGCTAGCTGTGTGAGATCAAGGAACTAGTAACTTTCCAAAGTTCTTTGTCTCATATCACTGAGGTTGGGAGAGTGGCACAGAAAGTGGAGGGTGTCCTTGGTCGTCGTCGGTTAGGTGCCGAGTTATTGTATGTACTCCCAGAAGAATATGCCCTGTGAGCAATCCAACAAGTGTAGATAGTACAGCTCAGCTTTTCAAGAGAATCTTACTTGTTCTGGATTTACTGATTTCCGGTCATAATTGTCTTAAAGTTTCACAGGCTAAGTGATTTTTCCACCTGTCATTGGCTTTGCTAAGTATCGTCTTCATCAAAGAAGTAACATTACCGAGCAAACTCGTCTGCATTTTCATTTCCTAACACTCCTATGGGGACAGGGACCAAGCAGATCTTAACCGTATGCAGAACGCAAGAGCCTTACACTATTGATGACAGCGCTTCACAAGCTTTGATTTTACCACAAACAGCAGCACGGCTGTCCATTGCCATCTAAGGGACGTTAGAATCTTAACTTCAATCGACCGAAAGCTATTGAGCGCCGTTTCTTTTCTCCAAATTTGATCCATCTCTGTGTAGAAAAATACATACAGGCGAATGGTATTTCAAAGCCATGACAGTCTTATAGTCCGAATGGGAGCAAAACCCAGTTCATTTGAAAGGAATTTGATTCACTCTTAAAGCACTTGCACTTTTGCATGAAGAGATTTGGTGGTAGGAGACCAATTATATCTTTCAGTCCCGCCGCATGCTTTTCATATCATGCGTTTTTCCAATACATACTTTTGTCGTTGACTTAAGGCTTTCAGTTTTACTTGTAGAATTCCACCATGCTAAGCTACTGTATTTTAAGATCGTTCTATCACCAGAAGAAGATATGGGGCTGCTGTACTATCAGCTGCTTAAATAAAATGAAATGGTATGCACTGATCAATTTGATGTATTGAAAACATAAATTTAGCGTAAACATCCATCTCTGGCCTACAAGAAGGGGTGTAGTCTTTCATCATGCCACTGCAAGACCACATGTGACAAGGAAAAACATTTGCCACACTTACTCCACACTTTCCTAATATTAAACCATTGGATTATCACCTATTCCGGTCTCTTGATGGAAATGAGAATTTAAGCTTTAAGGGTGTCCAAATAGCAATGGATCATCTTGTCCAATGGACTGGTTAAGCTGCCAAAATGCTCGCAGACAATTCTAGCGAATGAAGGAAATCTCAGTGAGAGCTAATATTTAAACAAAATTAAAAAAAAAAGAATATGTAATAACTGACCTCCGGGTAAGGGAAACAAATCTTAAATTTTCCGCATTTTTTTATATTTTTTATAAACGTACACATTATAACTAATTTAACAATTATTCGATACAAATCTAAGTAAAAACATTTAATGAAACACTCCCATCAGCTTGTCACAGTTGTTTCCATGCAAATCATTTGCTTTGTCTCCAAATCCAATCGACACACATTTTTCTTGTTCTGAAAATAAAAGAAAATAAAAAAGAAAAATTAAAAAACAGGATATAAATCAACAGCAACCCTAATTTAAAATCAAGGCCAATGACAATTGGAAAACAAACGCAAAAAAAAAATTCAAATAAATTCAAATCTAGATTTTCTTCCCTGAAAGAAAACCAAAACCGAAAAGAAACAAAAAAAAAATGTAAGGAAATCCCACCCCATTCAGGAATATCTAATTAAAAGTCCTGTCCCTCCTTCAGAATAGTCGCCACTGAGTGGCTGTTTCGTTTCAATGGATTTTCCATTCCACCCTCCAACAACTGATTTAAATGAAAATCAATAAGGGGACTGGATAAAAATTGATCCTTCTGTGCTCTTTATTCTTTTTTTCTTTTGTAATGAATACGATTTAAAGAGACTATTTTTGAGAAAATTTAAAGGACTACAAGTATACTTCGTCGAAAGATTGCTGACTTTAATAAGAAATCCACATAGAAAATTGGATAAGACCATGTAGCTAATTAGAAGCTGGGACAGTCAAAGCGACGTGCATTATTAACATCATTCCATCGCGGGCGCCTTTCCTGCCAAGTCGATTATCTCAAAGGACCTATAAATCCAGTGATTACAGCCGAACGCAAGACGTTATCTTCTAGAGGACATGGCATAAAGAAACTTAGCCCCACCATCACCCTCTGTTTTGTGTCTGGGTAATCTTGTGCCAGAAAACTCATATACCAGAGTATACGTACCAGACCTTATGGTTAAGCCATTTTATGTACACACATCTACGAACACACAAATGTCTCTTGTGTGTAGAGCAGGGTTCTGTTCTGTGGTTAATAAGAAATACGTTCGAGGGTGAGGAGTCTTTATAGGTGAGTACGAGTACCAGTACCAGTGGTGCGACCGAACAGAACTTCCTATTAAAAACGTAAACATCTCGCAATGACGACAACACGCTATTACCATTCCCCAACCACAAATGGACGGGAGTCCTAACAAACTTCCCAGGCATGGCAGTGCCAGTGGCTGTGGCACAACATGAAGACAGCTCAAGACAAGCGACCAGTTTGTCAGGATTAAATTTTATTCGCGTAGCAGCGTGTGTGGCTATATGGCAATGTACCAGCCAGAGTACCAGTGTGGTGGAGTAGCAGAGTAGCAGGGCGGCTGTGTGGTTAAGTAGTCTCTTATTGGAAACAGAAGATGGTACAACGCGAAGCATTCTAAAGGAACAGTGTCGGCGACTTAATTATATGATTTCACTTTTATACTCTAAAGGATGTCTTCTTTAGACCCCTCTGGAAGCAGTGGTAATAGCAGCGGAAGCTGGAATTTTATCACGTTTCTTTATTTTACATCTGTGTCGTATTTAAGAGTCCTTTGAGTTAAATAACACTCAATGGAAATGTTGGCTTTGTGCTTGACAGTTGGTGTGTGGGCGGGCGTCTTGGATTTGAAGCCGTATATATGGATGGAGATGCAAATGGAGCTGGTGTTGGAGTTGGAGTTGGAGTTAGAATTCGAGTTCCTCTGGGTGCGGTTGAATGTAGATTTTCTGGAGTAAAAGATTACAAGTTGATATTGTAAAAACAAGAAAATAACTTAAAACAATTGTTTCAAGTGCTCTTGGGGAAAACGAGCCTTTATTCTGCTCAAACTCAGACCCCTAGCAAACGTTTTCATTCTTATTTCTTTGCAATCTGTGGGCCATCAAATGTAATTCCCAGTAACAGGCAGCAGATATCCTCCCAATTCAATTTCAAACCGCCCCCAATCGAATCGAATCTCTAATGACTGGCATAAATCTTGTTCTGGTAGCCCCGTAAAATTGGGGGTTAACTGATTGGCTTTGTTAGGTGGTTGAAGGTGTGTCTAAGGTCTTTAAGATGTCATCACTTTAAGTGATTATGCACTTGAGAGTAAATGACTTAGATTACGGTGAGTACTCGTAATTTAGAAATTTATAACAATTCCGATGGTAGATGTAGAGATTTTCTTATGAATTGTAGAATGATGGTGTAAGTGAGTGCTAAACGAGCAACAATCGTGGATAAGTACAAAAGAAAAATTGTAACCTTACATTGAAGGTTTACTTGAGTTCGAGCTCAACAGTCACCAAATAGTCTTCGGTATCACAGGCGAACAATGTAACAAAGATGAAGATTTTGAAGTGGTCCAATACCAAGATTCAACGCAAAATCCAAATCTTCTTTTGAAAGTAAGGACTTCACAGCTACAGCATACCCGGGTTTTGGGCCAAACCGTGCATATTCACTTTTTGGTGTACAAAATAAAGTAAGTCGTTCTTAAGGTTCTTCGTTCAGAAGTCGACTTCATAGATCCACTAGAATGATATTAATATTTTAGGAAGACCCAAACGAAGTATCTAAGCGGATAAGTTCATATCAACTTGGCAATCAGAACCATCGAATAGGTAACGATTGGCTTTATTTACAGGAAAAATTTATTGCCCGCCTATATTTATAGTATAAGAGCTGGTAAAATTTCGTTAGCCGGTGTGAAAATATTATTACTTAATTAGTTGTGCACCTCCTCGTGGTAGCCGCTGGGTACTGGTCTCGTCTAACCGGACGAAATCTACCAAACTTATAAGCGCGAGTATTCACAGAGAGAAAATCAAGTATATACTACTCGTATAATTGACTGTTAAAAATGACTGAAGTTTAGAAGAAGGACGTACGGCAGATGAATTCACATCATTGAAGCAACGATGGCTTATACATATACATACCTCCATATATTTCAGTAAAGATTTCCCAGAATTGCTAGGGTGCTGATATAGTGTTGGAGGTGGATGACCCCTATATGGCTGAACGGCAGGTCTGATTCCTCCGAAGTGGCCTACGGACTACGAAATACTCCGGCCCCTTTCACTCAAGAGGTCATAAGTGAGCCTGTTCCTCCAAGTTAGGGGTTGTGTACCCGGACACGAACAAAGTTCACTGTTATAGCATCCAAAAACATCGGATAAGGATAATCCCGTAAAACGAAAAAAGAAGAACGACCTTCCAATCAGCACATGTAACGTTAAGACTTTGAACAGAGATCGTGCAGCCGAAGGATGTCGATTGCTTAGAAGCAGGTATCACCGCTATTCAGGAAAATGGAAAATGTAAAACTGTAACAAGAAGTCCTAAGGTTTCGACTTGTAAGCTCACGCGAACAGTAGGAAAAGACGACGACAACTAAGAATATTTCTGCGACCTCCTCGACAAAACATGTCCGAAGTATAACTCTAAAATCGTTTTACATGATTTTAACTTCAAAATATGAAGAAGAAGGGGGACATCTTTTGCAGCGCAATCGGGAAGCATATTCTACACGACACTACGTCGGGAGACAAACTTGAGCTAATTGACTTCGCTACTTAATGTCCACAAATAGACACAACGGCCACTTAATCACCAAACCGTCTGTCAAATTGATCGCTTTCCGATCGACGCAAGACCTTTCTCCAGTATTATAGATGTCCGAACTTTCCAAGTAGCGAACATAGACCCGGACTACTACCTCATTGCACCACACCTCAATACCGAAGAAATACTGTGAGAAGTTTTTACGTTAAATGTCTGCAATCGCAACAAACCTGCAGAGTCTTTGGCGATCACGTATTCCTCAACCTCTCAAGGTGGCCTATTTAACCAACATCAAATGCTGAAGCGCAATGGCGTCGATGTCACGGCGCCGCAGCTGTTATGCTGGGTTTCACCCGGCCAACTTCACGAAACTTATGGTTTGACAAAGAATGCAGACACGTAGGAAAACAACTCACCTATGGCTCGTTCTTGCATAGAAGAACATGTAACGTCATGTAATCAAAAGACTAGAGAAGAACATCGGCTTCTCCGGAAGAAAAAGAAAGAGATGTTCTCATACTTCATGATCGAATAAATATAGAGGTGCTCCTCCAAAAACAATGTTCAGAACTTTTGCCGAAAAGTAGAAAAAGTATGCTAAGGCAACAAGACTCGAACAGAATCCTGTAGGGAGGAACATAGAAACATAGTGTAGGGTCACAATCTGCACTTCTACAGAATATTAAACGCCAAGGAAAATCCGAATTCCGGTGACAGGCAGAATGAACTATTCAACCTGGACAGTGACAGTCCAGTTATCCATCTAACTGACCAAAATGAAGTGAGGGTCGTAATATCCAAGCAGCAACTATCCGAGACCTTTGAGGTCGAAAAAGGGTTCAGGTAAGGTGATCCAAACTCATGTAACTTTTTCAACAAAGGAACAATTCTAAAAAAGTCTGTTCAACTAACTGCATACGCTGATAACATTGAAATCATTGACAAAACTCAGCGAGCTATCACTGGTACGTTCTCAAGTTTTGGAATTGAAGTGGTAAAAAGGGGATTAGTCCTGAACGGGTGCAAAAATAACTATATGTTACATATTCTGCCAATAAGAATAGATACAGTAATAAAATAGGTCGATGAATCGGGTTAAACGGCACAGTTAACAGCTCTACTTTGAGGAAGTCAGGGACCTTGTATACCTTGGCTCTACTATTAAATCTTATAATGACATTTCATCAGATATCAAACGAAGAAGGCAAACGAATAATGGGACCTTGTCCAGAAATACCAAGGAGACTATATAAGGTCCTCATCACTCCAGTCATGCTTTATGATGCAGAAGCATGGACGCTAGAGACGCTGGATGAAGATATCCTTGGCCGTTTCGAATGCAAAATTCTTCGGGTGATTTTTTCTAACTTTTACATTGACGGGGTTTGCTACAGTGACATTGAACATTGAACATGACAGTGCACATTAGCCTCATAAGGCGGCATCCTGAAGAGTCTTTGATTCCATTTCGGAGGGATAACCCAGTTCAGGAAGACTTCGCCTTGGGTGTAGCGCACAAATGAAAGGTGACCTCAACCAACTTGGAGTGGGCAACAGCAAGAGACAGCACTAACTGGAGGGGCCCATTGGTTGAGGAACAGATCTACTTGCGACTGTAGCGCCATATACTCGTATGTAGTAAGTAAGTAACAACAATAGCTACTCTTTTTTACCAGAAATGTTTGAGGCTCAGTTTTGGTTGAATGGCTACATCAGCAACCAAAATTTCCGCATGTGGAGTGAAGGAAATCCACAAGCCGTTACGTCGACAAAAAGTCAATGTTTAGTTTGCTTTATGCTGGTGGAGTCATCGGCCTATACTACTTCAAATATTACACTGGTCAGAATTTTAGAGACAATGGAGAGTACTGTATAGATATTATCTGAGGACAAAGGAAGCTATTCAGAACCTGAATCCTCACTAAGTGTTTTAAAGTGGCATTGCCAGTTTAAGTGAGTTCGTAGAGAAACCAGAAAACTTCGAAACAGGTCACTTAAGGTTAATTTGGAGGAAGACTGGAATCTTTACAGATCGAAGCAAAAAGAATATAAGAAACTTATTTGGATTTCGAAGAGTGCCTATTATAAGGAATTTTGCGAGATTGTCGTCGAAACTGTCGGTGGAACTAATAGGCTAGTCAAAGTCCTCAAAAGGGGAGAATCAAAATCTGATGGCTCTACACTGAGTCTAAAGCAAAGACTCTCAGTCTCATGCTTGTGGCTCACTTCCCAGGTAAAATAATCAGAACCAGCTCACAATCAGCTTACAACCAGCTTCTCCTTACGAAGCTGCTACTGAACTGAACAACACAATGTGGTATATATCATCGGTTGTGATGCCGGATGAGGCCATTAAACATGTTGTTGCTTCCATTCATGGCTTCAAGTTGATTGGCACTGATGGCATGTACCCAGCAATGTAGGTTACAAAAAAGTATAGACCAGCTACTGGAAACCCTGAAGAGAATCTTCACTGATAATTTGTCACTGGTATACATACTGAAATTCTGGTGAACAGTGAGAGTAGACTTTATAACGAATATCGGTAAGGAGATCTTCAAGCTCGCCAGGAGTTTCAGATGTATATATATATAAGACTGATTTCCTTCATGTTGAAGAGCATGTAGAGAATGGTCGACCTCCATATTCGCAAAACTGCTTTGTGAATGCATCCTCCGTCTGAGATGTAACATGCTTACCAACGCAGAAGATCTTGCGATAGTTCGCTTCACAATTTAGTTTGCAGAATTGAAGACGCACTCAGCAGGAAGAATTATTATCTCCCTCGCCTTGATATTCGTATCATGGGCTACAGTCCCAAAGCCATCTTCCAATTCAAAAAAAGTGGTCTTTGGTATAACTCGCACGCAAGCTTTGATGAGATTGGGCGCCAAGTATCTTATGATCACAAACAATACAAAATCAACTTTCCCTGTGGCAGGACTGGTTTCGGTTAGAATCTGAGTCAGGAAAGGAATGTAGTCGGGTCTGCACCAATGGCTCCAAAACCGATTTAGAATGTCTCTCTGCAGGACGACAACGTAAAATTTCATCCCTCGTTGGGACGAAACTTGCATCTGTCTTCGAAGCGGATGGATCCTAATGGCAACAAAATATATTAGGATGAATCTATGGAAGAGTCAAAGTATAGCGACAGCCAAGCTACGTTTAAAGCCTTGCCGAATCTCTAACGACTGCCGAGCCAGTTAGATAATGTAAAATTTAACTGAACGCAGTTGGAAGGCTGAATTCACTGAGTCTTGTCTGGGTTCCAGGTCACAATGGGATCACGGGAAATGAAATTGAAGTATCACGGTAGTGATACAACATCCTACGATACTTGCTGTGAAATTGATGGTGGCACCGTGAAGAACAACGTCTATGAATGCCCGGCTTTACGCACGCATCAGGCTGCAGGTACTCGGCGTTGAAGTGGTGGGTGCTGGTATTGTAGGTACTTTATCGCTGAAGCGACTGCTCGTCTTTATTCGAAAGTCTGAGAAATTCCATTAAAAGGAACATACAAGGAGGGCTCTGTACCGAAAAAAAAACAGCGATTAGAGGCTGTTTGAAAAATTATGTCTCCTGTCAATTACTATGTTCATGATGCACCTCCCGCAATGGCCACCCAAATAAGGAAATGCACAAGCGACAGAGCTTAGCACCCAGCCTCAGATACCTCAATACATGGGCATGAGGCATGGGCAATACAAAGTAATCATTCCATTCTATTCAAAAAACAACAGTGCATACCACTGAGACAATGCTTCTGTAATAATTTATTTCACTCCTTATTCTAATTGTTTCGATTATTTTTATTTCATATACGAGTATGTACATTAAAAATTGAAAAAATTTACTATCCAACAGATTAGGCACACATAACTATTGTTATAAACAATGTTCATATATTATTAATAAATCTAGTTGTTCGTCAATAAATATATAACGCTATAATATAAACGTTTAGTTGTATTACATTCACCAAGGCCTGAAAATTCTTGTAAAAATCCTGATACCAAGAAGGTCACATAATGAAATCGGCTTTATTGAATAAAATAAGTAAAAGTCGTTTTATCATCTAAGATAGAAACTACTCAAGTTCTTATGTTCGCAGATATTTTCGTATTCACATATGAATATGGAGCATTCAAACTTAGTCGTAATCCTGCAAACGCTCTGCATACATTATTAGCACATTGGGATATATTTTCTGAAACCACAAAAAAGCCTCATGCTTATGTAATCCTCTTCAGCATGGCCATAAAACCTCTTAAGCATTTTTTAGGACCACCCACAGCCACCCCTAATTTTCTCATTGTTATTGTGATTTTATTATTCGAATAAGGGGAAAAGTAAGAATGGAAAAAAATGAAAATTAAATTCACTTGTTATGATAGAATCTCATTGCGAAAACATCCACTTAGACAATTGCGAAAATTTCCCATAATAACACACTCAATTCGGGGCATGGGTCATGAAAAAACAAAACCCCAACCCAACCGCAAAGTTATACAGCCGTCAAGGGCTTATTAAAATTCGCACGCGTTACCACTTCCTTCAGTGCGGAAAAGCCAACCATACCATACTTGTACCATGGGGACAACCATGTATGTATATAGAGAAAAAAAAAGACCACACTCCACAAAGGACGCATCTTCAAATCCGAGGAGAATGGAAAAAAAAAACTTCATTACCATAATAACGCTGAGTAAATGCCATTAAACACCACTTTATGACTTTATATGTAGGTGGTGGTGGTGGTGACAGCAGTGAGGGTAACAGATCAGGGCCATCCCTTAGATTGTATGCAGAAGTGTGCCAGAACCACCACCACAGAGCATGTGACAGAAAAATAAAAATAAAAATTCATATCCCACCACCCACACATTCACTCCACTCGCATTCTATTCACACTTGACTTTCTATCATTTTTCGCTTACTTTTCTGTCACCTTTGAATAAATTCTAACTCACTGTAGATTGTGCTGATTTTTTTTTTTTAATTTTTTACTACAATTTTCATTCAATTCTGGTACCGGTATCGAGAAAGACTCTCTTGAAACACTCACGGCCGATTAAACACTGACTGGTTAAAAAGGCGGCTTTGAAAAGAGTGGCCCTCAGCATAGACCCTGAATTGTGCGTATATAAATAATAATGCGGTTTTTAATGCGCGCGCATAACAAAGTTTTGCAAAACTTTTCAAAAACTCGTTTTCAAAAAAAAAAAAAAAACACCAACAACCAACAAGAAGTAGGAACAAAAAAAACGTTTTTTGTTTTGTTTAAAAACTTTGCAGACTTTCTATCCGAAAAACAGGCGAGCAAAAAAAAAAAATAAAAAAATTGTTAGTAATAATGTCGAAAAGGACTTTTGCTGGGAAAAGCCAAACAGCCAAACTGTACCGAACATTTTCCCAACAAACTAAACCGAAAAAGTCGAAAGAAAAGTTTTTCATTAACCTTCAAAAAGTTTGGCCGATTTGAATTTTACCCCCGAGCCGCTACTTAAAGAGAGGGTTCCACAGATACTATACTCGCACAGATACGAATACGGATACTCGTATTGTTGCTGAAGTACTCGTATTCGTAGCTCTGATGTAGCGGCAGCTCATCCCTTGTTTGCTTTTTAGAACACTAAGCCTCTGTGGAAGTTTTTTCAAAGTTTTTTCGTTTTTGTTTTTTTGTTTTTTTTTTGCTTTGCTCCCGAACGAGTAAAACCGGGGAAATCCTAAGTCAGGAGTTTAACTTTTGACAAAGTTACTACCAAATGAGGCTGGCTGCCGTTCGGTGGGACATGCTACGTCGCCCGATCCATATCACTCTTAAAGTCTTTGTTGGCATCGCCCATCGTATCGCCCGTCATTCTCATAGACTTTTAAGTTTTATTAATATTTTCTAATTATGACAATTTGGCTGGGTATGTGTCACTTTCTATGGTTTAAAGAGAGCAGGGAAAGTTTTGTTCCAATTGTCAGCTATCGCATATTATACCCATACCGGGTAATGTCCCCAAAGTTTTGATTTTGGTTTTATTTTTTTTGTATTTTTTTTAATAATTTGTTGTTTTTTGTTTTACTGACTTCTCATTGCCATCCTCCTTATGGAGTTTCAAGGTTACGACGGATTAATGAATAAAGTTTTGATTCGACGATTAAAGTTTTACTTATGATCGGAAACAAAATTTTAAACTGGGTTGCAAACTTAACTGGGATGAAAGTTAAACTTTTTGTTTTAAAACTGGCGAGACTTTAAGTTTAGGGGTAATGAACTTTGTATGCGAATGGAATGGGCAAACAAAGTTTTCATCTGACTAGACTGAGAGAGGTTGAAAAGTTTCTTAAAACAATTTGGTGCTCTTCAAGTGAAATTCAAGATGTTTACTTGCCTATTCAGCGGGCTTCCTAAGGCACTATGACCTTTCGCCTTCTTCGATCCGATGACAATTTGTTAAAGCTTGGCCTTTAATAGGAACATTTGGTCAAGTCGCAACAACCTTGAAGGCGAGGTTTACAATATGTACAGTTTTCCCGTTAATAGTCCTTTAAACCGAGTTATTCTTGTTCGGGAACAAGTATTTTGTCCTTCTTATTTTGTGGCCAGTTAAAAACAGTGACTGCTGAAGTAAGTGTATTGCCAAATGATCGACAAGTTTCTGTTATGGCAACTGCAACTTTCAGCAAAACAACAGAATTCAACAAACTGGTTAAGTCCAAAGATGGAGAAGTTGGGTCAATTTTTGCGAGTAATTTATGAAACACAGTATGGTGATATTCCTTGACCTGCTCGCTCGCTTGACCTCAAAAGATCACTATAATAATTATCGAGCTATTTAGACTTACTTACTTAAATTGGTTCTCTACTTGCGCTCACCACATGCTATGGGTTGTTTTTCTACTGCGAGGGAAAAGTGATCGATTCGAAGACCTTACGAGCAAGAGGACTGCACGTCTATCCGCTCTTAATGCTCTAGCCTTACTTATTTAATTAGGTAACGCTATAGTTTAGGATGAACCTGGCCCTCAACTAACAGACCTATTCAGTTAGTCCGGTCATTAGCTAACTGCCTCCAGTTGTGCACTCCAATTCGGTTGAGGTCCCCTTCTATTATATTTGTTCGCGCGTTGTCCCTCCGGGTTAGAGCCGGAGCATTGGTGTCCGTTCGCTTTGTCATGTCCTGATGCATGACTGATATGCATTGTTCTGAATAAATATAGCTCGTCGTTGAATCTTCCTCTATAAAGATCGGTAACGCAAATAGGACCGAATATTTCTCAAAAGATATTTCTTTCGAAATGACTGAGGATATCATCATCCGCTTTCGGTAAAGTCCATTCTTCAGCGCTATAATGATAGACTGGGATGATTGAGGACCTATATAGAGTCTCCTTAGTTTTCAGGTATGGAGCCTTGCTGCTGAATTGCCTTCTAAGAACAAGAAAATAGCGATTGACAAGAGTGATTCCTCATTTTATTTCTACTGAGGTATTGTTGGCAGAATTTATACCAGAGCCAAGGAAGACAAGGTCCCTAACTACCTCGAAATTATAACTGTCGAATGGGACGTTCTGTCCAATTCGTCGATTTTACTCTTATGTGACTCTTCATGTTAATAGCATGCACTTGGTTTTGCCTGCATTTATCGCAAAACCCATTGCGGCTCCAGTTTTAGTATTAACGAAAGCACCGGTGCTAGCCCGCTGTGTTCTCCAAATTTTGTCGGTATCGCGTCATCTAGATTTACATAGCAGAAGACTTCGATACTTGAATAACATACACTCAAACATTGGTGAATGGAGAATGGAATCGAATTTTCTAGCAAAATGAATATTGTATAGGACGCTGGGTGGCGAGGTTTGTTCCCGAAATATGTCATTCGAGTATAAATATCAGCATCCAAAAGGTATGCAAGAGCTCATCAGTTGAATTTCAAGTGAGAATTAGGAGAAGTGATTAAGTGGTTTAAGTAAAAGACAAGAAAAGTATAAGCGGTTCAGAAATTGGATTGTATTGAGATAAACGATTAAATTGTAAATTGTTACTGTATTGAATAAAGTGATTTGTATTGAAAAGAATAAGTTCTATCATTTGTACCCACACAAACATTTTACATTGGTGTCAGCAGTGGGATAGGACTTATTGTGTGTAAAAAAAAAAGAAAAAGAAAAATGAAGTGTGTTTTGTGATTGTTGATTGCTTGAAAAGGCTATAATGGGTCGAAGACTATTGCAGTTGACCCTCGTGCAACTCAAATCCGAGTTAAACAGGAGAAACCTTAGTACTCCGACTTCAGGACGCCTTGAACAACGAGGGGCATGATGCAGATACGTACTCATTTGACGTTGATGAATAAGAACAGATATGTACCGCCAATTACATGGCTGCGATGATGCAACTCCTCTTGTTAAAAATGGATCAACAGAAGAACAGTCTCGAACAAAAGCTGGGCGAATAAAAGCAGAATCTAGACGAACAGAAGAACAGCATTGAACAAAAATTCGACGAACAAAAGAATAGTCTATAACAAAAACTGGAAGAACAAAATAACGTTCTACACAAAAAGGTCGAAGAAATCGATAACAAATTTGATAGAATAGAGAAGAATTTTGACGATAAATTCGAACAAATGGATAGCAAAGTTGAGCAACTGGCAAAAGAGCTCGACACAGTGTGAAAACAGAAACTCCGAGAATGTTCTTTAAGCGGTCCAAGGAGAAAAGAGTTGAAGACTCCCTCATTCGATGGTCAGACCTCATGGTCTGCGTATAAGAAGCAGTTTGAAATGGTTGCTTGTGCGAACCACTGGGACAATAAGGAGAAGTGCTTTGCCCTAGTAATGGCCTTACACGGTCCTGCGGCAGATTGTTACAAACAATCAATATCGAAAAGAATAGAGACTATATGGCTTTAGTGCAGGCTATCGAAAAACGGTTTGGGGATAGCCACATGCGGGAGGTTTACAAGGTTGAATTTCAAGGCCGTATGCAGCAACAAGGAGAAACACTGCAACAGCTCCAAGCAGACGTGAGTAGACTGGTACATTTGTCATATCCCTGCGGTGGGATATGAAATAATCGACGAAATGGCAAAGGACGCTTATCAGGGGAATCGCAGATTTGGAGCTACAGTAGGGATGTCCGAGAAAAGAACCCTTGCTAAAGCTCTTTCCTTCGCTCTGGCGATGGAAGCAGCCAATCAGGCTTCCAAAGGAATACATTTCGTCAGGGAAATGGCATCAGGTGAATGCTCCTGCTCAAGACTAACTACCTTGCAACGAAATATTCTGCGGAACTGCGATAAAGTAGGACATCTTCAAGGGCATTGTAAAGAATCGGTATGACGAAAAGGCTGCCTGCACTGGGGTTACAGGCAAATAGAAGGAAAAACCGGCAGAAACTACTACCAAAAAGCCGTTCAAAATTTCCAAAGCCATCAGTTGGGAAGTGTTTACTTCGCGGGACATAAATCTGTAGTAGGAGTCGGCTACTCCATGGCAATTATGCCATGCATTCTGCCTCCCAGCAGAAGCAGTCAGTGATAAGAAAGCGAAAGAACGGGCAACTATCCAAATGATCAGGACTGAGCTAATAGGGGATTGGAGTATAGACGAAATCCGTTCCTCCCAACAGGCAGACAATGACATCGAACCAATATTGGCCTGGAAAGAGCACGAGGAAAGACCAAGCTGGCACCAGAAGGCATACTGGGCACAATGGGACTCGCTTTGTGTGTAAGATGGATTGCTGAAGAGAAAATGGCAAAGTGCAGATGGCACAACATCTCGTATGCAGCTAATCGTGCCATGGTCCAGAGTCAGCTAAGTACTCCATGAAATACATGACGGAATCTCAGGAGAATCTTGGGAATAAGTAAGACGTTGGAAAACGTAAGGCAACGTTTCTATTGGCTAAGCGCTAAACAAGATGTTGAGAATTGATACAAAAAGTGCATAAGGTGTGCGGCTACTAAGGGTCCAAAAGTAAATCCACATGTACAAATGCAGCAATACAATGTAGGAGCACCATTCAAGCAAATAGACATCGACATCGCTGCGCTGTTTCCCGAAACCTTTAATGGTAACCGATATACCCTCGTGGTCATGGATTACTTCAGTAAGTGTCCGAAAGTGTTTGCCATCTCACATCAAGAGGCTAATACCGTAGCTGAACAGATAGTCAACAACTGGTTGAGCAGATTTGGGGCTCCAATGGAGCTACACTCTGATCAATAGCGAAAATTTGAATCAAAAGTCTTCTAGGAAGTGGCCAAGACAAGGAAGACAAGGACAACGCCAATTAGACTCAATCTGATGGAATGGTCGAGCGATTCGATCGGACCTTGAATGAGCATCTATCTAAGGTCGCCAGTAATTACCAGCGGGATCGGGGTCGACACATATCCCTCTTCTTAATGGCCTACCGAAACGCGACCTATAGTTCAACAGGACACGTACCATCCAAGATCTTATTTGGTCAACCAGTTCACCAAAATTCGGAGTCCCACCTACGGAGCCCAAAGAGGTGAATGACTACGTGGATGACATGCGCAGCAGGATACGTAAATTGCATGAAGATATCAGAGAAAAGATGAAGCTAGCGAGCAGCCGCATGAAGAATAGGTACGACATGAAGGCGAAATCTTCCGGCTTCAACGAAGGAGATCTGGTCTGATTGTGTAATCCTTGTATATCTTCAGCGTAAGAAAGGCACCAATCACCAAAATTGCAACAGGACTGGGAAGGCCCATACAAGATGATAACCCGCATTAATGACGTTGTTTACCGGATCCAGCGTGCGGATCGAGGAAAATTGAAGGTGGTCCATTTGGATAGAATGTGTCATTTCAACGGAATGATGAATGACGAAGTTGTTCGGGACGAATGTGATAACCATTTAAATGTGAGCAGTGTCATCTAGATTTAAATAGCAAAAGACTTCGATACTCGAAGAGCACAATATTATCGGCGTATTATACTATAGTTTGTAGTTGCACAGACTTTTGAAAGATTGTGCCTCCAGTGTTCACTTGTGAGTTCTTTCAAGTACGATGTTAAAGATGTCATATGACCTCGCGTCACCTTGTATAAAACCTTTTTTTAACGTTAAAGTTCAAAGGTCACCTACTGATTTTGACAAAGAAGCGAGAGGTCTCAATCGTCATTCTGCACACACGGATGAGCTTGGCAAGCATGCCAAAACTAGACATGGCTCTATATAACTCATCTCTATAAATGCTGTCGCATGCGGCCTTCAAATTCGATGAAAAGATGTTGGGTATCGATTTGGACTTCTTGAGTTTTTGCCAAGATCTGCCGGAGTGTGAAGATTTGTTCGACTGTGGACTTTCTTGGTCTAACACCGCGCTGATAGGGGTCAATCAGAATGTTTCAGGCGTTCACACAGTATGCCAGATAGGATCTTGTATGCGATGTTTTGGAGAAGACTTATGCCTGTTTAGATGGTGCAGTTGGAGCAGTATGCCTGTATAGTTGGAGCTGGCAAACGGCGCTATTCGTGCTCCTGTTTCTTCTTTTGGGGAATCCGATGTTCTTCCCGTCTCTTCTGTGTTTTTGCATATGTGTGCCGGAATTCTTCATCAAACCATCTATTTCTTGATGGTGGTCACGTGAAACCCACCACATCAGTTGCGGAGTCTCTGATTGCACGTTGGCAGTGTTACCACTGGTCTTTGGTGTTTGATTCTGGCAGCATAGGAGTTGTTAACAGATTTCGTGTTACGCGTTTGGCGAAGATTCTTGCGGTCTCTTACGATTGCAGCTTTTCTACGTTATATCTTCTCACAGTAGTTCATATTTGTTGTGGCGCTTTCGCACCTTTGCTGCAACAAGGTAGTGATCCGAGTAGTGATCTTACGTCTATCGCAATGTAATCAATTTTATTTAAAATTTCATGATACAGAGACCGTCATGTCCACTTATGTATATTGGGATGCGGAAGGCGTGTGCTTGATACTCGTATGTGGATTCGAGTAATCTATGCTTATCAACTGTCCTACCAAAGATGTCCTCCTTTCCTATCCTCGTGCTTAGTACATTGTTCGAAACGTCTCATATGTAGAAAAGTTCCTTTGTGACGTCGTCCTTGTCTTCCGTAGGGGCATAAGCGCATATTAGGATTATATAAGCGAATTTAACCCTGACGCCTATTGTTATAAGACATTCGCTCAGTTCTGTTAAGCATCCGACCATTCCATTAGTTGGTTCGACAAATCTTTTTAATTTCGTCCATATACCTAGTGTTGTGAGCCCTTGCCGTTGCTCTTGCCATTTTAGCATGCATGAAAAAGGGTTTACTCATGAAATTATCGGGGACACCACAAGGAGGTAAGGCTAGCACAACGCTGTGAACTTGATTGTTGCGCTGCTGGCCCAATCCAAGTTATAGGACATTCAGCAGTTTCCCGATAAATCGCCGCCCAGGTCTCTATGCCCTGGCCTAGAAATCGATAAATTTTGACTATTTTATCCTCCTTTCTACACTGCGTTGATACAGATAGGGGCGTAAATCATTCGAAACACTTTTCTCTTGAAACGGCGAAGCCGTTGATAAACTTCATGTATGGCTCTGCGCAATTAAGCAGCACTTTAGATTATTCGAGAGAAGGCTATGCTTTTAAATTTCCTTTTCATCCGAAAAGAATATCGATTTGCCAAAGCTAGCCTTCCTATAATCGCTAATGTGGTGAAGTCACATGAAAGTAGTTCACTTTGTTGGAAGCCTTTTCTTACATCAGAAGTCCGATGATTTCGTGCCTTACACAGCCCTCATCTTGGTCATCTGCACGAATAGCCTTGTTGGACTTAAGTTTGGATATGGCCTCACAGAATGTTGATCATCCTCACCGTTTTGATGGTGCCTTAATATCCTCTGTACTGAATGTGAATCAACCACTAGGTTCCCTTGTTCATACTTACAGTCCCCCATTCGGTTTTTGTTTCCTGTGGATGGTATTTTATTTTGAGTTGAAATTTCTGAATATCTTTTCTGCTATAACGTGTCTTAGTTACCTCGTTGTCGAGTTTCTTGTGCTCTGACATGGCGGTGTTTCAGTGGATTCACATCTTGGAAAGCTGAATCTGCATTCAGTATTATTTTTTGTACATTTTCTGTTATGATGATGTACTTTACATTTCGATACCAGCTCATGAAAATCAAGATAATTTTATATGCCTTCAGGCGTCTTAAAGGAATGACGACCTTTTATCCATATGACCGAGTGAAAATGAGGCCTTCTTCTGTTTCGATATTCAATTCGCCACCGATAATCCAGCATTTAGCCTCCTAATACTTGTTGGTTGTTGGTAATGAATTGCATAAGCGCTTTACGCGAACCATGAAGTGTATACTTATTGTAATCGGATATTTCTCAATCAGAATTTGGGTTTCACGAATGTCACGATATTTCGGATCAACAATCGACCGTTCATCATCTATTAACAGGGTTCGCTTCATATCCAGCCAATACGTCGACGGTCGACAATTGTAATTGTTCATTCATTAAGTTCAGACGTGTTTAAATTTCGCTCTGCTAATTTATTTTCATTTAATTTTTTTTCCTGCCTAATTTGCAATAATTCGCACAACCTATTTCTCGATCATCGCCTTTTGTTGTGTTTTGCTGACTCGATTTGTTTATTAAAGTGAAATTAACAACTAACCCAATTCTCATTCACCGCGTACCTAAAAGATTTTAAAAACAACTTTTTGTTTTATTGTGATGAGTGCAAGGACATCACTCCGTCCCACATATTACTTGCTATCAAGTGTCTCAGTGATTCGGTCAATAACTATGCGGCAGAAAACAACCATGCCTTGAAATCAATGCAAAACCAATTTACTAAATATGATGACCTTCTGAAATCAGTTGAAGATTTGTCAATTTCACTCGAGCAATCTGCAATCTATAACAAGACTCAATTTAGAAGCTTATCCATGCAGTTGGCTCAAAACAGTGACTTAATAAAACGAAATGACAAACATGACTTTAGTGAAGATTCAAAAAGTTTTCTATCCCATAGTGTTAAATCAATAATAAAATCTTACATCCCTACAATAACAGACTCTTTAAGTTCTCTACGGTCTTCCCTCGATTTTCATCTTCAAAGTACATGCAGAAGCAGCGTTCCCTCTCCGCCTAATAATGATCAGTTGCTCATAAACATCATGTGCCAAATAAGCGATTTAAGCAACGATATATCCAAATCATGCGAGCTATTAATCGAAACTGCTGATCACATCCGGATAACTTCCAGTAAAATCGAAGACATACCGGTGCATTCCCAGCCCCCACCGACTGCATCATACAACACCTCGCTTCTTACTGAGATGCTTGAATCTGCAATTATGAAACCACCAGTAACTCCTGGATCACCTTCTCCTCCACCACAGCCCTCTTTGGTAAACGATGCTACTACACCAACTCCTGAAGCCACAATCTCAAGATTCGGAATCTTATGGACACTTTCGGAGTGGAACACGAGAATAAAAAAGTTGAACAATTTCAACAAAGCTGAGTCAGTTGCCTTTTTAATAAGAGGTACACTCCTCGATCGAAACAGGCTAACTAGTCTCTTCAAATCTAAATTTAAAATAGATGTCAGCAACTGCCGTAAGATCTCCACCAACACCTTCAAATTAAACATCCCGTCAAAATATGAATGGATGTTTATCGACCCTGCTTCCGACGTCATCAATCTGGGTGGATTAACTATGGAAAGAATAAAACAGAATAAATCCAGTAACTCAAAATCCACTAAACCTAGAAAACAGAACAATGTTAATTTTAAGTCTAACCCTATACCGAAGCCTAACTCTTACAAAAAACCTCAACTCCTAACAAACAAGCTCCTGATGCAAACTGGAGTTTTAAAGTTAGGACATTTCCTCTCTTCACTCCTCCTTCAATTCATACTGCCAATCGCGTATGTACGAAACGTTCTTCCACCGTGTCCAACTCAATTCCTAAGCGCGTATCTTTCAATCTAGATCCTCCTCCTAGTCATTTACCAAACCCAACATCTTCTCATTCCACTCATACAAAAACGGCATACCCAAACTTTATTCGTTCCCATACTTTAAATCCCTCCCCATGTTCTAAGCTAGACTCCCACCCTAATACCACACCACCTGCTTTCTTAGACCACATTCTTCCTCCAAAGGCAAAGTTAACCAAGCACCTTATCGATTCTGGGGAAGATGGCCGATGTGTTCTCTCTCGTTTAAGAGACCGCAGATTATATGATAATGTTCGCTTATACTCGTATCTCGCCTACCTACATGATAAGCCTGACTCTGTCTGTATCGACGGTATAACAAAAACCAATGCAATGGTTTCCATTCTGCAAGAAGGCCTCCCCACTAATCATAATGATCTGCGGCAACTTTTTATACGTTTTCATGAGCAATTAGATATGACTCCTGATGACGTGGCTAATGATATCTCTTCTTTCGCGTCTCATGTTAGCTCCAAACGGATACTACACCTCCAGAGAACACGGTCTAGTTTCAAAAACTACCATCGCTCCTAACCCAACACTCAATTCTTTGCCGAAGCCTCTCAAATATCTGTCCCTGTATTATCAAAACGTAAGAGGATTACGAACTAAGATTTCTGCTATATATCTTAATTCGCAGATTCTGCCCTACGACATCTTTGCCCTCACGAAACCAATCTCACCCCTTTTTTTTTTTTTTTTTTTATAATTTACGCGCGCCTAAGGGGTTAGATACCCTTTTACTGTTGCGGGCGGAAAGTTAGAAGGAGGAGAAAGGAAAATTGTTTTTGTAGTGGTTTGAAACTCAGGTGTGTTTGGTTTCTATGTTTGCTTTCCAGGGGTGGGAGTCCGAATAGGACGGAGAGTTTTTTTTCTCACCCCTGATATTAAGAATAATGAATTATTTTCCCAAGACTTCGATTTACACCGTGACGATGGTCTAGATAAAGAGGAGAATTTATACGGCCGTGGTGTACTTCTAGCTATACACTCTCGTCTCGAGTCTAGACCCTTTAAAAAATCGTCCACTGCATTCTTTGAATTTGTTTGCGCTAAAATCCTATTTGCAAACGCAACCTATATATTTGTTGCTGTTATATTCGCCCCTCTCAACCAATTCAAGGTTACCAGCTAGCTGTTGATGCAATCGACTGCATTTTTAATGCTGCTGATCCCAATGACGTTGTTATTTTTTTTAGGTGATTTTAATCTACCTAAGCTTCTATGGACTCAGACTGATCAGTCCTACTATACTGCAACAAATGCTACCTCTGATAAAGAAAATCTTTTCATCGACTGCCTAACTGACTCTGGTCTATATCAATTAAGTGATGTCACCAATAACATCGGCAGACAACTCGACCTAGTCTTCGCCACTGATACAGATAACTGCGTCGTTTTAGAAAGTAAACATCTGCTTTCTAAGTTGGATAGTTACCATCCTCCCCTTTCTCTTACGCTGACATATGACAATGGTTTTAATCCCATTTCCTATGAATATTCGTACAGTTTTAGTTTTCATAGGGCTAACTACGCCAAACTGAACAACCTCCTCAGTATGGTCAATTTTAACTTTCTCTACGATAACCCTAACCTTAAGGTTAACGATGCTCTTTCATCCTTTTATACCGAAATTTTAAAATGTCTCTCCCAATCTGTGCCTTTTTTACCCAAAAGGAATCCATCATCGTCACCACCCTGGTATAATAAAGAGCTGCGATCTCTTCGCAACAAGAGAAATAAGCTCTGGTATACTTACTTAAA
This sequence comes from Volucella bombylans, assembly GCA_949129095.1. Taxonomy (NCBI): domain Eukaryota; kingdom Metazoa; phylum Arthropoda; class Insecta; order Diptera; family Syrphidae; genus Volucella; species Volucella bombylans. Next base: position 125,312,899 of record OX422143.1, on the reverse strand, counting down.
ATCGCGTTCCGACACTGATTTCTTCCACTACCAGTCTGCCCAAATAAATTTCTCTGTGCTTTGCCAAACTCTCTATGACAACTATTTAAACCGAATGGACCACACACTCATTTCCTACCCCAAAAGATTCTTTCAGTTCATCAAAACTAAAAGCAAATTGGATAACTATCCATCATCTCTAAATTTTCTTGATAGGTCCTCGGGCGATCCCCAAATTATTGCAAATCTCTTCGCAATTTTTTTTGGCCAAGCGTTCGCCATCCATTCCCAAGAGCCAGACCATTCTTACTTTTCCTACTTAAACAGCTGCCCACAAACAACTTTGGAATCGGTGTCTATAACTTTAGAGCAAGTTAGAGATAAAATAATAAAACTCAAAGATGATTATTCTGCGGGACCTGATGATAGCCCAACCTCTTACAGCTCTCTTTCAGCTTTCTATCACCCAGGGATTATTTCCCCCAACCTGGAAAACATCGTTTATTATTCCCCTACATAAAAAAGGTAGAAAAGACGATATTTCCAACTATCGACCAATTGCTAAGTTGTCCTTCATACCTAAGCTTTTTGAGAGCATTATCAGCTCATTGAGACATGCTTTTCCATTGTAAATCTATTGTTTCCCCAAACCAGCACGGATTTTTCAAAGGCAGATCTACGACCACCAACTTAACGGAATTCGTATCAAGCACTTTATGTGCACTGGAATCTGGAAACGAAGTTGATGTGATTGCCACCGATTTCAGCAAAGCCTTTGATAGAATTTCTCATTATATAATCCTTCTAAAATTAAAGGCTCTGGGTTTCCAGATAAACTTTGTAACTTGGGTTCAGTCCTATTTAAATGAACGACTTTACCATGTTCTATTTACGTCTATGGTTTCTGACCCAATTAAAGCCTCCTCTGGTGTCCCCCAAGGCAGCCACCTTGGTCCCTTATTATTTATTCTGACCATTAATGATGTTGCTTGTATCATTAAAAATTCATACATATCTGTTTACGCAGATGATATGAAAATATTTAGATATATATCATCTTCCTCAGACAGCCTACTTCTGCAGCAAGATCTAGACAGGTTTTGTACTTGGTGTCAGAAGAATTTTCTTGAGCTTAACGTCAATAAATGTCAGGCTATAACTTATACCCGTAAACGCCTCCCTACTTCACCTCGTTACTATCTAATCTTTAATCTGCCTGTTCCCTCAGTGAATGAGTTGCGTGATTTAGGTGTTACATGCGATAAGGAACTCAATTTCCGTTCTCACATTGATAGTATAATAAAAAAAAGCCAACTCTGCCCTTGGCTTTATCAAGCGCTGGTCTAAGGAGTTTTCCAATCCTTATGTTACCAAATCTCTTTATATAACCTTTGTTAGGCCTCTTCTTGAATATGCCAGCCAAGTTTGGTCACCCTACTACAGAGCTCACATCCTCCAGATAGAAGCTGTTCAACGCAGGTTTTTACGGTTTGCTTTACGTGGTCTTCCCTGGGATGATAACCAAAACTTACCACCTTACACTGACCGGCTGAAACTTATAAATTTACAACCCCTTTCTATACGCCGAAAAGTTGCAGACATTCTCTTTATTCATCAAATTTTAGTAGGTAATATCGATTGTCCTTCCTTACTTCAAATTATTTCTTTTAACACCAATCCCCGCAATCTTAGGTCTGTGCCACTTTTCCGGCTCAATCTTCACAGAACGAATTACGGACACCTGGAGCCAATGTCTAGGATTCTTCGCGAAGTTAACGATATTCTGCCTCTCTTCGACTACCATCTCAGCAAACTCTCCCTCAAGAACATACTTATTTCCACATATGCCTCACGTCCTAACTTTCTTTAACCGCTGCCACCCTTTAGTTTTTAAGTAAAAATGTTAGTTTTAAGTAACATATGTATTTGCTTGCAATAAGCTTAATAAATCTTAATAAAAAGAAAAAAAAAAAAGTATCAGTACAATATCAATATTGCGGTATCAGATCAATAAGTGCAGTACGGCAGGTCCTCATAAATCTTCCATATAAACATGGAGATCTTCCACACATTTTGGCCTACAACTTTCTTTCCACGAGTTGCAATAACTACCATTGACACGATAATATTCAAACATTGATGTTGCATAGAAAAGATATTCATTTTCAAGAAATTGTGTATCTGTGCCTAAAATTCTATGCTGAAAGTAGTCCAGCGTTGTTATGTTTATGCCACATGGAAAAAGATAATACCAAACATATTCTTCAGCTTTCAATTCATGTGCCACACTCACGATATTATTAAGAAGGCTTTGAAAGAATGGCTGTTCTGTCATCTTGAAGCATTCGCCATATTGGATTTATAACGGTATCAGATATACTACATTGCGTTTTCACCAGACTAATACATAAATGCAAAATTTTAAAGCTCTAGTTTAATTAGAACTAGTCAATGTTTAGATTGCAAGATTTTTCTCGGCCAGAGAAAGTGAGCAAATAAAAGCGTTGTAGTGACATCAACATTCAAATCAACAGATTTGAGCTGAAACTACTACAATGAGCTAAAACTATTGCAATGAGCTGACCAAAACAAATAAAATTTTAGTTCACTGAAAGAGGTAGTGTGTCAAAATCAAGACCAAATATTACAGCCCGTGCGTTGAAAAGCAAGATTTATTCCAACAAACCAGAATCTCTCTAACAACTCTTCAAAAAGTGATAAAAAATGCTGAAAAATGGGCAATCTTTGCGTGGCCACAAATGCTGACGATTTACCAGCTGTAATATATAAGAAGGGACTAAGTAATTTACACAATTATTTCAAGTACGATGTTGAAGAAATGACATGTCTGAGCGTCAGCATGTCGAAATCCTTTTTTGACATCAAATGTCTCGATAATGGCATTTCATGAATTTTTTTGTCATCCCACACCGACGAACAATTTCAGGAATTATCCCAAAATTTGACATGATGGGCCTTTAAATTGATGGAGCATTAAGTGAAGCATATGACGAAGAAACATAGTTTTCGACTAATTTACTCGTATCCTTCTGGCTGGTATTGATGCAAGACTTGACATTACATGTTCATTATGCTTGTACAACAGGAAAAGCCCTTTAACTCAGACTAGAAACCCCTTAACTCCCACTTACAGTGTTTTTGCATTCACAACAAGATCTGAAGGCACTCTCCTTTGGTCTTACATCTTCGAGGAACCATTCAAAAATAATAATTTAATCCCAACCGACATGGGACCATAACTCATAATTTCCTCCTTTTGGTCATGTCCATGTCCAACAGCAGCCTTTGGTCGCTAAGGGACTCAACTCAACTCAACTCTCAGTGCCACCTGAAACGCAAGACTTCTTTCGAAATTGATTTACGAGTGTGCACAATTGGTGGTTAAGATTTTTCGGATACAAAATTTGTAAGCAATAAATCTTCGGTCGACCTTATACGGTGTAAACGTTGTTTGATTGGGGGTGGTTGCAAGAGGTTGCCTGGATATCGATTGGATACACTCGAAAGATACGGGTATTCTTAAGTTTTAAATAAATATTGAAGCATCTTTGAAAAATATTCGCAAAAATCGACATTCACTAGCAACGTCGTCGGTCGGTGGTTTTAATGCCTTTCCAACATCTGACATCCATTTCTCGGGTTGCGGTTCATTTAGTCTGTCTAATACTCGAAATAGCTTGCGGTCTTTCGTAGCAATATGACGTTAAAGGGTTACTGTGCTGCGATTGTGATAGTCAGGGAAAACATTTTCCAAATTCAAGATGTTAACCAAACGGGAAAATCCCACGTAATGGCCGAAATAATCGCAGTTAATTAGTCGACTATGGTTCAGTTGAAGTTGTTGACTTCTATAGAGAGCCTGTATGTGGATATTTTGGTATTTCGCTCTAATGTTTTGCCGTTGTTACCGTTTATAGTCGGGAATTGTTATCTTAGCGGTAAAAACCCATTACAAGGGGTAAAGTACTCGGAAGAGCCATGTTTCTCTGAGTGGATGCGGCTGTAGGTATTAAACGTTTTCGTTAGAAAATATCTCAACGGTGCGCACAGAACAAACGTCAACTAATTGCCTTTGTTATCCTAAGTTAAATGCCCCAAGGATGGGCTTTTGAGATAGAGGGTTGGTTCATTGGTTTTGTGGCAAATACTTAAAGCAGTCATTATAGTTTAGGAAATATTTTCAAAACTGTTATGTTAGAAACTATAAAAATTTGTCTTCACTGATAAGCTTGAAGAAAGGGATATTACAATATTTTATTTTCTGAAGGGTGATGGAAATGGTTTTAAGTTGCTAAGTCTTGAGGAATTGTTGTCTTATGAAGGGACTCTCCTTTTTATTTAAGAAGAGTGAATTGAAGAATGTATAACGTGGTTATGTGGATTAAAGAGAAAAAAATAATGGTATCGCACCTATGCATATGTACATGTGTTTGTATGAGGTCGTACTCTCCATTCCACTGTTGGCTGTCCTTGCTTGAAGAGCATGTGCTCCATTTTGAAACTTACAGTTACCGCAGTGAAGAGGGTAACATTTTTTAAGAAATGCTACAAATTAAAGTAAAATTAATTCATTAGGTGTGCTTTATCTCAACATATTTTAGATATAGTGAATACCCTTACTGATCCATCTTCTGCTACTCTGGCATATTAGCCGTCAGTTCTAGCAGTCCTGGATTGTACTAGCTATTCAGGTTTCGTACGTAGCACCGTTTTGTAGGATTGCTCTTTTAACGCATGTGCATATTTATAAAACCATCAGTTTCCATTGTACTAGAAATTTGTTCACTCGAAACTATTGTAAAACAGAGAAATTGTCACGAGGACGGCGCATATGTCTCTGTACACATCTTAGAGTTCTCCTCTTTTAAAGGCTGCAACTATGATTGGCAAGTGGAACTTTGCGTTTGATGAAGTGTCATTACCAGAGCTAATAGCGGACCCGAGGTAGACAAAGTCCTTAATTTCCTAACAATTATATAAAACTGTCTACTGTGAGGTTTTGTCCGATTTCTCATTTCTAAGTGCCTGTTCTTTTTGACAGCATACTTTGCAAATGCACAAGTTACAGCTCGCTGCGTTGTGCCAATGATGTCAATTTAGCGACTTTAGCACAATTCTCTCAAGTTTGCTGTTAAGGGCGCCACGCAATGTTACGGAATCTAAGTCTTTTTAGTTAGCGCAATTTAGAGAGTTTCCTTCCTTGATGATCGGGCATTGGATTTTCTGGTTCCATTCATCAGTTATACTTCCCTCCAACCATATATTAGAAAAGAATTTATGTCTGCTCTCTGCCAAGTTATCACTGCCTTAAATATCACGTAGGTCACTGCTCGGCACGTAGATCATTCGGTCTGATACGAGTTTTGCATTTAGGCTTAGGTCTTGCCATCTTAGCTTCATTTTGGTCTTGGAAATATGCCTACAGACTTTTTCCTACCGGGGGACAACAGAACGGTCATTGATTTCAAGAAGACATGTGCAAGCATTTGTTTGGTCTACCTACAATCAGAAGACTCATGCTACTCATGATTATTGTGGTAGAAGAATCAAGTTTCTAAGGAAGCCTATAATGAGGAGGGTAGTCCAAACGCGAGTTCAGGTTCTGCAGAGTCCATCTCTAAACGTTGTCTTGCAAAATCATTGGCGAACTAATTTTCCATATCAGATCACTTTGACATAGGACGTAGGCAACACACAGTCGAACGGAAAGCTGCATTTTCCGAGAGCTTTTAATGCTTATTCCGGCAGTAGGTTGCTTTGTTAGCTAAGGACTTGAAATAGGCCCACAGAAAGTAATGGAGTGGTATCAAATCGCATGACCGCGGCGGCGAGTTAAAGAACGCTTAAAAAACGTAAGGTGGCCCAGTCGCCAAATTTCTCCTTCACAACTTCGAATATTGCGTCGCTTGTATTTTGTTCGTCGCCATTTTGTTCGAACTATAGATCCGATATATCGATGTTGTCTAGCTCTGATGAGCCAAAAATGGGTCTCGTCCGGGAAGATGATTTTTTGGCCAAAATCCGGATGTCCGGCCAACATTTCCAACGCCCAATTAGCGAACTCACGGCATTTTCTATGGTCCTTCTATTTTTGCGTCTGCTCAATCTTATTCGGATATAGTCCCAAATCTCTGGCGATGCCCAATTCAGCTTATCGGCGCCGAATCGATATTTCTGGGTTTTCTTCGATACTGGCCGCTACGGCGGCTATGTTTTCTTCATTTTGTACCAATCCCTATCTGGTTGGTGTCCTAAGATCCAATCACGCTGAAACTTTTCCACGATGCGACGAATTACCTGCACACTGAAACGGACTTCACAACGAAATTCCCGTTGCATATTTACAACTGAGTTTCGATAACATTTTTTAATAATTTCCGTACGTTCGTTAAGCATGCACCGATGTATGATGAAATAGCAAACCTTACTGAATATTTTGACAGCTAGATGTCATTGGTAACCTTGACAACTGCTGAAACATAACAATTGGTAAAACCATTATTGATATCTGGTCACCCTTTAGAAATCGTCTTTTCATAGTCGTGTAGATCCATAAGACCCTTTGGAGTTTTTCTATGTATGAGGGATATTTTTTCCAGTGGATGTACTTTAGCACTATGATCAGTCAAGCCAGTCAGTCTCCTGTTTCTTGAGAATGCATCAATCTACGTCAGGGCTGCCTGCGCCTTAGAGCAGATTCTCCCAATTAGTAAATCTAAGATGGAGGATGAATTAGAAAACAATTTTGCATGGTGTTTAGTAGAAAAAAATTTATACTGTTAGGCCTAAGTCTCTTGTCTTCGAATTTTACGATTTTCGTCATATTACTAAAAGATAATCTTACTTTCGCCAGAGGTTCGGTATGTAGGCCAGTGACAGGTTGTTAGGTGTCGGGCGATTTAAGTCCATCAAAGGCCGCAGCATCGTATGTAGTGGCCTTATCCACAACATGTGTTACATACCATCTTCGGTAAATTGTACGAGTATTTCTAAGCCCACTTGCAGTTGGAGTGTTGGGAAATGGTAAAGGCTAGTTTTGATCTGTTTACAGGTAAGTGAGTTCCGTGCATAATAAGAGCGCTCCTGCCTTTAAATTTTCGATACGAGTATACATACCATCAAAAAGATCCCGGAATTTATTCAGAAAACTAAAAATCCAAGTTTATTCATCTAAATCTATATTGTCACCTTCAAAGTAATCCCCATCGACTGCAACACACTTATGCCAACGCTTGATCCAGTCCTCCAAACATTTTTATATTCGGTTTTCGGTATGTCAAACAGTGCTTCCTGTGATTTTTCCATTACTTCTTCTCGGCTGCTGAAACGCGTTCCCCGTAGTGGTTTTTTAACTCGATTGAACAGAAAGAAGTCATAGGGAGCCAAATCAGGTGAATTCGGTCGCTGTTGGATGGTATTTGTTGCATTTTTCATCAAAAAATTACGAATACTGATGGCACTGTGCGACGGTGCGTTATCATAGTGCAAAATCCACGATTTTTCTGCCTACAATTCTTGTCTCTTTCGGCGAATTGCTTCACGCAACCGTCCCTATAACGCCAAAATAATACTCTTTGTTTACTGTCTGGCCTTCTGGCAAAAATTCATGATGCACTACACCGTTGTAATCCATGAAAACCTTCTTTTTTGACTGAAATCGACGTGGTTTTTTTGGTCTCGGCTCATTTGGTGAACGCCATTCACTTGCCTGATGTTTGGATTGCCTGTCGTACTCATAAACCCACGTCTTGTCTCCAGTAGTGATCCTTTTGATGCATGTGAGATCGGATTCAGCCTCGCAAATCACCTCTTTTGCGACGTAAACACGGTCTCGTTTTTGCATGAAATTGAGATCTTTTGGCACCAACTTTGTTGCTACACGACGGAAACCCAAATCATTAACCAAAATGTCTTGGACGGATCCATAGGCAATGTTCAAGTCATCCGCTATCTCTCTGATGGTTAATTTGCGGTTATTGAACAACTATTCTTTTACTCCATCAATGTTTTCGTCGGTTTTCGATGTAGATGGTCTGCCACTGCGTTCATCATCTTCGATTGACTCAGGACCACTTTTGAACCGCTCGTGCCACTGGTAAACGACCGTTTTCTTTAGAGAATCATTTCCGAAACACTTTTTTAACCAACATTTCCAACGTTCGCGCACCATTAAATCCGTTTTTTACGCAAAATCTAATACAAGTTCGTTGTTGCAAATTTAAATCCATTTCTAATTGTAAAAAATCGCCAACACACACTTGGATATAGACGTACTCTTGGCTACGTAACTTTCGATAATGTCAAGCTATGACTTTAAGATTTAGAGGGAAT
>OX422143.1:125246630-125304368 GCA_949129095.1 Volucella bombylans | reverse complement strand
AATAATGCAATGAATAATGCATATTGTCCAGCGCGTTGGAAAACTGCCGTGGTACATCCCATCCCCAAAAGGTATAAAGACACTTCTAATCCGGCGAATCTCCGCTCGATCAGTCTTCTTCCAAACATCAGTAAGGTTTTCGAGAAGGTGATCAATAGAGTCCTAACTAAGTGGGTTGAGGACAAACATATAGTTCCGGATATTCAGTTCAGTTTCAAGGCGGGGCATGATATCATTCATGCTGCGTCGAAACTGGTTTCTGATGTCCAATGGAACTAAGGCAAGAACCAGTGCACTGATGCCTGTCTGATTGACTTGGAGAAGGCCTTCGATACCGTATGGTTAGAAGGACTCTTTTTCAAGCTGAACAGGTTGGGCATTAGTAAACCACTGCTGTATATTCTGTTTGATATGCTCTCCAGTAGACAGTTCATCGTGAAGAATGTCGATGTGACTTCTGCTGGAACATTTAACATTAAAAACGGTCTGCAACAGGCTGCGGTGAATTCGCCGATCCTGTTCAACATTTACACGAGTGATATGATAGGTTCACTTCACCATGCTATAGCGTACGCAGACGACTTAATCGCGTACAGTACAGGTCCAAAGATTGAGGTCATTAATATACTTTTGCACCGTGACTTCGACAAAATTAAGCAATATTGCGATGACTGGAAGTTGAAAATCAACTTTTAGAAGTCGGAAACCATTCTGTTTAGGACACCTTTGTCTGGGGCCTCTAGGGATAGCAGAAAAAATTGGCGAAAATTCTCGATCGTGGGACAGCACGGGCAGACACTTGCTTGTCGAAATGTTGTCAGATACCTTGAGATCTGGCTAGATCAATTTCTGTATTTCAACAAACATATAGATGTTGCTCTGGCCATAGCCAGAGGTTGCCCTTACAAAGAGACTGTTTTATAACAGCCAACTCGATGGGAGGGTGAAGGTGATCTGCTACATGGCCCTTATCAGGCCTATGCTTGTATTTGGATGTCCCGTGTGGTTCAACGTGAGAACAAGTTTATTGGAAAAGATTCGGGTGTTTGAGAGGGCTTGTCTTCGCTTATACAGAACACCAGAGTCTCAGTACATAAAATTCTATCCCAATGCGGTTCTGTATAATAAGGCGAACCTAATAAGAGTGGACAATTTCGTCATTAAGTGGACTCGAAGGCACGTTGCAAGGGCAATGACCTCATCGAACAACCTGATCTCCGGGGCTTACTACCCCAATTATATGTATCACGAGTGAGTTCGCTTTGACGACTTTATTCCTCCAGAAGCGTTCCTCTACCTAGATATGAAAGGTCTGATCCAGGACAGATTGGCGGTGCCGCTAATCTTCTACGTTGCTCGAAAGCTGCGGACAGGCGAGACAACTACGGACAGGTGGCTAGTTGAAGGGGAGGATGCTTCGTCGTCAAATGCCTCCAGTTATAGATAGCTCCATCTGAGGCAAAGTGGGTCAGCCTTAATTTTTTTTAGCTATGGCCGGCTTACATAGTTTTAGGTAGGATTAAGTTAGTTTTAGGAAAAAAAAATGTATAAAAAAATATATATATACATATATTCATATATTTCGTATATATATATATGTGTGTGTGTACGTATTAGATGTAAGTAGGTTAAGTAGATTAAGATTTATTTTTAAGTAGTTTCTAGGCTTTTAGTTTTAAGTTTAATAAAAAATTAAAAAAATGTCCATCTACTAAGTTTTTGCTTAAAATTTATTTTCTTAGTTTTAGTATCAATAAATGTAAAAATATAACTCGACTGTAAGATACGTCGCAAGACATAGTTTAAGTGTTAGGTTTACGAGTAGCTTAGAGTGCCCGCATGGGGCCAGTAAGTTAGAGTAAGATTATTTGTAAGTAATTTATGCTAATTTTAAGCATTTTTTTGTCTAGCATATAAGAGTAATTTAAGTGATAAAAATAAAAATGCATATAAACTGAACTGAACTGATCAGGAAAGTCCATATAAATCTATCATCACATCATGTCTTGAAGTGGGTAGGACATGTGGGGTCTTGGATTTTTACCCGGAGACTGCCCAACTGGAGGACAAAGACCGCGCGAACTTGTCATCTTTATTGGTTGAGCCCCAGATCTCCTCCAGACTGTAGCGCCATTTAAGTAAGCCAACAATTCGACAGCAATAGCTTAACTATCTGGGAAGTTTTGAAATGGCTGATGATATTGGGGGCACCTCTGCGATTGTGCCCAAATTGTAAGACCGGTAAAATTTCTTTGCATACCATGTTAAGGAACGTAGTAAGTATCAAAAGGGCTTGTCATCACTCTTGCATATGGAAATTTACAAAGTTGTAAAGCTTGTAATATGTACAACATATTATATTCTATATTTTAACTCCTCAATAACGGCTTAAAGGATATAACTAAACAATTACGTACAAAATTATAATTTTTGACAATCCTAGTTTTTTTTCCACTGAAAGTCATCTGAAAAATGTTAATAATATCAATTAACCTTAAGACCTTTCCGTTTTTTTATTATCTATGTATATACGAGTATATATAATTTTGAAGCTATTTTCTGTTTAGAAGGATCATCCTTTTATTGGCATGTCTGACGATTTCCAACCCCCTATAACCATACGACTGATCCATCCAGCATCCGATGCTTCCACGCTAAAATTCCCACATTTGCGAAATTCGTTATCCAATTATTAGCATTTGTGGGGAGGCAAAAAAAATTTAAAATAATATTGTAACTGATTCAATTTGAATGGCATCCGTTTTACAATTACCCACCTTTTCAAGTTCTGTAAGCCAGGCGCGAACCCTCAGTGTCAGCATCATCAGGAGAAGGATATTAATCCACATAGGCGCCACCATATAGAAGCACCCATCCCTCATATGACAGGATTTGGCAATAACTACCAAGCCGGAGACAAATTAAATAAAATTTTTCGCAATGACATAACCTGTTTATTTTCCTGGAATAAGCACCCAGGGGTCGTTCTGGATAAATTTATGGGGTTTGGTAGCGAATTTTCACCACCCTTGTTCCGTCAATACGACCGCGGCGGATTGTAAATGTGAGCTTAGGGCAAAGCAAACAAACAAAAAATTCTGAATTGTTATGTAGAGGGATCTATCGGATAAGGTTTGCGTGAAAATACGGTACGGTGCGATGGATACATTGTAGAAGGTAATATTGAAATAAATTGGATTTTCGATTTTCCTACTTTTTTTCGTTCAACAATACCGGAGAATTTGCATTGTTCGAAATACTGATTTTGCTCATTAGCGGGTGTACTTGACATGTGATTTTTTTTTCGAGAAAATAAAAGCGAAAACGTCTTTTTGTTCGGCATGCCGACGTTGTTATTGTCAGGCTGCCATCAATTGTAAACTTCTGTAGTGCGTTGGCTTTTCAAAGCCAAGACAAATGGTATCAATGTAATTAAAAGTAATTTGTGAAGGTTTGAAGCTCCTTAGACTTAGGTCTGTGCCATAGAGTGTGGAATAAGTTGCTTTCAAAAATCGAAGCGAATTTAACTGCCATTTAATCAGTGAAAAGGAATGAAAGTGAGATAGTGAGATCTACCATCTATAATCCTATCACTAATATTACAAAGGCGCGTGGAATCCTTTTATCTTCGCGAAATCCTCTGCTTTCCCATTCTTTTCTAATAAGTGGCTGTAGAATTGTGCTGAAGTATTGAGCGTAGTATGGAGAAGTTCCCCTGAGATATCGTCTCTGGGGACTGCCCCGTGTTTCTTTAGGGCCTTATCGCCAACGTTTTTTCTAAGTGACTGGTGGGTTAAGCACTGCTGTAAGATATCCCCACCATCTGACAAGCTATTCTTCGGCGGACGTCAGTTCTTCTAGTTCTTTTACTAGATGTAGTTTGACACTTTGACCATCAGCGACCCCCTTAGTAATACCATATCATACAGGGCCCTGCTGTCGCACTTATTTACTACTTCTTTAGACTTAGTGGATCGGTGTAGTTACCCTTGTCCCATTATACACTGAATTTCATATTTTTTTTTCATCTTCCTGCAATATTAATTCGGGGCACCCTAATATTGAGATCGCTGCAACCCATGCTTTGGGTTATACATTCATCGATCCGTCTTTAGGTGCCTGCTGTTGGCAATGTGCTCTGGCGTTTTTCCTTCTACCTACAATTGCGTCTGGCTCAGAAGTGAAAAGGTTTTTCACGGCGTTTCAGTGGTCACCGAATCTGCTGGTTCCCGGGGCCTGTGGCTATTACACTTGGATATCCTTAGCAATTTAGATCGGTTATTGTTAATAGATGCAATACAAAGATTGTGGCCCCCGTCAACTCCGATATCAGCTCCACGTTTGTTATGGACGTTTTGAAAGTAATCAATCGATCTGTTTCGATGTACGTTGTGGATCAGTTGAGATTCAACTAATATTGTCGCAGTTCTTGTAGTCAAACAGTGTGCCAGACGGTTGACATTGCAAAAGTCAACAAACATTTCATCGTCGTCAGTTCTTATGTTTCTTATGTTGAGTTGGACTTATTAGTACTGCTCTAGGTATTCGTCTGCAGAAACATTATTTCGTTTTTCAGCGCATCAATATTCATTGGTCGAAGCTGGTTCTAGCAGGCTTATTACTACTCGTTTTTCATCTCAAAACATAGAGTTGCTGTGTGTATATGTTCGCTTCTGTGTTTATGTGTTAATTGTATAGTCATTAATACAGAAAACCATGTTGGTGCTTGATTATTCCTTCACTCACCACTTTCCAAGTAGCAGTATTGAAGTATAAATTCAACGGATTTAGGCTGCGTAGGGTTATCAATGGGTGTTGTCCTTATTGATCACTGTATTCTGATGCCTCTCTTATAGGAGAGGCTTAAAAGTTCCTTCTTTAAAGCCTTCCAACAGGGTAGCAAACTATTGAAACAGAGAATGTCGTACCCTCGCACCTTATACCTACAATAGTGATGCTGTCATCAATTGCACAATTCAGTTAATGATCTAAAGATAGTTGGATTAAAACTGACACCATTGATTCATAATTCAGATCAGATAATACGTTGCACGTCAATCAAAAATGTCGATGAAACATCGCTTATCAAGAAATTTATAAAATTTTATAAAAATAAATACCTCTTGCCAGAGTAAAGGTTCGAAAGAGAAAGTCCATACCTCCATATCAATTTTAGTATTTTATTAACCTTAAGCCCATAAATCGACCACAGTTACAATCCGCAGCCATGGTCGTTTTTATATGTAAGTATGCGAATGTGGTGTGATTTGAAATAAATTAATCCATTAGAATTCAAAAACCTGGCGGTACTTAAGTTTCCATTTAAATAAGGCTCTCGTCTCTTGGAAGTACCAAAAGTTTCTTTTTGTTTCGCTTAAACAGCTCCAAACAAGGCATTGAATTGTGGTACCCATTTCGAACAGACACGGTCTATTGATATTTTTATTATGCCAGCTATGTCACGTACTCTCGCTTTACGGTTGTTCGATTTTTTTCCATGTTTTGCGGCGTAAGATCCTTATTTGGGCACCCAGAACATCCAGCATCATTTGTATCTGCACAACCGCGTTTGAAAGCTAGCGAAAAATGGTTACTTTCGACAGAGCAGATTCCTTATAACACTTTTCAAGCTATTGTTGCGTTTCATTCGTAACGGTATTTTTTCAATATCAAAATATCAAAAGGTGCCTCACTAAAGCTTCAATATCTCGATGACTAATGGTCGAATTGTCATCAAATTTTGACATGTATCGTTTGAAGGTTGGTATTAAGTAAAAATCGTATGGATATGTGTCAATCTCGGGACTGTCATCTGCAAGGGGCTTAATGACTAGAAATGCTGCGCTAGACTTTTTATAGACATAACCAAAAGCCTTCGATATGGTAGACCATAAAATTCCTTTGAGTAAATTGCATTGCATATGATTTCGAGGCTTTATCATTAGATTAGATTAGATTATTGTGGGAGGTGGTATAATGAATCCCTGATCACTGCGGCCACAGGTGGGCCTATTGTGATGTCCTCCATTTAGAGCTCATTTATGATGCTGCAATTTGTGAGGAAGAATCTGACTTCTACTTGGTTGTAGTTGTTTTCTTGTGGCAACAGCTTGACATAAAGTTTTTGTCTTGTCTGTTTCCTTCGGCTTCTTTCCAGAAATGAAGCTTCTTTTCCTCTAGCCAGGTTTTAATACTTCCTTTTATGGTGTTTATTGATAGCTAGTTTATAGATAGATAGATAGTTTATATATATTGAATGGCCTTGGCGTCATAAATACGGATGCGGATCCTTTTCTGGCTAGTTCATCTGCTTTTTCATTGCCTTCATATCTACTATATATGTCCTGGCACCAAAATCAGATGGACTTTATTTGTGAGTACCATATACTCCGGCTCCAACTCCTTCGTTTGTTTTGTGTACCATACATGTGAGTCCTTGACAAATGTTGGTTTTTTCTGTTGTGCCAAAATTTATATCATGGTAGACATTTGTCTACTAAGTGTATTCCAAGTAGTTCGTTTTTTTTGAATTTTTTAAGGATTGCAGTATGAACTAATTTGAAATTAGATTCATCTTATGTGATGAGCATGTCGGCATTTACCATTGCTCATTTCATGAGTTCTAGATGAAGTGGTGGGATGTTTAGGATAACTTCAAGCGCAGCTGTTGGTGCGGTTTTCATTGCACCAGTTACGCAGGCACAGGCTAGTCTCTGTAGTTTGTTGAGTTCGGCCTGTGTTGACCTTTGTGTTGCTTTGTGCCACCAAACGGCGGCTGCGTACGTGATGATAGGTCTTGTTATTGTCATGTCCGACACGTCCATAGTGGTATTTTGGGATTAAGTCCCCAATTTTTTCAAGCTAGACTTTTGCTGGTCCATCGTGAGGTTCAGCCCTTGTCAATAGTCTTAGAAAGATGAGTGCTCCAAGTAAGTTTTTCATCCAGTGTGATTCCTAGACATCCGTTGAGAAATTTATTGTTTCACCGAAGAGTGTAGCATTTTTGTGCCTTGATCGCCTTCTTCTCTTAGTGAATCTAACTATGGTGGGATTGACTTTTAGGTCAACTTTGATGCACCATTCAGCAACTAAGTTCAGAGCTCTCTGCAGCCGATCCGAGATTGTGTTCTCGAATTTACCTTCTTAGGTATATATTTGGCAGCAACTTCCTTCCACTTTTTTGTGGTAAGTAGTCCCAAGCGTAGCTAGATCTGAATACATTAATTTGTATTGGCAGCAATTGCGGGATGCCCTTTTGTAGTAAAGCTGGGAATAGGATTAGTGTGCTGCTAAGAGAGTATTTTATGAATGCGGGAACAGATGGTATGGAAGGCTGCAGTTTCCTATACATACTCGTATATTAACAAAAATCCGGAAGAGCATCTTCGGTAGAATGATTTACGCTCAAAGAGTTATTTTTTGTGAGAAATTTAACAACTCTATGATTTACAGCTTTCTCAAAAACCTAAGACATTACAGACAACAAGCAAACCGATCTGTAGGTCGCTTTTCCTTTTCTGAATCTCTTTCGAAAATTGGAATTACATTTGCTGTTTTAACACTTCTGCGAAGGTTACCGAGGCAATGATTGAAATAAAAAGGAGGGCCAAATTATCTACCACGTTTAACTCCATAGTTCTCAAGCTACCTTTGGAACTTGGATATCCCATAGTCATCGCAAGAATCCGAGATTTTAAGGGAATTAATTATTTTAAGCAGTTCAAACCCCGAAATGGGCATAGATAGACGAAGCTGTTACTATAATACAAATTGTATGATCTAAGTATTGTGTTTAAATAACTGAATCTGTAACTTTAACGTTATCAATTTTAGGTATAAAGTTTATGTCCATATTGCGGCGAACTTCACCCGTCAGTGCTCATATAGCTCAGAATGTTTAGAAGGTAATAACTGCGCTTTCAGATTTAGCACACTGGTGGTTCTCTTCAGTGACTTTGCTCCAAATTTTAGTCATATGCTATACTACTAGTAGATGCCATCTTTTCAAATACTCAATTTTCAAATGCATCCTCGTATATGTCTAAAGGGAAATACTTTTTCACAGTATGCACACATACTCGTATATTTCCGGATATATGAAGGTAAAAAAAGCACCAACTTCAAGAGCAACCAAACAACCTTGAGTATATCTGAGGCATATCTTTACCTATCCAAAGCGTTTCTTTTTCAAAATCCACTCTGGGCACATGTGAACTCTGCCAGATGAAATTTATGGACTTGATGATGAAATTTTAAACACTGACTATCCCATGGCCTTAACATATCACCGTAAACTGTACAAACATACGAGTATCTTACCGATAAGCTAAAAGTGCCAGATAAGCGTGTGTAGTGGATGAAAATCCAATTTTTTTTTTTTGCTTATTTTCTCCAAATTTGCTTCTATCTTTCGAATTCACTGTCTATATGGATATACGAGTATGTGTGTAAGTGCAGTGTCAAAGGTTGATTTATGCGAAACGAATCCGCTTTACTCGTACATCCAGGCAGGAATAATTTATGACCCAAAAGTCGATTTAGCATTTTGCAAATTTTCCTTCAAACTTTCGATTTATTCGGACGGGATTTTCGACTTTCCTTCCATCGTCCTCATCGACTTTTATGTGGAAAACTCCTTTAAAGCTAAGGAAAATTTAATCGCCATTGCAATACAAACTAACGGACAAACGATGAACCAATATCAATTGCATCCATTTCAACAAGGACATTGAGAAGAAAATAAATCCTTGGGATCAATTGTGTTGTTTAGATGAAGAGAACAAAAAAATTGTGGCACCCTTCCACCAAGTGACCCTTATAAACCCTTTTGTTGTACGACCTTTATCCGGTGTTTACATTTCCATTCAAGCGAGCAGAAAAAAGATGTCAGGACAATTGGGGCACAGCAAAAACATCTTCCCTGGTTGTGGCATACGAATATTATCATCATCGCGCCGACCAAAATTTACATATTATTATCAGTTATCGAGACAAGACAATTTTCTTATTATCAAGGGTTGACTGAAATTTGCATAAAAGGTTAACAAATCGGATCAAGAATTCCTTCAATGGTCTTTTTTGGCTCAGCCTTAGGTAAACAAGGGTCGTCTTCAGATTCGAGTGGATGCATATCCGAACCCTCGTGAGAGGACGATTCCATCAAATCTCATGTGAAGTAATGAACAACTTTTGAGCATACTTGTCGTGGATACGAGTATTTCATTCGGATAATGGCATTCATTCCTAATTGAGAGGCAAGTGGGAATAATAATTATTGTTACGCCCACATGTATTGTAAGAAAATTTCACAAATAGAACTCAATTAAATCACCGCCAAGGATAAGTCATTATGAAGCTCCCATGGTTTTGGTTGTCTTGATTATGATTGATTAATAAAATTTCGAATGCCCATTGAGCACGTTTCGATGTATCTGGCGTTTCTAAGGCGAAAAAAGTAATCCAATCATTAGAAGTTCCCTATAAGGTTATACCCTTACATTCGCAGTTACACCTTTTGGATTGGAGAAACAAAAAAAAATTAATGGTGGGAGGTGTACTACGTATATCTGGATTCGACATGTCTGAGGGATATTTCAGTAGAAATTATTAATAGTAATGAGAATTGATGGTCATTGACGTGACAGATAAAAGTAGCAAACTGCGAATATGGTTTTACAAATGAAGTATAGAGCTCCTGGGGATGAATTATACACAACCGCAGACGCTCTCCGCATAAGATTACATATGTACATATTCGTACATTCATATGTACAATTTAGAACAAGTAAAAGTCCCAAATGCAGTCTCAATTACTTCGGATCTTATTGTAGCGATTTTACCAAACAGTAGAATTTTTGAAAATGTGCGTTAGTTACCATTGGCGAAAGAGTCACACCTTCCCTTGTAAGATAGGCTATAAAGATCGATAGAAGAAAATAGTATCATAATCGGCGCTGATAATACTAAACAAAACAATTTCAAAAACCGCCCAGAGCATGAACACTGAACAATAGTGTTGATCTTTGGATCCCACTACCCCACTTTGTCACCGTCTGGTTGCGGGAAATAAACGCCTAGTTATCTCTTACAAGTGTATAATTTACACTTCCTGAGGTATTGTAAAGGGTCCGCCATCTAACGTTTTTTTTTTTTCAACTAGTGCTTATTTCGTGAATGGTAACACTTAGCTCACGTCTGATTTGACAGATAATTAGTTTTATCCTTTCGGTTAATAATGGAAAAGAATTTCATTCAAATGGCTGCCTCGGCTGGCCATGCAGTAGCCTACACGATCGGTCCAATTTTTAAGCACATTATCGATTGTGTGCAGCTGTATTTCAGCAATGGCTTCACGAATATTGTCATTTAAAGCGTCAATTTTCTCTGGATTATCGGCGTAACACTCGTCTTTTACGGCACCCCACAAATAATAGTCCAACGGTGTCAAATCGCAGCTCCGAGGTGGCCAAACGACATCAGCTCTGTTGAAACCAAATGTTGCCAATATCCTCCTCTTCAATTTTTGTGAACAAAAATTCGTTCAACATGGCCCGATAACGATCGCCATTGACTGTAACGGCCACTCCTTGCTCATTTTCGAAGAAAAATGGCCCAATTATGCCTCTGACAATGACAATATTCTCGGGTGTACGCACTGTTTTTGGCTTTTCACGCTTTGGTTTATCGATGAGGATGCCAGTTTCTTTCACTTTTTTCACAAGATAACGAACATACGGAGCTGACGGTGCTTCTCTTCTTCCAAAATCCGTACGCAATTTTCGCACACATTCTGCAACATTACCATGATTTTCAAAGTAATGTCGCAATATTTTCCAGCATTGTTCAAGCGTATACACAACCATATTCTTTCAGCGGAAGGATAAAACTAATTATCTGTTAAATCAAACATGAGATAAGTGTTACCATTCACGAAATAAGCACTAGTTGAAAAAAAGAACGTTAGATGGCGGACCCTTTATAAGAGATATAGAAGTTTATGACATGAACATTATCACTGTAACTTTAATAAAGACGAAGAAATCATCTTAAGCTCAACGATCGAAAACAATGTTGGTCGATTTATTCATCCTACTTTAAGGTGGTGAGAAGGTCACAAAGCGACTTCAACCAAACTGATGTAGTAAAATAACAAAGTGGTAACACTGCTAAAGACAGATTGTAATTGTAAGTGTAAGAGAGTCTGCCGGTAGGTAGGGTTTTAGTGCTAAGCAAACCATCGTGAAATACGGACGATAGTAAATAAAGCAAAATACGAAAAGTAAATAAACGTTTTTTTATTATCAGTGCGCGCATAAAGGTAGCCTTAAACGACGAGCATGCTCGCCGAACATGCTCGCTTGCGTTATCCCCTATACGACGAACACATTTGGCGAGCATTCATTTCGTGTTGGTTCTTCATACTGTGAACATGTGCGATAAAGAAGCGTAAGTGGTTGCTCTTATTTTGATTTATTTATTTACTGCTGCCATTATGTTTAATCCACGATATTCACTCGGCGGTGTTCACAGCAAAAATGAGGTTTGCTCGCGAACATGGCCCTACACGGCGAACATCGAAGCCAATGAGCACGAAAAAATGTAAATTTTTCGCCAACAGCGAGCGGCTCGCGAACCAGCCCCTACACGAGAAAAATATAGCAGGCACGAGCATTTTCGGCAAGCATGCTCGTCGTTTAAGGTCACCTTAAAACATCAGAAGTGGGATTCCCTCAAGTGCCAGTGCGTTTTGTAAATTATTTCTTAAAAAAAACAAAAAAAAGACAATGGATCGGTAAAATGATTATAACGTTGCCCAGTTACGCAAGTGGTTATGTCGTCTCGGGCTACCTTCGAACAGTACAAAACAAACACCCTTGTGCTTAGGATAAATGAAGTTCATGTTGAAAATCGCGGTGTGGCATCCAAAAAAATTGGCGAGGAGGCAGACGACATACATAACAATACAACAGCAACGGTCGACGCAATCAGGTGAAACCGACGGGCACGGACCCAGTCAGTCGCTGTGGAAAACAAATCAAGTGAGAAACGAAGATGAGTGCGACGAATATCGAACGATCGGTTGTTCGAGTGTCTAATGAATGTACAACGGTAGAGAGGAGACTATGAAAAATAAATTGAACTACTAGAAAGAGAGAAGAATTTGTTAAAAAAAGAGAATGAGAGGTTGCGTAAAATGATGAAAACGAGTGAAATGAAGAAGACAAATGATGAGACACACGCTCACAAAAAGGAACTCAAGCAAATGAAGGGAAGAAAACAAGGATGAGTTAAACAAATGAGATGTCTAAAAATGAGGAAACACAAATGAGCAACATTGCTGCGCCTGCACCATTTGACTCGCAGCAACTGAGCATGTGTAGGGATATGTTGCCTGAATATAACGGTAGCACCAATTTGAACGTGTGGTTAGCTCAACTGAAAAAAATTGAGAGTGTCTACAAACCAAGTGAAAACATGTTGCGCTCCCTGATGTTAATCAAATTGAAAGGCAAAGCACTTCAGTGGCTGTACTCGAAGCCAGATCTCTTGACGGAAGGACAAGATGAAATAATTAGACAAATGAAGAAATTGTTCTGCGCCAAAGAAAATAAAATTATAGTGCGTCGGTAAATTTGAAGATTGTAAAGTTTCGCAGAATATTTTAACGACAAAATCATTCTTTCCAACTGACTGCAGTTCGACGAAGAAGTGCGGGTGGAATACATAATTGAAGGCATAACGGATGAGTCTTTACGTCTTTAGGCACTCATCCAATGCTACGCCACCAAGGCACAGCGATTACAAGAATTCTCGAAGGTCATGCAAAAGAAACCACCACCGGTCCAACAGAGAGAAACTACAACTGCAATAATTGTGTTGGACACATGGCAAATCAGTGTATGAAGGTCAAACGAGAGAAAGGTGCGTCTCAGGTTTGGAGATTCAGCAAACTGAACAGAACGTAAGAAGCCGGTAAGGGAGCAGACGTACAACATCAACCAAGGGGACGTAGGAGACGAGTCTGTAATATCAATTGATTGTATATTTATGTGCAAAAATTTATGTTATAAAATATCTATCTCCAGATTCGTTATTAGATACCGGCAGCTCTATCAGCATAGTAAAGCAAGTAGGTGGGGTGAAAAGTAACCTCCTTGGGAATGAAACATTTTTTTTTTTAATTTATTCAATATAGTCCCTTTGTAGCTTAATACACTTATTCCAGCGATTTTCCAACTTCTTGATCCCGTCCGAAAAGTAATTTTCCGGGAGGTCTGCAAAATACTTCCCCGTGGCGTCGATGATTTCCTCACGTGAGCTGAATTTTTTATTGATGAGCCATCTTTTGAGGTTTGGGCAGAGATTATAGTCCGAGGGAGCCAAATCGAGCGAATACGGTGGATGCGACAGCAATTGGAGCCGTAAGTCATTGATTTTAGCCGTGGTAGCGATGCTCTTGTGCGCCGGCGCATTGTCTTGCAAAAACAAAATTTTCTTTCGCTTCATGTGAGGCCGTTTTGCAGCGATTTCGGCCTTCAATCGTTCCAATAATGCACAGTAATACTCGCTGTTGATGGTTTTTACTTTTTCGAGGTAGTCCACGAAGAGTATGCCATGACAATCACAGAAAGCCGACGCCATAACCTTTCCGACACATCGAGCCTCCCTCGGCCGCTTAGGAGCACTCGTGCCGGCTTCAGTCCATTGCCGGGCATTCATTCTATTTCTCTGGTGTGTAATAGTGGATCCAAGTTTCATCAACAGTTACCAATCGACGCCAAAAGTCCGCCCGATTCTGCATCAGCAAGTCCAAACACTCTTTCGAAGTGCTCTCGCGTTCGTGTTTTTGGTCAGGAGTGAGCATGCGCGGCACCCAGCGGCAGGATAGCTTTTTCATATGCAGAATATTGCCCGAAATATGGCGTGTGCGCTCAGTACTAATCTTTGTGGTATCTGCTAGCTCGCACACCTTCACTTTCCGGTCAGCCAACACCATTTCATGTATTTTTTTGACATTGTCCTCTGTAACCGTATCGAAGGGTCTGCCGCTGCGGTCTTGATCGGTAGTGGAGAAATTCTCGAAACCAATATTTGACGGTGTAATCTGACGGAGCATTAGCCCCATAATATTTATCCAACTTTTCTGTTGTTTCCTTCGCCGTTTTGCCTCTCAAAAAATAATGTTTTATGAGAGAACGATAATCGTTTTTGTCCATACTCAACATGATGCCAAACACGTCAACAACAATCAGCTGTCAAAACAAAACTAAAGACAGTATCGCACTGAAATTTGGCATGTCTGCCTAAATATGAATGGACTTCAAGGCAGCATAACCGTGTTTGCAGTAGCAGCGCATTCTGGCGGTCAACGAGGTTACTTTTCACTCCACCTAGTATACCAACAGCAATTCTATGTAAATATGAAACAAATTTCAGGTTTTATGTAATTAATAAAAGCTTGTCAAAAATATTAGGTAGAGTGTGTTGTCAAATTCTAATGGAAGAAAAAAAAAATTGAATTAGACCTAATAGTTATACCGTATGGTACGATGACGTACCCCTTGATTTTAGGTAGGGATTTCATGAAAAAGGCCAATCTAAAATTAATTAGTCTAATGAATGAGATTAAAACTGAAGAGCTAAATATTCAGGAGTTATTAAGAATAGAAGTTGAAACGAAAGTAGATTTAGTGAAAAATAATAAATTGAATTGGGAGACAAAAGAAAAGTGCAAAAGAATGCTTAATGACAATTATTTGTACTGTAAGCGTCCCGATGGCCCTAAGATAAAATATGAAATATAAAATTAAGTGGTGCAAAGCAGTTTTACTGTTATCGCAAGAAATTCTCATATATAGAAAAGAAAAAATTGCAAACCATCATCAAAAAAAACAGGTGATATGCGACTCTGTGTCGTTTTTGGAAATTTAAATAAAGTTAAATTAAAGTACAATCAACCAATACCATTAATAGATGACCTATTAGATGAGTGTTTAAATAAAAGAGTGTACACACTATTAGATCTAAAGAGTGATCTTATCACATACGAATGAATGAGGAGTCATTTGTAACACCAATGGGACAATACGAATGGCTAAGGATGCCACTCGGGTTGAAAAACGCCCCATCGGAATTCCAACGTTATATCTCGAAGGTTTTTGAGCATATGATTAAGGAGAAAAAGGTACAAATTTATATAGATGATATAATGGTAGCTACAGAGACTGTTAAAGAGCATCTAGTGATACTAAATGAAGTTTTTGATAGGTTAGTGAGGAACAAATTGGAATTGCAATTGGATAAGTGTCAATTTATGGAAGCTAAAGTACATTACCCAGGATATACAGTGTCTGAAGATGGTATACAGCCAAATGAAAAGGGGACTGAATCTATTTAAAATTTTCCTATACCTCAGAATACTAAGGCAGTGCATACCTTTTTAGGACTATGTTCCTATTTTAGGAGATTCGTTAAAGGGTTTTCGGTGTTAGCCCAACCATTATATAAATTAATAAGAAAAGACACTATTTTTAAATTTGGTGATAAAGAAAAGCATTGTTTCGAAGAACTCAAAGGCGACGCAAATATTGGCTATATATAGCCCACACGACGAGACAGAGCTTCACTGTGACGCGAGCTCTATTGGTTTCGGTGCCACATTAATGCAAAAGAAGACGGATGGCAAGTTGCAGCCAGTATTATACTTCTCCAAAAGAGTGACAGAATGTGAATCAAAATACCATAGTTTTGAATTGGAAGCTTTGACAATTATCTATGCACTACAAAGATTCAGAATATATTTGCATGGTATCAAATTCAAAGTTGTAACAGATTGCAACTCCTTAACGTTAACACTTAACAAAAGAGAGTTTACCCCAGAATAACTCTGAGCACCGATTTGGGGACAAAATGCAGCATGTAGATGTCCTCAATCGAATTTCAAACATTCTTGTGCTAGAAGAAAACACATTCGAACTGAATCTATCCATTTGTCAACATAAGAATATAGAAATTAATGAGATAAGGAAACAATTAGAGGAAAAGAAAAGTAGTTTTTGCGAGATGCGTAATGGACTGGTGTATACCGGAGAAAGAATATTGTTTTATGTACCTATAGAGATGGAGAGTAAAATATTACATCTTTATCATGATGAGATGGGACATGTAGGTTACGTCAAAGTCTCGGATGCTGTGTTTAAGACATTTTCCCCTAAATTCGGGAAGCATGATGGCTACCTACATAACATACCAAAGGGAAATGAACCTTTCGAGACGATGCATATAGATCACTTTGGCCCGGTGTCCCTTACGTATACGAAAAAGAAATATGTGTTTCTATTAGTAGACGCGTTTACTAAGTATGTCAGACTTTTCGCTGTTAAAACAACTAATACTACCGAGGTACGATCTGTTTTCAATGCATATAGTCGACCAAGACTGTTAGTATCAGATAGGGGAAGCGCATTTACTTCAAAAGTCTTTGACGGTTTCCTGGGTTCGCCACAGGCCAACGGTCAGGTGAAAAGAATAAATCGGAGTCTAGCGCCAATGATAGTAAAATTAACAGTCGCAGGATATGAGTCTTCCTTAGATAAAGTAATACCAAGGATAGAATTTGCTACGAATATTACTGTACATAGAAGTATGGGTACGTCACCAAGTGAGCTGCTGTTCGGAATAGAACAGAAAGGAGAAGTTATTGATTTCTTAAAAGAAAGTTTAAATGAGTGTTATAAAGAAGAAACCGAAAGAGATTTTGATAGAATGCGAACGAGGATAAAATAACTAATTGCCAGGAATATAACAACTCACAAAAAGACCGATGGATAACCCATAAAACATACAAGGAGAATATGTAATGGCAAGAAACTTTATTAGTACACCAGCGGTTAGTAAGAAAATAGCCCCAAGGTTTAAGGTTTCGTATAAAAATAAAAAGTTATTGCCAAATGATCGGTACGCACTGAAAAATGTAGAGGGATTCCAAGTGAGCCAGATACCATATGAAGAAATATGGGAAGCAGCAAACATCAAACCGTAGTTACAAATAAGAGATAACATAGCGAGCTGTAAATCTAAGGGTGAAATCGGGACGATTATATATCAGGATGGCCGAGTTGTAGTAAAATAGCAAAGTGGTAACACTGCTAAAGATAGATTGTAATTGTAAGTGCAGGAGAGTCTGCCGGTAAATAGGGTTTTAGTGCTAAGCAAACCATCGTGGAATACGGACGATAGTAAATAAAGCAAAATACGAAAAGTAAATAAACGTTTTTTTATTATCAGTGCGCGCATAAACTGATAACGTTTAGATAGAGAAAAGGTACACGTCCTATCTGAATATATAGTATCTAAGATGCGAGACGGCAACATCGACTACGACCATTAACTTGTTGTAGTTTAGTTTTCCATGTGGCTTCTCGAAGCACAGCAAAGGAAAAGTGTGTGTTTTTTTAAAGTCGTAGTATATTATAGTGTATAGGAGAATAAAATAATGGAAGTCCAATTTAGGCCAATTAAGCAGCTAAGGCTGTACGAGTATATCAGGAATAACGCAGTGAATGTTAGCATCTGAGTCGTGTCTGGTTTATCGGCAGCATAGATTAGTGACTTGATACGAGTATACCACCAGCCCATAAGCACACCAAACAGTAACTTCTTTTTGTGGATGTAATGGCTTCTCAATAATTGGTTGTGAAATGCTGCAATTCTGCACGTTAATGTATGTAGCTATTCACCCAAAAATAAGCTTCAAAGCTGAACAAAATTTTGTAATGAAGAGAATCAAGAGCAACTTGGTTTTCAGCTCTTTCCTCGGACGTACGATCCACGCGATGGTCAAGCGGCGTTAATTCTAGCACTACCTGGTTAAACAAGATGTTTTCAGAAAGTCTTCTATAAAGGTGAATGAACATAGCTTCAATTGTTTTGCATGGTCATGAATCCACTCATTCCCGTACTCTTCAAAACTGCACTCAACAGCAGCAAAAGAAAAACGATCCATGGTTGTTAGAATTAATTGCTTTCAAAAGCCATTGTGTTGACAGTACAATGCACTACATTATTATTGAAGCTAAAATCATAAAGTTTAATATTTCATATCACACTAGCGCTGTCACAAGACGCCCTCAACGTCCTGATAAATCCCAAATGAAATGCGAAATTTCTTTGAACAGATAAGTCGCATTCACAATGTAAACGGGAGATTGGTCTAGAGAATGTTGATGACGTCATTCCGATACACTATTATGGAAATTTCAAAAACAAGGTCCGACTGATAGACAATAAGGCCGTTAAGATTTTTCGGAAAGGAACATTGGTGTTCATCCGCATACTATACAACCAGTAGAGTTCGTCATTACATTTCCTCCTCCACTCAATATCCATACCAACGGCAAAGAAAATCACCCGAGGAAGTTTATTCTCAAAACAGTCAAGCTCACAACCATCCATTTTTAATTAGGTCCATGCCTCTTCGCCATAGGGTCACTTCTGTTGTTCGAGAGAGTCAATTTGGCAAGAGTTATTCCTCGTTTGCTGCCAGCGCTGGTGTCGTTGTCTGAATTGATAGGGGAGCATAGGTAGAAAAAGTCCTTAACTACCTCAAAGTTATGTATATCTGTGGAGGGTGACGTTCTGTCCGAGACATCGGTGTTGGGTGTCTTTCTTGTTGATAGCATATACTTGGCCTCGCACTTTCTTCCGATTATGTCAATATCATCGGCATATGCGAGTAATTGGACAGACTTTGGAAAGATTGTGCTTCTTGTGTTGGCGCGTGAGTTCTGAACTATTCTTTCAAAAATGGTTGTTTTGACATCAAAGGTCTCGGTGAGTTCTTTACCGACCTTAATGGAGCAGTGTGGATTCTCCATCGTCATCCTGCACAAACGGACTAGTTTGGCAGAGATGCCAAAACTAGCCATTGCTCTGTATAGTTCGTCTCTATAGGTGCTCTCATACGCGGCCTTAAGATTGATGAATAGGTGGTGTGTATCGATTTAGAGTTCATTGGCCTTTTCTAAGATCTATCGTAGTGTGAATACTTGGTCAATGATGGACTTTCATGTTCTAAAGCCTCACACAGGTTGTTGACGATCGGCTTCAGGTATACAATACAATACAATACAGCTGAAAGGATCTTGTAGGCGATGTTAAGAAGATTGATGCCCCTGTAGATAGCGCAGTTCAGAGCGTCTAGTTTTTTGGCGAGAGATTCCATTCATCTAGCTCATCTAGATAAGTTGCTGTATGATAGTTAACAAGCTGTCCGCTCTAGCACCCTTGTTGGACTTAAGCTTATATATCTCTTCTCTTCACTTCATCCAGGTTGGGTGGATGGAATTGTTGGTCTACATCGTCCGCGTTGAAAGATTCATTGTGTCTGACCGCGGTGTTCGGTTCGTCAGCGCCGTTATACACTGTACAGAAATGTTCTTTTAAAATCCTCAGCATCGTCTGTGATTCTACTATGACGTTCCTTTGTTCGTCTCTTCAGGCATCTGTTCGGTGTTTGTATCCGCGGTATACTTTTGTACCTTTTGGTAAAACTTCTAAATCTCATTCCTGGAGTAGCATCTCTAGCTTTGCTCGACCGCGCAGTTCTTATATTCTTTCTTTTCCTCATGAGCAGCCGGTGTTCGTCTCTGCCTTCTGCTCGTAGATCTCGTGAGCAACTGTAGCTTTGTATGCCTCTTGCTTAGCTGCCTGTGCTTGCCGGCACTCTTGGTCAAACCAGGGGTTTCTTTTTGGTAGCCGAGTTAAACCCAGCATATCAGAGGCCTCATCTCTGATGGCTTTTTGTGAATGATGCCACTAGTTTTCGATACTAGATGCTGGTGGCATAGGACCTCTTAAAAGATTAAGAGAGAGAATCTCAAGACTTCTTGCTTAAATCTGATAATAATCGCCGTAGTATACAATATGCCGTAGTTTTTCATCCTCTTTTTGTACGGCCCATCCCATAGTATCGTCGGTGTTTGTGTTTTCTGTGTTTGTCTGTGATTATGACTAGGGAATTCAGGGTAGACGTAGCCAATATACGCGGGCTAAAAAGTAATCACTTTTGTGCGTACGTCCACGTCTGTAAGTACAGACCAGCTGTTTTGGTACTTAGTGAAACACAGGTAGATCCCCGCCCACACCTCTCAGATCATTCTGATCTGAAGCTACCTGGCTATGAACTAGTGCCATTATTCTTCTCTCACCGCGGTCTCGCCATTTATGTGCGTAGTGATGTAGCTTACCAAACTCCACCACAATGTGATCCATGTTCCAATCCGGAATTCAACTTCATGTGGTTAAAATTCCATCTCCGTAAGCAAATTATACACTACTGCTTTATTTATAGAAGCCCCAAACTGGACAGCAATTCAACCTTTAACGAGTTTGATGCGCTGTCTGACTCCATCCAAAAAATTGTATCCCTGTATCCTCCTACTGAAATCGTTATTACGGGCGACTTCAATATACACAATTCTGGGTGGCTTCGACATTCTGGACAGACAACACCCGAAGGACGGTGTGTTGAGATCTTCGCTGCGGAAAACAACCTAACGCAGCTTGTAAATGAGCCCACGCGAATACCAGACGTTGATAGTCATACCGCCAACACCCTGGACTTGTTTTTAACTTCTCACCCTGATAAGTACACCATTGATGTGCTCTCCCCTCTAGGCTCGTCGGACCATTGTGTCATATCAGCTAATTTCTCGTACACCGACCACACAGTTAGAGAAAAAATTCCTAAAAGAACCGTATGGCAATACGAGAAAGCCAACTGGAGCGGTCTTAACAACTTCTTTAGGAATTTTAACTGGTCGTTATGCTTCCTCGATAACGACGTGGATGCCGCTGCTGATATGATTACAGACACCATTCTCTTTGGAATGAGATCCTTTATTCCTCATCGGATGAAGAGTATCAAACCAAAAGAAAAAGCATGGTACGACTCGAGCTGTAAAGAGGCCGTCAGGGTTAGAGAAATGTTTTTTCGGTCCTACAAGACCAACCCGACAGAGGAAAACCGAAAAAAGTTCAAACGAGCCAGAAATGACTGCAACGCCTTTCTTAAGCGTGTGAAATACCTATACGACCAAAAACTGAGGCAAAAAATACTGCAATGTCCCAAAGGCAGTAAACATTTTTGGTCGTTCGTCAAAAACATTAGAAATTCCGCCTCATCCTCCATCCCAACGCTCATTTACAATGACATTCCAGCTGTCAGCTCTTTGGACAAGGCCAATCTGCTTGCTGCACACTTTGCGGCCAGCTCAACACTCCCAGATTGTGCTTTGTCTCCGCCTACAGTTGAGTGCGTCGAATCTTCAATGGGACGAATCTACTTTCGCACTCGTGTAGTAGCAAGAGTACTTAAAGATCTCAACATACATAAATCCGCTGGTCCAGATGGTATATCTCCCCTGGTGTTCTTCCTCGCTGGCAAAACCACTGCGTAAGCTTTTTCATCAATCCTACACTTTAGGACTCTTCCCGAGCAGATGGAAAACAGCATTTGTCCAGCCCGTCCCTAAAAAAGGCGAATCATCTTCTCTCTCCTCCTACAGACCCATTGCACTTACGTCCCTTCTTTCCAAGGTCATGGAAACACTGATAAATCGTCAGCTCATGAAATATCTCGAAACACGAAAACTTCTCAATGACCGGCAGTACGGTTTTCGTAGCAACAGGTCCACTGGTGATTTGATGGCATGTCTCACCGAAAAGTGGAACCAAAGCGTACATCAATCTGGCGAAAGCAAGATAGTTGCACTTGATATTTCTAAGGCATTTGACAGAGTTTGGCATCAGGCTCTTTTGTCGAAAATGCGTGCATTTCGGATCGACGACTCTCTTCTTCAATGGATTAGAAATTACCTTTCGGAACGTTCAATTCAAGTTGTTTTGGACAGTTTCAAGTCTGATATTCACAAAATGTATGCTGGTGTGCACATGGGACCCTTTCTGTCTCCGACACTCTTTTTAATTTTCATTAATGATCTCTTGACTGCTACTTCTAATCCAATATATTCCTTTTCCGATGACAGTACTCTCTGCTTTTCATATTCGTTCCCGGACTCACAGCCCTGCTCTTCGGCTGTAGAACGAGAACGGCAGCGTATGCTAAGCTCATTAAATTCCGATATCAACAGCATAACCAATTGGGGAACTATCAACAGAGTGGAATTTAATGCTTCCAAAACACAATGCTGTCTGCTGTCTTTAAAGCGAAATTTAAACACCCAGCCATTATCAATGAATGGCACTTGCATCGTCGAAACCGAAAAACTTTCCATTCTCGGTATGTGTGTCCATGACAACTTACGTTGGAATGACCACATATTTGATGTCGCCAAAAATGCTGCGAAATGTCTAGGTTTCCTCAAGCGATGTAAGAAATATTTTACCCCCTCTGATCTGGCCTCAATATATAAGGCATTCATCCGCCCAAAATTGGAGTACAACTCCCACATCTGGTCAGGTGCTCCTAAAACATCTCTGCACCTCCTAGATAGGATTCAAAACCGTGCGATAAAACTTATTGACGATACTAATATCAGTCAATCAATGGACACCCTCGAACACCGACGAAATGTCTCGTGTCTCACTTTGTTTTATCGCTACTTCCACCACCAGTGCTCCACTGAAATCGCCAGTAGCATTCCGCCCATTCAAACTTTCAACCGTAACACCCGTCTCGCTATGAATGCTCATCAGTATACCCTCAAGCCCATTTTCGGACGTACTCTAAAATATCGTGATTCGTTCCTAAGCCGTACATCTCGCTTATGGAATGCCCTGCCGATCTCTGTATTTCCTGGTCGTTATAACTTGCAAACATTTAAAAACAATGTACATCGGTACCTCTCTTTTCTTCCTCCCTAAATTTCCCTTGCCCGCGCTGTGTACAATCACCTTAAGGGTACTCAAACCCCTTGAGCGCGCGCTCATTATAAAAAAAAAAAAAAAAAAAAAAAAAAGCATTCTTTGGATGTCGGTAACATCTGCTTTGTAGAAGTCTAGTATCCGTCGGTATCGGAGACTTGTTTCTGCGTCGTAACTTAACTTTCTTTTCCATAGCCGGGCAGGGTTATGGAGGGTTAGTTTTATTTTATAATAGATACCTCTAGGACGATGGGTCGGTAATAGCTAGGATGTGCGTTCATCCGCCATCATCTCTTTTCCTAGACCCTGACTTAGTCTCGGAAATCCTTACCGGCCTGAGCTCCGAATATGTAGGAGTAGATCGGATTATTTGTTTTATTTCGTTGATTCCATCTGGGGAATTCATCTGCTGTTCCGTTTATAGTAGTGCTATTTTTGTCTGCTGGTTAGCACTCGCTCTTATACTTGGAGATAAAATAAGTACAATTGATGCGTGGAATGTCGCATACTATGATATGAAAATTTACAACCGAGTTCTATATAATCGACAACGGTGAAAACTCCATAGCAGTCAATGCGGCCTTGTGGAAGGCAGGTCGACATATGATTCAGAAGTTTTATTTGAACCGCGTTAAGATCTCGAAATGTACTCGAGGCATTAATAAGAATGATAACATAATATACACTACGTGATATGTACGATGATGTTAAAACCAAAGTTAAATACACAGGTGGAATAACCGAAGATTTCGAAATTAAACTTGCCTTCGTGCAGTGTACATAGTCCGCTGCTTTTTAATCTAGTGTAAGATTTTCAGTTGAACGAGCGTGTTAAAAAGTCCAGAACAACTTCTACGACCATTCAGTCAATTATAGAAGGTAATGGTTACGAATCCGTCAAAATAAGACATTGCCATTGCCATTTTTCCGAACCATCAAACATTTACGTAGAAGGAGTCATAGTGCCAAAGTGCGTAAAATTTAAATACTTGGGCTCTGTCATTAACCACAAAGAAAATTGCGCTGACAAACTGCGTGTACTGGCTTAAGGACCACAAAACTCCGCAGTATTTTATCGAAAAATTCCACTTAAACTTAAAGATTCGTTATATTGTACATGAAAGTCGTTTGTGTAGCTTTAATATACTCGTATGTATCGCAATACATGGACAGTGTACGAGCATCAACACTGTGTCAGTGGTTGTGACAAAATGTGATCAAAAAGAAAAACCCGAGTTTGCGGAAGTCTGTATTGTGAAAAAACTTTAAAATATGTAAATCAGCTGGTTTTGTCATCTTTAACTCGGGTGGTCAGAAAATCTTGTCTAAAAATAAAAGTCACGTGCCGTAGTCCAAAAAAATTGTCGGAAGCCAAACAATTGAATCATTTAAACACAAAAACATTAGAAAACTTTTAGCATCAATAATGTGATGCTCCAAAACAGGGTGTCCTGTAAATTGGCGCCAATGTCCGTGAATTTAGCCAAATACACCACCTATGCACGCCACTGAAGGGACCATGAATTTGATCGCTGATGATAGATTCTTGCAGTGCAGTGCTTGCAAATTCCATGCGTATGTAATAATACGGCGCTTTCAGACAAAGAATCAGTCATTTTGTGTTCTATAATTTCTGGAATTTCACAGTCATCACATCAAGCGTCATAAAATATTATGTCACTCATGTTTGGCACACGTTGGCGCATAGCAAACGTGTAGAGCCCCTTTGCGATTCCAATAAGCAGTCTTTGCTACTGAAGAAGAGTAGTGCAGTCACAAACTGCTAACGTATATCGAGAAATTCGTTTGACCTGCCGGCATCCTGGAGAGTAACACCAACTAATATGTATATGAAGCCTATCAGTTAATTGTTTCATTTTCCATGACCCCTACGTAACCTGGGACCCAAACAAGACTCTATGAATTCACCTTGAAAGTTGCCACCTCAAGGGCACATATTTGATTTTACTGAAAATGCTTGATGTGCTGACATACATACAAACAGATACAAATAGAAAACACAAGTTGCTTTTTAACAATAAAATCCTATCAACCCAATTCCAAGACCTTGTTGACTGTTTCTGGCTCTATCTCACGAATGGCACGGAATACATTCGATTTAAAGGATTGAATCGTTTTTTTATTGTCACCTAACAAAAAAAAAAAGTTTAGCGGGGTCAAATCGCAGCTACGAGGCGGCCATTTGTTATCACCATGGCGGCTGTTAATACGATTACCAAACTTAGCGTGCAAAATATCGATTGCTTGATGGGGTGTGTGACATGGCACACCATTGTGCTGAGACCACAGATCATTCAAGTCCATGACTTCAATTTCAGCCCACAAAAACTCGGTAATCATGGCACGGTTCACCGTTGACCGAATAGCGTGTTCCAATGATGCCACCACTCCAAAATCCGCACCAGTCTGTCATTCTCTGCTGTTGCATTGGCTCTCAACAATAATATGCGGTTTTTCTATTTTTCCGACCCCCAGATGCGGCAATTTTGTTTGCTAAAATAGCCGCCAAGACGAAAATGCGCCTCGACCGAAAAAATGATTTTGAGTTGCTGTAATATCCAGACTGAGAAGTGATAAGAAAGCAGATGGTCGTTAGCCTTCAATTGCTGAGTCAATTGTACTTTGTAAGGGAATAATCCGAGATCCTTGTGGAAAATTCGTATCAGGTTGGTGCGTGAAATGCTAACTTGTTGATGATATTCCTGGATTGAGTCGAAAGCTCTCGGCTAAAGCAGCCACATTCTCATCGGTACGTACCATATGACTGCGGGGACCGTAAGTGTTGTCCACAGGCAAGCCAGTCTCACGAACTTTTTGCATAAACTTGTGTACAGCATGCCCGGTGGGTGCTCCATTTCGGCCAAAACTTCTTTTCAATAAACGTTTGAAATAAGTTTGCAACGATATTAGAGCGTAAAGCGATTCATCTCGTTCTGTGGATGTATAATACCGACAGACTGTCAACACTTACAGTATGAAAGGGCTGTAAGTGTCAAAATAACATATGATTAAAAAAATGCTTGTATTTGGGCCAACCGTTATATGTATGTAGGTATACCAGATAGATATCATATAGGTTTCGAAGCCACTATGTTCTCCAGTTTTGCGAAGCAAGAGACTTGCCTTCTGTTCTCTTTAAAATTCCCAGTCAGGGCAAAAAATCTTTAGGTGATGCTGCAACTACAGCATTTCTATTTTAGAAAACTGGGCTGAATAAATGGGTCTTCAGTACTGTTGTTCAGGCAATATTCCAGCAAAGCAATCCAGGTCACTTTTGACAAAACAATTTGTGAAACACTTCCTTTTCATCCGTTTCCAAATGGAGCCTCAATAAAATTACCATACACGATAAATCAAATTAAAACATAAACAGCAGCAATTATACCAGTAAAAGGCACAAACTAATTTCATTAGACGGCCATGCACAAATGCAACCACTTCACTTAAACAGCCAAGATATCAGGATGAAACCATCCTGCAGGAATAATGAATTTTTAATGTTAAAAGGCCTAATTAACTTAACAATGACCCTAAGCACATGAATGGCAGCTAGTGCACACATACCTGTTCTTGTGTTCAAATACAGTCCTACTACCGGTGAGCATTGTGCTCAAATGCGTCAGCACCCTCACCTCGGTATATCGGTGAGCCAACTCCCTTTGGTCAATTGCAAAGGGTAAACTGATATACCCTACTTGTATCAATTAACAAAAGGGTTAATTTATAACCATGGTCAGAGTCCCTAATGAATGTGAGTACCCCGTAATAATACGTTTGCTGTTTGGTGCTGCTGCTGTTGCTGTTGCTGTTGCTTTTGCTTATACCGGTGCCAGTGGAGATACTTGATATCTACACAGTTTGAGCATGAGAATATTCTGCTCTTTGGTCAAGTGACTGGGGATCGACTGAGGTTTAGCCTGGATAAGGTGTTCGCGTGGATACTTGTGGCTTTTTTTCAAAGGGTAGTCCGTGCATTCTAAGTCGGGTTACTAAACTGAAACAGATATCACTTTCAAATAAAGTGGAATTTTTAATCACTCTATGTCGGATATGGGCAATTAGTTAGTTGATTTGAACATATCATCGACTAAACACTTGAAATTGTGAACACTTTAAGGACTACCGGTGCTGAGAGGGTGGCTGTAAAGGGCGACTTTTTGCCGTGTTGTTTATTTCCGCAGGGATAGTATCCCCGGTGGCTTGTTTGTATAACGATTTCGATATCAAATTGATTGAATCAATAAAGGGAGATAGATAGTCATGCAGATACTGGCGCTGATGGTGATGGTGATGATGTTGGTGGGGATAGCAGTGACAACAGATGACAGGCAAAGGAAAGTAGTATCCACAATCAGAGCACAGTTTGTTTGTCAACTGTTTTATAACCGGAGGCAGAGATGAATGTATCAGCGGAACCATGTCAAGACGATGGGATGCCTGCTAGACATTTTTATTACCGAGTTGGTTTCTTTCCAAATATTGAACAAACATCGTGGGATGTTGACAAACAAATGACGTCTAAAAAATATAAATAATTTCCTTGGTACGAGTAGAATGAAGAAGAGAAGTTGTGTACTGTGCTCGTATGTAGGAGAATATGTCGAGTTTCAGTTACTACAGCTGAAATCGGTGTTTCCACTTTGATCGAGTAATTCCCTGAGTTCTTAAATGTCTCATGTATATTTACACGTGCTAGTCGTTAATTGTTAAAAACAAGAGAAAAAACTACATGTCGTTGGAATGGTAGTGTAGGGTGTGATGATGAACACATCAGAGCCGTAATTTTCTTTGCAGACGATTTTCAGAATTAAAATTTCTCTGCTTTACAGTTCCCGACACAACATTCTGACTATGTCTGGAGTCTGGCAGCAATTTATTTCAGAGATGCAGGACATTAATGGCATATTTTCATATATCAGAAAAACCGCAACCGCTGTTGAATATTTAGAGCTTATACAACTCGTATTCCGAAAATCAGCAAATATGAGTACCACCTCACCTCGAGATTTGGAGCTACCTGCATATTTGCTGAACACTTCGAAGAGAATCCCTGAGCTTCTCTGTGATAGAGTGCTTTGCGAATGCATCCACTGGCCTACCCGTGCAGAATATCTTGCGTTTCAGCATGAGGTGTGCAGAATTGAGTGGACACTCCACCAGAAGGTGTATGTGCTGGGTATTTTCATCGACATTTTCTGCGCTTTTGACAACACATCCTTTTACGACACGTGTACTTGGGTCAGACAACCTTGATCGCGAATGTTGAATGCAGCCAATTTGTGATTGACTAGGTGTCCTCTCTCTACTGCTATGATGTATGTAGGTTGATTAACGCATACGCTAAGTCATATGCAGTACATGATCTGATGTTCTGATGCTCACCTGATGTTAAAGTCTCGCAGGATCTTTTGGTCTTGAGCAGAGAACGCATTCGAAAAGTACTTTGACGCGCATGAATCTCAACCATTCTTTCAACCCACTTCAAAATTATTGAAGCCAGACTAATTAGTCTGACGATCTTGGATAGCGAGTTGCCAGCAACTGATCTATACCTTTTTGTAGCATAACTGGATGTATGCCATCGATATGAGGCCACTTGAAGCCATTCAAGGAAGCAACAGTATATTTAATGGCCTAATCCATTTCAAGAACCAACATACCAACTACGGCAGATTTTATTACTCAGCTTAAGTATTGCTTCCGACAATCATTGGAAGTCTAATTACTTCAAAGTGAATCTCAAGCATGACTCTGAGGTCTCTATTTTCGGCTCATTATGGGTGCTATTAGATCCCCTGAGGGGAGCCGCACTGGCTGACTTGGCTCTCTTGCAGTCTTTGATCAGCCTGCTGTTTTTACCGAGTGTCAGGGCACTCCTGAGGGTCTGAACAGCTTCATCTGCCTTCTTTTTCGCTCTGAGATCAGACGCTGTATTGACGAACTAATGAAGCTGTTAGTTCTTGAAGAGTGTCCAGTTATCTTATTGCAGATTTTTCCTCTTCGATAGGCTCGAGATCTGGAATCCGATTGACCTGAATGGAATTCTCCGGCAGTACTTTACAAGCAGTAATCTCCTTAGAAGATCGTTAGGATAGAAGATGATTGCATCTTACACTTCATTTCAATGAATTCTGCTACAGGTTTTGCTCACACAATGACGAAGCAAGTAAACCTTGGTTTTAAAATTGCCTAAATCAAGGTAGTTGAGAGTGAATCCTGCATAAAAAGAATAGTTCTCTGAAAGGCTGAGGCTTGTCATATAGAGAAGCAGTTGACACTACATTTCTTATACACCCATGGTTCCTGTATGGATAGTATGTTAAATTTAGTATTAAACATGCAAGAGAGCTTTTACTATGAAGACGCGTCAGCACATCCTCTAGTTCCGTATGTTGTTCCAGAATCCAGAAGATGGAACGCGCCTGTTTCGGTGGCCAGATAACCTTAAAAGTCTTAGCTTCCAGTGAGGGATTTTCGGCGCAGATTTGCTAAACCATTTTACCATAGTACGGTGCTGGACCACTTCAACCTAAGAATTAAGTTTTCCATATATCGCACGCTTCTGCTTGGATGGGAAGATTATCTGCTTTGGCTAGATCCCACAGTGTTTAACTTGGCGTACGTTCATGG
This sequence comes from Volucella bombylans, assembly GCA_949129095.1. Taxonomy (NCBI): domain Eukaryota; kingdom Metazoa; phylum Arthropoda; class Insecta; order Diptera; family Syrphidae; genus Volucella; species Volucella bombylans. Next base: position 125,274,833 of record OX422143.1, on the reverse strand, counting down.
CCAGCTTTCCCAAATTCCGGAGAGGAGATTGCGGTGTTTTGGTGTTTTTTTGGTAGGTGGATTTTCCTGCAATATTCAAATTACGTCCACCAGACCAAAAATTGTTGGAAGTTGTTGCGCAGGTTTCACTCGGTTACATAGCAGTCTTTCTTTTTCTCTTTGCGCCGCCATCATGCGCTGTAAAATTAATCGAAAGTTCGCATTATCATTCTTGGCCTTATTCGAGGCAAAAGAAAAGGATGCGGTTTCAGTGCCGAGCACTATACCACTTTGCGTGGTGCGCTTCTTTTCCATTTTAACTGCCACTTAAAGGATACTCCTCCCGAGTGTTCTTTTTCTGGCGCCAGTTCGAACTTTCGGGCATCCTGGACAAACTGTGCGCCGGCATACTCTGAAAAAAAACCTCTCCATCCCGTTGGAGTTTACTTGTAACAGAGTGAGCCGATTCATTCTATCGAACATGTCATAGAACAAAGACGCAAAACTCATCGGAGTTGTTGTTTGCAATACAATGTTAGTTGGGAATCTGCTGCTACACAATCCGCTCTGCAAGTGGATTGTCGCTAGTGCAAATACCACTTGGAATATATAAATCCATTGGGCCCACCTCCATACTATTTAACAATAAAACGTCTATTCCGTCTAAGGTCATCAGAGCCTTAGGATCTTTGACTCTTAAGCCTTCCTACCACGACAAGGAAAAGCGAAGGAAACCAGGTGGCTAGAGAGCTACTAAACATATACGAAGTAAAACCTGAAAAACTTGAAATAAATAATAGAACACAATCAGTGGCTTGAAACTGCATCAAAATAGAAATTAACTCCACTTCTGCTTGAGGTTGTAGTCACTATTTCAAACACAAGAGCCCAAGCTGATGTTACGAGCTCAAGGAAATTATGACTGCAGATTGTAAGAAAACTTTGTGTTTTATAGTAGTTATGATAATATAAACTATTTACACAGTAGACGGATTCCTGATGTTCTTTTCGATTTAAAATATAATCAGGATTATTCTGACAGCGCTAGAAATGATGGTACGATATGTATTTAAATGTAAACCTCCTTCCTACTGTTCACATATGTGTATGTGGGTATGCACTAAATAACGGCGTTATCATGATGACACATACTTAAACCTTACACGTGGCATGTTGCGGCGCATATAGCTCCCAAGAGACATCTATCAAACTTACATCGCTGAAGATAAGTTGACAAAGAAACACATTCATTTCCTGGATTTTCTAAGCTCACAGCCTTCTCCCAAAGATAAAAGATTCTCCTGTGGGTGGTTAAAACTTTACGACACGAAACTCATAAATGTGTCCCGGTCCTATACATTTTAACTTTACATAGTTCATACAAGGATTCGCCTTAACGTTCAATTGCATTTCTATTGTGTGCGTCATTGAAATAATTTTGTTTTTTTTTTCTTGATTCCTAGATTTCCCACACTTTTGCGAAACCAAAAAAAACCTAAGGGATGGTGGGAAAAAATTGTCAGGGAAAAGTCAACGGTAGAAAATAATTCCTAAAATCCAATTCAATCACAACAAATCTTTGTAGCCAGGTCGGAAATGCTCCATAAGTGTATCGGATGGCGACGAACAAAGAGCTCGGAAACGATTGGCATTTGTTGGCGTTTTATGTTTCGTGAATGCGGATCAAATCATTTGGAAGTCATTCGATGAATAAAATTCTAACTTTCTGGGGGTCTAGGTTCAGGAAGGTAGGTAGTATCAATTTTACGGAGCTTAGGATTAGTCGAAGAACAGGTACGAGTATCGTTGTACATGATGTTCTTTTTGTGTGTGTATGTGTGTGTTTTTTTTTTTTTGTTTTTTGTTGGTCGACTCAAACCTTTGTGCCAATGGGAGCCAATTTCACGATTGAATTCAGATCAATTGAGTTTTCCGATTTTCTTTAGATACTCGTATTTGATGGGATGACAGGGAATCATCATCGTCATCCATTTAGGTAGCTTTGTGAAGCTTGACAAAAACGATTTGAAACAATCTGGAAGTTAATTTCGGGGTGATTTGTATTTTGCGGATGGCGCTTATGAGCGATTTGGGAAAAGTGCTTACCTACTTGGTAAGTCCATGGACTTGGTCTTGGACATGGAGGTATTACTTTCAATTATAGTTACGAATTCACCAGAAGTTATGTAATTGGTTTCCTTTACCAACGAGCAGGATGGACATCGTTAAATGGTTTGATTGGTACTTTACCGCGTTTCGTTGTTTGTTTACGAACACTTACCTTCGGAAGCCTCTTTTTTTATAGCTTTTCCGGCTCTTGTGAGCAGAATCGTCTGCTCATTTACTATGTTGTTGATCTTAATAATCTGTGCACAGCCTCTTCAATTAGTTCGGTCTCTTACTCAAATGCCTTCGTACACCAAGGAAATAGCGATTGGCAAGAGTGATTTTTTTTTTTTTTTTTTTTTTTTTTTTTTTTTTTTGAGATGTTGGTGGCAGAATTTATACCAGAGCTAAGGTAGACAAGTCCTTTACTACCTCGAAATTATAATTGATGGTGACAGCCCGTTAAACTCTCCCAATTATGTCAATATCATCGGCGTACGCTTTTAGTTGTACAGACTTTCGGAAGACTGTGATTTCAATGTTCACTTGCGAGTTCCACACAATTCTTTCAAATGTTAAAGAAGTTGTAGGGCAGCGCGTCACCTTGTCTAAACCCTTTTCTGACATCAAAGGGCTCGGTTAAGTCGTTACCGACCTTGGCGGAGCAGCGAGCGTTCTCAATCGTCATTCTACATAGACGAACGAGCTTGAGCTCTATAAATGCTGTCATATGCAGATGATGGGTATCGATTTTGTCTTCTTGAGTTTTTTCCAGGATTTGCTGGAGTGTGAAGATTTGGTCGGATGTGGGGTTTCCTGGTTTGAAACCATTGCAGGTACACTGCGTACCACCCCTACGGCAGTATTGGACACCTTTTTGCACCTAACACCGCTTGATTTACAGATCAAAAAACTTGCGGGCAAAAGTACGATACGACTCACTAATCTGGGTTACTTCAAGAGGAGTAGTTTCGATATAATATATCCGGAGAGGGAAGACTGAGAAAAAAATGCAATAATCAGGTCAAATGAAATTGTAATTTTCACAGATGGCTCAAAAATAGAGGAAGGAACATGTTCTGCTTTCCTCACAAAAGACCCAGAACTAAGAGTGTTTATAAGACTAGCAGGCGCAAGCAGTGAGAGGTTTTGGCTGTCCTCAGGGCAGCTGAGCTAATGCAGATGAGATCGGTATCCGAAAGAGATATCACTATTTACATCGATAGCCAGGCCGCACTCAAGGCAATTGAATCAACCAACGTCAACTCTGATACAGTCAGGGGCTTTCACACTATGCAGTCAAAACTGGTTAAGACTGTGCTGGGTGCCAGAAAACTGTGGGATTAAAGGGAATGAACAAGCGGACGGAGCTTACAAGAAAAGTAGGGCTACTCAAACCACCCCTTTGCATAGACTGCCAAAAATAAGGTGGTCAAGTCTTGAAGGACACAGGGTATGACGGCAAAATATCTAGGAAGTTAACACTGTCTCCTACGGCAACATGCAAAGATGCTCAAATTGTCAGATACGGTTATCTGCATGCTGTTGAGGACATAACACACATACTGTATGAAGGCTAAGTAATATCGCGTAGCCGAAGAATGTTTTTAGGGAAATACTTTTTCGAAAACCTAGAGGAAATATAATAAACAGCACGAACTTCAAAGACCTTCTTGGCTTTTGCAAGAAAATTGGATGTTTCACCAGGGCGGTTGTTTAAGTATTTGCCATTTGAAGACAAATTCAACTGGTTCCACAGGGATCGCGATGGGCCCGTTTTATTGTCTGCGTGATGGCATATCCATCACACCCCTGTTTAACCTAAGATCTTGTATCCGATGTTAAGAAGACTTGTAACTCTATAGTTGGCGCAGTTGAGGCGGTGGCCTTATTTGTGGATCGGGTGCTGAGATTCCATTCATCAGGGATACATTCTTCTGACCAGATCTGAGAAATGAGTTGGTGCTTGCTCTCCAGAAAGTCATTTTCAGAAGCGTTGAATACCTTGGCCGGTATGCCGTCAAGTTCGTCTGATTTGTTGAATTGTAGCTTAGATATTGCTATCATTCTGATATTCTTCTGTGTTTTCTGCTCGTAGAACTCACGAGAAGCTCTCGTCCTTCGTTGCAGCACCACTTTGTACGCTTGTTGGTTAGCTTACTTGCCGGCATTCTTCATCAAACTAGAGACTTGCTGGTGGTGGTCGGGTAAAACCCAACTCATCAATTGCGGCGTCTCTGATGGCACGTTGGCAATGTTGCCACAAGCCTTCGGTACTTGATTCTGACGGCATAGGAGTTATTGAAAGATTTCGGCGGTCTCTTACGATTGCAGCTTTTCTACGTTATGTCTTCTCGCAGCAAGTAGTTCATCGTGATTCGAATCAATGTGGGCTGCCCGAAACGTTTGGACGTCCAGAATGCCAGAGTAATGTCTTACGTCTATCGCAATGCGGTTTATTTGATTTAGCGTTTGTGATGAAAAAACCGTGTGCTTGCTATAGTGATATTTCTTCCCGACGCAAAGTTATCGTGTAGGCTATGCTTACCTGTCCTACCAAAAATGTCCTCCTTCTCTATCCTATCCTATGTCTGCGAACTGGTAGAAACATTCTTTGGTGGCGTCGTCCTTATCTTTGGTAGAGGCATGGGCGCACATTAGGCTTATGTTAGCGAATTTAGCCTTGATGCTCGCTCACGTGTCGGGAGCTCAAGACTTCTTTTTGCCGCATGTGGCAAATCCGAATAAGCGCTGTTTCTTTTCCTTATAGCAATCACTTTATTAATGTAGATATCACGGATTTTCTTCCTACTTATGTCCAGTGCGTACTTCGTACCTCCTGGATGGCTGTGATATATTCGTGATAGCAGTCGTGGCCTCTTAATGGTCAAAACATTCCAAGCGCTGATCCGAAGGTTTAAACGTTTAAACGTTTTTGCAAAGATCGTCAACAGTGAACCCATTTTTATACGAGTCCATTCAATTTCAATTTTTCAATTTCAATTTCAATTTATTTATTTATTTTGATGGGATGTACATTAAGATAATATCTTTTATAGTACTTAGAATCTTAAAATTGAAGTTTTATAAATCCAAATACCTTAAAACTAATTCTATTTACATATTTAAAAATAGTGTGAAAAATGAATAGTAATTTGAAATTGAGAACGGCTGGGCCGATTTGGCTCAAATTATTTTTCAGTTGTTCGTGATTGCCAGGAGAAGGTTTTTACGAAAGAAAATTTTGGGAAAACCCTCCGGAAAATTCGGGAAATTGGAAAAAACGAAAAGTGATTTTTTGTATGGAATTTTGTGTGCAATTGTTCCGGAATGGCTTATCGAATGAAAAAATAGAAAATTCTAAGTGGAAAGCTCTATTTGACGATCAAACCTTGGACGACGTATACGTTGTGCAATAATTAGTCAGAATTTCCGTGATAATCAAACGCAAGATGCATGTGCAGAAGAAAATGAATGGAGACGTGCCAGTATTGCAAAGAAGGTTTGCGCTGCACAATCACCACCTCAAATTCGACAAAATGTTACTGGATGTAAATGCGGAATTACGGACGCCCGGATGTATTCATCACGTTCACTTGAAATCCGAAATGGCCCGAAATTACGAATCTGTTGCTGATAGGACAAACATCCAGCGATCGACATGCCATCACTACACGAGTATTCAAACAAAAGATCAGAGTACTCAACTCATGGATTACATAGTTAAGCAGAAGGTTCTTGGCGTACTTCGTTGTTGAATGTACTCGGTTGAATGGCAGAAGCGTGGTTTACCACATACACGTATTCTGTTTTGGATGTTCGACAAAATCCGAGCAGATCATATTGATTTGATCATTTCTGCCGAAATACCAAATCCAGAAACTGATCCGGAGCTGCATTCCGTTGTGCCAACGAACATGATCCATGGCCCTTGTGGGGTCCACAACCCAGACTCAGCGTGCATGGAAAACGATAATTACACAAAGTATTTTCCCCGTCTCTTGGTGGCTGACATAATCAGTGGAATCGAAGGATATCCATTGTATCGGCGTCGTTCTCCAGATGACAACGGCAGATCAATCGTGATGAAAGTGAAAGGAAACGATGTCGTCGTCGATAACCGCTGGATCGTTCCATATTGTCCGCTTTTGTCAAAAACGTTCTCAACCCACTGCAATGGTGAGTACTGCAACTCCATCAAATACGTTTGCAAATATGTGAACAAATGGATCGACATGGCAGTGTTTGGCATTGCCGATCCGAATGCAAACGACGAGGTGACGAAATTTCAACTTGGACGTTACGTGAGTTGTAACGAGGCAATTTGGCAGCTGTTTTCATTTCCGATTCATGAACGTCACTCGACTGTCACAAGATGATGCTGTTGCTGGCTTCGCTAATGTCTATTCGACTGATGACCTCGGATGAATATACACAGTTTATCCACGCCAAGACGAATACTTCTATCTTCGCTTGCTTTTGGTGAACATTAGAGGCCCTACATCCTTCGATTCCCTGCGTACTGTGAATGGTGTGATGTGCGCCACTTTTCGGGAGGCTTGCCAACGTTTGAATTTGCTCGAAAACGATACACATTGGTACTCAAAACTCGCCGATGCAACTGTTTCTGCGCCAGCGAATCAAATTCGTACATTGTTTGCGATCATAATTGCCACATCTCATCCGTCGAACCTGACCGCATTGTGGGATAAATACAAGGACGAGATGGCTAACGACATTTTGCACAGAGTTCGCATGACGATTTCGAATTTCGATCTTGAAATTAACGACGTTAGTTCTGATCGAAGACATGTGCATGCTCATGTGCGGCAGTCTCCTGTCGACATTGGGAATGCCAGCGCCAAATCGTTCGATGCACGATGCATTCAATCGCGAGCTGGCCGAAAGAGTTTGAACAAATGTGCCGCTGTTGAATGCCGAGCAGAAGAACGTGTACGATTCGCTGATGAAGGTTGTTGACGATGGAACAGGAGGCATTTACTTTCTTGATGCTTCCGGTGGGGCAGGCATTCGTCATTTCGTTGATTCTAGCAACAATTCGGTCAAGATCTCAAATTGCATTAGCTGTTGCATCCTTTGGCATTGCTGGCACATTGTTGGAAGGCGGTCGAACTGCACATTCCGCTTTGAAGCTGTCGATGAATCTTCTCACGGTTGACAAGCCAACGTGCACAATGACCAAGAATTCGGTGACAGCGAAATTGATACGGGAATTCAAAATCATCATTTGGGATGAATTGACGATATCGCATAAACGAGGTTTATAGGCAGTTGACCCAACGATGAAAGATTTACGAAGTGATTCGAGACGATTTGGTGGAGTTATGATACATATTCCTCTCCGGAGATTTTCGTCAAACGCTTCCCGTCATCCCGAAATCTACTGCTACCGATGAACTTAATGCATGCCTGAGATCGTCGTCTTTGTGGCGGCATGTCAAGAAGTTGAAATTGACCACGAACGTGTGAGTCGCGTTGCAGAACGACCCATCGGTTGCTGAATTCTCTAGACAACAATGGCCAAATGCTTGTTGGTGTTCTGACTGTATTGATATCGTTCCCGGCAAATTTTTACGAGTTCACATCATTGAAGGAGGAACTCATCACCAAAGTGATTTCCAGCATTGCACAAAATTATAAAAATCTCGATTGGATTAGTGAACGGGCAATACTAGCAGCGAAGAATAAGGACGTCGATAGCTTGAATTTCATTATTCAAAGTCAAATCGATGGAGAACTGCATTCGTACAAATCCGTTGACAGCGTGGCCAACGAGGATGAACCGACCAACTATCCGACGGAATTTTTCAACTCGCTTGATGTGCCAGGAACTCCGCCGCCGCATAATTTACAGCTGAAGGTGGGATCGATCATAATCATGTTGCGGAATCTGAATCATCCGAAATTGTGCAACGGTACGCGGTTGTCCATCAAGAAACTGATGAACAATGTGATTCAAGCAACGATCATCAAGGGCAAATGCAAAGGAGAGGATGTCCTTATCCCACGAATTCCGATTATTCCAACTGATCCTCCATTCCAATTCAAGCGGATTCAGTTCTCCGTTCGATTGGCTATTACGATGATATATGATGAATAAATAAATCGCAAGGCCAATCGTTGAAAGCCTGTGGGATTAATCTCTAATTTCCCTGTTGTTCGCTCTCTACTGATTTCGATTCCATTCAAATAAATCACATTGAAATTTGAACTACTCGTATCTGTGTTTTATTATCACTCTGGAGTTTATCTGAAGGCTTAAATTGCGGTGAGACGAAGTTTGAACTGCTGAGCGGAAAATGGTTAGAACGGATTTAAGGATTTCTGAAAGCAGGAATAATATATTGTGAGAAGTATTAGTGAAGAGGTAATAGATGAAAAGTAAAAAAGAATAGCACTTTTAAAATTTTTTAAATTAGAGATTGTTTTAATTCGCGCGGGTAATGAGTTACATAGTCTGACAGCGTGGATGAAGAATAGCCATAAGGAATTAAGGTGTACGTGAAGTGAAGAAAAATACAGTTTCTGGCTTTGATGTAATCTTGCAGAGCACATCCAAGTAGCTCTCGATTGTGAACAGATAAGAGGTCGCTCCTACGAAGGCCATAAACATATCTCACCGCGTCATTGAAGGCAAATTGTAGTTTATTCCACTACTCTGATTTTATTATTGTCAAGCCATGTATCTGGTAAAAGATTAAGGTTGAATTGTTTGTAACTTATGGGAATCACCTGCGACTTTTTTGGATTTTGTTGAAGCCCATTCTCTACAGACCATTTGTGTGCTCGCTCTAAATCTTCACAGATACGAACAGTGAGCTCATCGATTTTATGGAACGGCACAGTTGCGTGAAGTTGAACATCATCTGCATATAAGTGAACTGATGTATGTTTATAAACATGTGGAAGATCATTTAAAAAATGAAAAATAAGACCGGTCCCAATATTGATCCCTGTGGTACTCCTTGTGTGATTTTTTTTAATAGAGAATGATTCTCATGAGTGATGACCCGTTGCAATCTTCCAAAGAGAAAGCTTTTTATCAATTTAACTGCTCTGTTACTGAGCCCGGATAAGTTTTTGAGTTTCCAAAGCATGGCTTACCTTACCAAGAGCTTTTGAAATATCTAATAAACACAGAAGCGCTATGTTGTTTTTATCATAATCATGCCAGGACAACATTTAGAACTATTATTTTTATCGGAGACACCGATTTTGCGAAGGTTGCTCCAGAGCTTTTTTGAAGTTAGGGAAGTGTTGAATCTTGAAGCATAGTAATGTTTCTTAGACGTGCGCAGGATCGAGATTGCGAGGTTTCGCGCAGTCTTATACGCATCCCAGTTAAAATCAGTAGTATGGTGCTTCCATTTGCTGTATAGCTTGTTCCGTTTCTTAATAGCAGTCACCACATCAGACGTGAATCAAGGTTCGTTACATATTTATAATCTCTTCCAAATAGGATTGTGAACCCTATGATGGCGCAGGCCAGTATAATGCTACTGGCCCGGAATACCCTTGTCATTCTAGTCTTTACCGGGGAGGTAAGGAATATTTTCCGAGCAACCGGTACATTTCTTAATATTTATTTTCAACTAGGCGGCCTGATCATTTTTCTGTAGGTAAAGGTTATGGGAACAGATTTGGTTTCATTGAGCGCAATCCGAAAGGCCTTTGTCCATTCATTTAAACTATAAGGAGCCCTTTGTACAATATGTAGTACGGCTATTGTAAAACGTTCCACTCTTTTTACGGTATATTACGAGGAGAAGACTTCCTTGTTGAACGCCCGTATCTGGTAGTGAAAAGTCGATTATAGACCTGTTCTAATTTGAATTTCAAGCTTTCATGCCATACCTTGCCATACCGACACTATACGATTAAGTAGTAGAAGTGAAATCTGTCTATAAGACTTCTTGTCACTCAGTGATTTCCCTGGTTTTGTTGCCAGCTACCCTCGCGAATAAATTCATGGCTAGCGACAGTTATGCACTTTTACTCGTTGATGATTGCTTGGAACAATATTTTTAAAATGTTAGATCTTAAAAGTGGGTTCTACCAGTCTGAAGTATTTTTCAATTTGATTCATCTTACTGCTGAGTGCGCACAATTAGTTCTTACGAATAAAGTCCTCCGGTTTACTGAGGAAGGTATATTGGATGATATTATTATTGGGAGCACCACTATTCGTGATTACGTTATGCTGCTAGGCCACGTCATTCATTGCTTAGCTTTATTTTGGGTATTTCACTATTGAATATCTTAGTTGTATGATGACAGAATATTGCATTCAATACAGTGATTCTCGTTTAATGGCGACAATGGATATTGAGTTCTTGGGGATCTTTCCTTTCGATTCCTTTTGATTTTTCGGTAACCAGTTTCACCCATTAGTTCAATTTTGCAACAGCAACACCACAGTTAAAAACTTGAGGCTCTCGCAATCGCGACGTTTCCTGCTTATTTGAAATAAATTTTTCCCTCAACGACGTTTATAACTTTTGAGGTATTCACATTTTAAGACATAAATCTTCCACGAGTCACCATGTAGTTTAAATTAAACAGTGTCACCAGATTCATTGTCACCATTTTTGGCAGAGCCTCTTCTGGATAAACTGAGCGAATTTTTTGAAGAGAAGGAATTGAATAGTCACTTAGTTGGGAATAGGAAATGGGCTTCCAGAAAACGTTCAACACTACAATTTACAAGAATTTATGGGGCATCACCATCCAGCTGTTGTTTTAGAAAAGAAGTTGTCTTAAGGAATGTTGACACAACCACTCTCCATACTAGTATCATATACCTATACAAAACTCCACTGCATGAAGGTTACACATTACAAAGCTACTATGTGATACACTTCTGGGGCTAAAAACATTCGCATTTGGAAGAAAACTAACCAATCACTGAGACTAAGATTAGACTTTGTCGTTAGAAATATATTCCCTCAAAGTCTAATTCCATTTACTAAGTGTAAGATCGCGGACGATTTGACCGAGATGTTTTATTTAGGAAATGTTTGTCATTTACGACTCGAAACTGTTGGGTCTTTTTCTGGCACAGAACGCCACTATTACAGTGAACTGTGACCAAAATATCTGGCTTTGTTAGCCAATATTTCTTATATCTTTAGTCCTTATCGTCCGTCTGAAAGAGTGAAATTTCGCACTGCCGTATATGAATCCCCCCGTCGAGCGGCATTGAAGATTAAAGATGAAAACACTATTAATCTGCCGTTTTAACTTCAAATAAAACTGGTTAAGTGCACACTCGTATGTTACATGTAGTTAGAGACCCGGTTGTTTGTCCAGGTCTAACCATGCCACAGACAGCATTTCTTTCTTTTTTGTGTCTTTCATAATTTGCTTAAAAATAAATGACTCCAGTTGGCTTTGAGATCTGCTCATACGTTTTGTCCTCAACACAAATTAAGTACAACTAATGTCAATGTTCTGTGCCCTGCCAGTTTGGTCACAAGTGGCATCATTATCATCATCATCAACCTCTTAACCGTTAAATTATCACATCATTCCACAGGGTAAATAAGACCAACAGACATGGTCTTGCGCAAAAAAAAAGGGAAAAACTTGCTATCCCCAAGTAAAGGCCGAATGCTAATGCAGAAAAAAAAGGAAGGTTGCACAACAATACGTTCTACACGGAACAATGACTACTTATGGCCCCAAAATCGACCCTCTTAAATTATTTTTACGCGAGTTCCCTTCAAGCCAAGTGTGAACGAACACAGAGTATACAAAGCAAAGAGCGTCAAATAAAATAACAACAAGCAGCTAACAGGGTAGGTGGAAGGAAATGAGGAATAGGAAACCCCCCAAATGTTCACTGACTTGTCACCCCTAGGAGGACAAAAAACGATTTGGTCTGACGTGTGAATGGAGTCATTCTCTCTCTATTGGCCTCGTTTAATCTGCATAATTTTCACGGCCTTTAAATTCAAGTGTCTGTTAAGTCCTCGATGTCAACTCTGCCATCATGCCTGGTTGTACTTCTTCTGGTTTTTTATTTTTATTTTTTTTTTTGTATTTATCCTATGTATGATGCTTCAGTTTCACTCCTTGGATAAAGGGACCAAGGATCAAGAGAGAAATGTCACATGGAATTAAATGCTGAAATAGTGACAGTCACATATTTGCTGACAATTTAACAAAAAAAACAGTGCTGAGTGAGTTTTGATTTTTTTTTTTTTTGGGAAGTGAGATCTTTTTGTGGTTTTCATAGACATTAGACGGTAACGAGATGGAGTTTTAGTACATTGAACGGCAAGCTTATGCATTTCATCCAAGAGCATGAAATGTTCTGAATATGCATATCATTAGAAGAATCTAAGACAGAACGAAGTCAAATGGTTTTTTCAATTATAGTCGCACCCTTATCAAATATTGTTGAACATTTTTCAAAATATAATATCATGAACGCGATCTTTTTCAAATTCTTTGATTGCAAATTGACATTGATTAAGTTACTGCTTAAAATTTGATGATTACTTTCTCCTAAAACATGATTGTTTATGTAATATTGAATAAATATTATTCACCGAAGAAATTACGGATACCTTGATCCAAGTTATTAGTTTTAAAAGCATTTTATTTTCTAATCAATAACTCTTACATACTAACAAAAAATGCTTAAATGCTAGCTTAAAATTACTTAACAACCTTATACTAACTTACTGGCCCCACACAGGCACTCTAAGCTACTCTAAATTCTTATACTATGTCTTTCGACTTTATTAACATTTTCTTTATGGGTATTTATTTACTATACTTAAAGCTAAGAAAAAATATTGTTAACAAAAACTTAGCGTATGGACATAATTTTTTATTTTTTATAAAAACTTAATATCTAACTTAAAATAAGCCTTAGTCTACCTAACCTACATACACAATAAACACATACACACACATAGACATTATATACAATTATATACATATATTAGTATATACCTTTGTATACACCAATATATGTATATATTTCTTAAATGCTAACCTAAACCTACGTAAGCTGGCCATCGCTATTTAGAAGAGAAAACAGATTGGTCAGCTCTGCCTCATTAGTAAGGCTGGTCCGTAATTGACGGAAACGACGACGAAGCATCTTCTCCATCATTCAACCACCAGAAATGCTGGTGCTGCCGAACGACATCCCTCTTATCGCGATTCCCCACCGCCCTACTGAACCTGAGGCGATTCACACTACCATGTGCGACGTCTCTGTTGTAGTTGAGTCGCCTGTCCCCAGCTGTCCGAGCGACATGGAAGATTAACGGCACCGCTGATCTATCCTGGATCAACCCTTTCTGATCTAGGTAGAGGAATGCTTCCGGTGGAACGAAGCCGTCAGATCGCACACTCTCGTGGTAAAGGTAATTGGGGTAGTAAGCCCCAGATATCAGGTTATTCATCGAGGTCATTGCTCTTGCAATGTGCCTTCGAGTCAGCTTAATTACGAAGTTGTCCACTCGTATTAGGTTCGCCCTATTGTAAAGGACCTAACTAGGATTTAATTTTTTGTACTCCGACTCTGGTGTTCTGTACAAGCGAAGACAAGCCCTAAGGCAAGCCCTCTCAAACACCCGAAACTTTTCCATTAAGCTTGCTCGTACATTGAACCACACGGGACAATCAAATACCAGCATGGACCTGATAAGGGCCATGTAGCAGATTACCTTTACCCTCGCATCGAGTTGGCTGCTATAAAACAGTCTCTTTGTAAGGGCAAAAGCACCTTTAGCTCTGGACAGAGCAGCATCTACATTTTTGCCAAAATACGGAAACTGATCTAGCCAGATTCCAAGGTATCTGACTACATTTCGACAGGCAAGAGGTTGTCCGTGTTGTCCAATGATCAAGAACTTTCGCCAATTTTTTCTGGTATCCCTAGAGGCTCCACACAACGGCGTCCTAAAGAGAATGGTTTCCGACTTCTGAAAGTCGATTTTCAACTTCCAGTCATCGCAAAATCGTCTTATCTTATCGAAGTCACGCTGCAAGAGAGTATTAATGACCTCGATTTTTGGACCTGTTCTGTACGCCAACAAATCGTCTGCGTACGCAATAGTATGGGGAAGTGAACCTATCAAGTCGCTTGTATATATATTGAATAGGATCGGCGAATTGACCGCGCCTTGCTGAAGACCATTTTTAATTTGAAATATTCCAACAGAAGTCACATCGCCATTTTTCACGATGAACTGTCTGTTGGTTAGCATATTATAAAGAATGTACAAGAGAGGTTTGCTGATCCCCAGCCTAGTCAGCTTATAGAAAAGACCCTCTAACCATACGGTGTCGAAGGCCTTCTCCAAGTCAACAAGGCAGGCACCAGTGCATTGTTTTTTGCCTTTATTCCATTGGATATCGGACACCAGCTTAGACGCGGCATGTGAGATATCATGTCCCGCCTTAAAACCGAATTGATTATCCGGAACTATATGTTTGTCCTCAACCCACCTCAACAGAGCTATATTGATTACTTTTTCAAAAACCTTACTGATATTCGGAAGGAGACTTATCGACCGGAGATTCGCCGGATTGGATATATCCTTTCCCTTTTTGGGGATCGGTTGAACCACCGCCGTTTTCCAATGCGCTGGATAATGTGCATTATTCATTGCATTATTAAACATGGTGGTATAAATGTTCACCGCTTCTAGAGGAAGCTGTCGAAGCACGATGTTCGGAATACCATCGGTCCCCACTGATTTCTTAGCCCTGATTGTGTCGAAGATCTCATGGAGTTCTTCCCTCAAAATGAACGGGGGTAATGGCAATGACATTATTTGCCATATTTTCGTCGCTAAACCGGCTGAAACCAGAGCCGTTGGATCGCCAATTCTTTATTTCATTTCGAATGTAGCAATTGTGCACCAAGACGCGATTGTCCAGGTCATAATTAGGGCCAATGATACCTGGAAAGTCGCCCCTATGGTCTCAACCTTCTCCTGCGGATCCTCGATCACAAAGAAGTCGTCATCGTCAGCGGCCTCATTTGGATCAATACCTGCTATTGTCAGTAACCGTTCGTTGTCTGTTGTCCGGGCTATTTTAAGACATTGAAGATCGTTTTGATTTTTTCTCCGAAATAGTTTATTGATTTGCGGAAACATGTTCGGGTTTCTGGTGTTTACAGCCCAAACCTTGTTGTTCCAATATGAGCTTACAGCAATTCTGTAATTTTCTTTTATTAACTTTTGCACATTTTTAATCGACGACTTCAGTGTCCTAATCTCCGGATCTTGTCTGTCAGTTAACTATCTGTACAAGTTTTTGAGTCTTGACAGAAGTCTACTTTTCTGTCGGTGCAGTGCGTCAATAGTAGGATTGCGGAACAGGTCTTCGTTAGTTGTACGTCGATACCGCGGTATTGTAGTGTCCATAGTTTGTTTAATTGTCTCGTCCATCTGTTTTAGGTAATTGTCGATCTCCTCGTTTGACAAATTCCTATTGGACGGTGGGTGGAGCGTGTTCGAGGAGAGCGCTCTTTTCAAGGTTGCGGAGAAGCGCGTCCATCGAGTCTTACTGTAGTTGTAAGAATATCTTTGGACAAACTCCTCCAATTCCGCAATTTCGTTGGGAACTGTAATTTCGGTGCTAAAACCGCAATGGTCGCTGTCATACACGAATGTGCGCAGACAGTTTACCGTTTGTAAATTCGTACCTGCCAGTCGTATACGTTCGTTGTACAGCAGTAGATCCAAATAAGACCCGCCTCTGGGAAACGACGGGTTATCCGTCGCTTTAAGACCGAGTCTGTACATGACATCGTGCTGACCACACCAATCGAGTAGTAGGTTCCCTCTAGTATTTGGCAAATTATTTCCCCAATCTCTGTGTCTAGCGTTGAAATCCCCGCCGATTATAAAATAATTCTCCCCCGATTCCAGCCTCAGAAGTCGAAAAAGCGTGTCGAGCTCTGTAATGAATAGGGTGGATTGTGAAGCCTCAGGTGCATAAACAGAGGCCAAGTACAGCCGCTTTCCACTGCATTGATCCAAGTTATCTGAAGACAATGATGTCCAACCTCTATTCGACTTCCACCTCATCTATACTCCACTTACGCGTCGTACGCCTTCCACACCTTGGTTGTAGTTATAGTGTAGTTTTAAGTTAATTTTGTTAGTTTTGAGTCTAGAATAAATATTAATAAATCTGTCCATGGTTGATCCGCTCCTCAAATGAAATCAAATCAATATGTGTATGTATTTTGGCTCCAGCTGAGACACATGAGAATGTCTATCCCGTTGTTAGATGACATCATGGTTCGAGAGATTACTTTATGGTTCCAGGAATAAACTGGTGGAATATCAAACGAAGCGCCATAGGTCATATTGCACTTACATACGAGTAAATGTAGTAATCAGATTGACGTTGATCTAAGTCTTTGTGAAATAGGAGAGGCCGAATTAGTGTACTACCGTCTTATCAGATCATTAATCAAACTATATCCAGGAAGTCAAATACAAAAAGAGCACGAAAAGTGCGCGATCTAGGAAATGTAGTTTAATCAGAGAACATGACGAACATGCTGGAGCTACAAAACCAAAACCATTTACATTTGATGAAGACTACAAAGAACTAACCTAGACGAAATTAAGGTAGCAATATTCAAGCCTAAGTCTTATAAAGCTGCTATCGCAACTTTACTACATTCCTACTCTATTTAAAGCAGTCGTAGTTGACCTGGTTGGAAACATGTACCAGCTTGTCTGTAAGATATAGTCAGAGAAAATGAATTTTTAGCATCTTGTTCTTGCCCAACAAAAAAGGGGTCGCTGTTCACTGCACCAATTATACAAGAATACATTTTCGAAGCAGCGGCTTTGAGATATTTTCTGCAGGAAAGCAAGCCCACAATCAATTTCAGATCAACACTAACCATTTACGAGTATTTGTCGATTTGAAAGCAGCATATGACAGCGTGGATAGTGACAAGCTATACAATGTTGTTAAGGTTAGAAAAGTTATTGCTTCGGTATTGAAATGTTGTGTCCTTACAACAATCATTGCAATACGTGATGTCACATATAATACCCAGTCTGTGTAATGTAATATAACGAGCAGATTTAAAGCAGGTTGAAGCCTTGAAATATCTTCCTTCAAAAGTACGAGTGTCTTAGCGAGTTAATTGGATATCATGTTTTAGTTCTAGTTTATTTTCAAATGAGTGTTAGTAATAGACGTTACCCCCGCCAGAGTTTATCTTATATGTATATGTCCGGTCATCTCCTGGATTTCATATGCTCGCCTTGCTTGATTATCTTCTTTACGAAAGGAAGACAGCAAATCTTCGACCTAATCCTTTTAGAAAAGCCACCGTAAGGAGAAGGGTGTGGTATTAGTGATTTTTATGACAGACCATAAAAATATCGAGTTTCAAATTGGAATCAAATAAGGGGGAATCCGAAAAAACGCGACTAAACAAGCTTCAAGGAGTTGCTGTGCAAATCCGTCAAAATTTACCCTCATCTTGGAACCAGACTGCAGATTAAGGAAGCTATTGGGAACCTTAACGGTGTACTCACTAAATGTTTAGTCTTGCACTACTAGGTTAACCTTCATTAGATTACCTGTTTTATAGCAGAATGCTGATCTGCAACAACTGCGGAATGAACCCAGAAAGATCCTAAACAGGTCACTAATTTGGAAGAATATTAGACTCTTTACAAATTACAATAAAATAAAGGGTGTTCATTGAAATATTTTCTAATTAAAACAACAGAGTGACGTTAGAAGAAGACTTATCGAACGAATGCGCACGTATCACGGATTTGACACCCCCAGTGATTCACTCGTCGAAAGCGCACAGCATTATTTTAAAGGCCGATAATTACTGGCTTGTGTACATCAGGCAACTGTTCTAGTCGGCAGTGCAAATGTTCCAGAGGGAATTACATGGAATCCTCGTAAATCGGAAATTAAAATTTCAGCCTCTACTGGTATCAAAACATTAACAGTGTTTGTTTGCCACAAAAAAAAACAAAACCAATAAATTTTCCATCAATAAAAGATGCAAATTGTTCCGGATCTTCACGAAAATTACTAGGGTTAGGTTAGGTTAGGTAAGAGTGGCTGTTGGAAATACCAACCCACTTAGGCCTATTGGCCCATTGTGATGCCACGTGGATCTATGATCTTCTTACTACTGGAACCAGTTTGAGCTTTTAATAAAGCGTAGGAGACTGTTAACGTCTATTTTTTCTAGATCGTTTAGGTCGTTGTAGAAGAAAGCTCCTAGGTGAAGCTTCCTTCTCTGAGAGAGAGCTGGGCATGTGCAGAGTAGGTGGGGGATTGTCTCCTCCTCTTCCTCGTCCATGCAGCTTCTACAAAAATCGTTAGTAAAAGCGCCAAGCCTTCTTGCGTGCTTGCCTATGAGGCAGTGTCCGGTTATGACACCTATTATGGCGCTGAGATGTTTCCTATCTAAAAGGATCAGACACTTAGATCGACTCAGATCCAGCCTTGGCCAGATCTGTTTGGTCGCTAGACATGTTTGTCCAGCAGTCCACCTAAGGTCCGTTCTTTTATTGGCATCTAGCTTTAGTGTTAGTTTGCACGTAGCGATTGGTATACCTATACTACCTTTGTCCGGTAGGATAGGTAGAGTGGTTCCAATTTTGGCGAGTTCATCGGCTCTGCAGTTCCCTGGAATGTCTCTGTGGCCCGGCACCCAACAGAGGTGAATGTTGAACTGCTCTGCCATCTCCATGAGAGATGATCGGCATTCAAGGGCAGTTTTAGAACACAATGAGACCGAGTCCAGGGATTTGATGGCGGCCTGACTATCCGAAAATATGCGGATATCCTTTGCAGATATCACGTTTTTCTTCAGCCAGGACAGAGCTTCTTTAATCGCCAAAATTTCCGCCTGGAACACGCTACAGTGATTTGGAAGGCGGAAAGAGAGGCTTAGGTTAAGCTTATCTGAGAAAACACCGCCACCAACTCCGCTGTCGGTTTTAGATCCATCTGTGTAGAGATGGATTGACTTGTCCTCCATGAAAGCATCCTCCTCCCAGAATGATCTAGAGGGGAAGCTTACATGGAAGTTTTTGTCAAACCAAAGTTCAGGTATGGTGTAATCGGTGTTCTCTGTGAGGATTCCTAATGTATTAAGAATGTTGGCGTGGCCAAATGAATTATTTGTCCACTGTTTAGTCGCTTTAAGGCGAATAGCTGCAGTCGCAGCTACTTGCTTGCTAAAAATGTCGAGGGGTGTCAAGTGAAGCAGAATATCTAATGCCGCAGAGGGGGTAGACCGCAAGGCTCCGCTTGTGCATAGACATGCTGTTCTTTGGACTCTGCTTAGTTTAGTGCAGTTGACTGCATTTTCCAAGGCCGTCCACCAGACAACCACTCCGTAAGTGAGTATCGGTCTTATGACCGAGATGTATAGCCAGTGGGTTATGCGAGGTTGAAGGCCCCATTTGTTCCCAATGGCTTTCTTGCAAGAGAATAAAGCTATTGTAGCTTTATTGACTCTTTCTTGAATGTTAGGTTTCCAGTTTAGTTTCCTGTCAAAAATCAGACCCAGATATTTTGCTGTATCGGAGAAAGCTAAACTGGTACCGTTTATTGAAGGAGGGTCTATGATTGGAATTTTATATTTCCTAGAAAAGAGGACAAGATCAGTTTTATGGGGGTTTATTCCCAATCCACAGCGATCTGCCCAGCAGGTTAATCTGTTAAGATTTACTTGGAGGAGTTCTTTAATGGTATTTAAATGTTTTCCTGAGACGGCTATGGCAACGTCATCCGCATAGGCAATCACTCTGCTACCCCCCGCTTCCAGGTATATCAGTAGTTCGTTAACCACTAAGTTCCAAAGAAGGGGGGAGAGGACACCGCCTTGCGGCGTACCCCTACTGACATATCTTTTAGCAGAAGTCTCACCCAGTTTGGAGTTGATTATCCTGCTTGTCAGCATTAGATTAATCAGCTCCCCAAGTGAGTCGTCTACCTGCAGAGTTGACAACGCAGTCGTGATTGCGGATGTGTTGACGTTGTTAAAGGCGCCCTCTATGTCCAGGAAAGCAACCATTGTGTACTCCTTATATTGTAGGGATCGTTCGATGTGGCTAGTCAGAGAGTGCAAAGCCGTTTCCACCGACTTTCCTTTACAGTAGGCATGTTGAGCCGTAGACAGAAGTCTTGGATCAACTTTAGCTCGAATATGGATATCAATCAGTCGTTCTAAAGTTTTCAGAAGGAATGACGATAGACTTATGGGTCTGAGGTCCTTTGGGACCACATGAGAACATTTTCCAGCTTTGGGAATGAATACTACATTGACTTCTCTCCATAACAGTGGAATGTGGATAAGTTCTACACAGCTCCTCATAATATTTTCCAACACTGGTAGAATAATATCTGAGGATCTCTGTAGCTCGGCAGGTATAATACCGTCCGGACCAGCAGACTTGTATGGTTTGAAGCTATGTAGTGCCCAGAGCAGTTTGTCTCTCGTAATCAGACTATGAATTTTGGTCACGGTTGCAGTAGGCTTGTTTGGGCTGCTACTGGCCGCGAGTTGGGAGCTACCTGGAAAGTGGGTGTCCAGAAGCAGGTTGAGTGATTCATCACTTGAGGTTGTCCAAGAGCCATCGGTTTTTTTCAAACAGCTGGGCATCATAGGATTTGTGGAGAGGATTTTTCTTAGCCGCGAAGCCTCAGAGGTTTCTGTGATTTTGTCACAGAATGACCTCCAGGATTGTCGCTTTGCCTTCCTCAGTTCTTTTTTGTATAATTTGAGGGATTCTTTATATGAGTCCCAGTCGGTCACTTTTCTTGTGCTTTTTGCTGCGTTGAAAAGTTTTCTGCATGTGTTTCTGAGCAGTCCTAGTGCCGATGTCCACCAGTGTGGCTTTTTCTTGCCTCTTTACTATCTTTTGCGAAAATCCAATGCGTAAATAATGCTGGAAATCTGATGACATCTACAAAATCTATTTACCCATCTATACCACCTTGATCAAAATGTTCCCGGGATAACCACCGTATGGCGTTCCCATTGTTCCGATTTCAGTTCTGTTTTCTTGCTAAGTTGGTAAATCTTTTGATGACATTCCCTCTAAATCTTAAAGTCATAGCTTGACATTTGCGAAAGTTACGTAGCCAAGAGTACGTCTATATCCAAGTGTGTGTTGGCGATTTTTTACAATTAAATTTGCAACAACGAACTTGTATTAAATTTTGCGTAAAAAACGGATTTAATGGTGCGCGAACGTTGGAAATTTTGGTTAAAAAAGTGTTTCGGAAACGATTCTCTAAAGAAAACGGTCGTTTACTAGTGGCACGAGACCATCTACATCGAAAACCGACGAAAACATTGATGGAGTAAAAGAATAGTTGGTCAATAACCGCAAATTAACCATCAGAGAGATAGCGGAGGACTTGAACATTGTCTATGGATCCGTCCAAGACATTTTGGTTAATGATTTGGGTTTCCGTCGTGTAGCAACAAAATTGGTGCCAAAAGACCTCAATTTCATGCAAAAAAGAGACCGTGTTGACGTCGTAAAAGAGATGATTTGCGAGGCTGAATCCGATCTCACATGCATCAAAAGGATCACTACTGGAGACGAGACGTGGGTTTATGAGTACGACAGGCAATCCAAACATCAGGCAAGTGAATGGCGTTCACCAAATGAGCCGATACCAAAAAAACCACGTCGATTTCAGTGAAAAAAAGAAGGCAATGCTCACGGTTTTCATGGATTACAACGGTGTAGTGCATCATGAATTTTTGCCAGAAGGCCAAACAGTAAACAAAGAGTATTATTTGGGCGTTATAGGGACGGTTGCGTGAAGCAATTCGCCGAAAGAGACAAGAATTGTGGGCAGAAAAATCGTGGATATGATAACGCACCATCGCACAGTGCCATCAGTATTCGTAATTTTTTGACGAAAAATGCAACAAATACCATCCAACAGCGACCGAATTCACCTGATTTGGCTCCCTATGACTTATTTCTTTTCAATCGAGTTAAAAAACCACTACGGGGAACGCGTTTCAGCAGCCGAGAAGAAGTAATGGAAAAATCACAGGAAGCACTGTTGGACATACCGAAAACCGAATATAAAAATGTTTGGAGGACTGGATCAAGCGTTGGCATAAGTGTGTTGCAGTCGATGGGGATTACTTTGAATGGGACAATATAGATTTATATGAATAAACTTGTATTTTTAGTTTTCTGCATAAATTCCGGGAACTTTTTGATGGTATGTATACTCGTATCAAAAATTTAAAGGCAGGAGCGCTCTTATTATGCACGGAACTCACTTACCTGTAAACAGATCGAAACTAGCCTTTACCATTTCCCAACACTCCAACTGGTATGTAACACATGTTGTGGTGATGGATAAGGCCACTACATACGATGCTGCGGCCTTTGATGGACATAAATCGCCCGACACCTAACAACCTGTCACTGGCCTACATACCGAACCTCTGGCGACAGTAAGATTATTTTTTAGTAATATGACGAAAATCGAAAAATTCGAAGACAAGAGACTTAGGCCTATCAGTATAAATTTTTTTCTGCTAAACACCATGCAAAATTGTTTTTCTAATTCATCCTCCATCTTAGATAAAATATTTTTACTAATTTGGAGAATCTGCTCTAAGGCGCAGGCAGCCCTGACGTAGATTGATGCATTCTCAAGAAACAGGAGACTGACTGGCTTGACTGATCATAGTGCTAAAGTACATCCACTCGAAAAAATATCCCTCATACATAGAAAAACTCCACAGGGTCCTATGGATCTACACGACTATGAAAATACGATTTCTAAAGGGTGACCAGATATCAATAATGGTTTTACCAATTGTTATGTTTCAGCAGTTGTCAAGGTTATCAATGACATCTAGCTGTCAAAATATTCAGTAAGGTTTGCCATTTCATCGTACATCGGTGCATGCTTAACGAACGTACGGAAATTATTAAAAAATATTATCGAAATTCCGGCTCAGTTGTAAATATGCCACGGGAATTTCGTCGTGAAGTCGGTTTCAGTGTGCAGGTAATTCGTCGCATCGTGGAAAAGTTTCAGCGTGATTGGATCTTAGGACACCAACCAGATAGAGATTGGTACATGAAGAAAACATAGCCGCCGTAGCGGCCAGTATCGAAGAAAACCCAGAAATGTCGATTCGGCGCCGATCAGCTGAATTGGGCATCGCCAGAGATTTGGGACTATATCCGTATAAGATTGAGCAGGCGCAAAAATAGAAGTCAGAGGACCATAGAAAATACCGTGAGTTCGCTAATTGGGCGTTGGAAATGTTGGCCGGACATCCGGATTTTGGCCAAAAAATCATCTTCCCGGACGAGACCCATTTTTGGCTCATCAGAGTTAGACAACATCGATATATCGGAGCTATAGTTCGAACAAAATGGCGGCACATGCCATACAAGCGACGCAATGTTCGAAGTTGTGAAGGAGAAATTTGGCGACTGGGTCACCTTACATTTTTTAAGCGTTCTTTAACTGGCCGCCGCGATCATGCGATTTGATACCACTCGATTACTTTCTGTGGGCCTATGTCAAGTCCTAAAAAAGCAACCTACTGCCGGAATAAGAATTAAAAGCTCTCGGAAAATTCAGCTTTCCGTTCGACTGTGTGTTGCCTACGTCCTATGTCAAAGTGATCTGGTATGGAAAATTAGTTCGCCAATAATTTTGCAAGACAACGTTCAGAGATGGACTCTGCAGAACCTGAACTCGCGTTGGGACTACCCTCTACCAAAATGAAGCTAAGATGGCAAGACCTAATCCTAAGTGCAAAACTCGTATCAGACCGAATGACCTACGTGCCGATCAGTGACCTACGTGATATTTAAGGCAGTGATAACTTGGCAGAGAGCAGACATAAACTCTTTTCTAATATATGGTTGGAGGGAAGTATAACTGATGAATGGAACCAGAAAATCCAATGCCCGATCATCAAGGAAGGAAACTCTCTAAATTACGCTAACTAAAAAGACTTAGACTCCGTAACATTGCGTGGCGCCCTTAACAGCATACTTGAGAGAATTGTGCTAAAGTCGCTGATGAAATTGACATCATTGGCACAACGCAGCGAGCTGTAACTTGTGCATTTGCAAAGTATGCTGTCAACAAGAACAGGCACTTAGAAATGAGAAATCGGACAAAACCTCAAAGTAGACAGTTTTATATAATTTTTAGAAAATTAAGGACTTTGTCTACCTCGGGTCCGCTATTAGCTCTGGTAATGACACTTCATCAAACGCAAAGTTCCACTTGCCAATCATAGTTGCAGCCTTTAAAAGAGGAGAACTCTAAGATGTGTACAGAGACATATTCGCCGTCCTCGTGACAATTTCTCTGTTTTACAATAGTTTCGAGTGAACAAATTTCTAGTATAATGGAAACTGATGGTTTTATAAATATGCACATGCGGTAAAAGAGGAATCCTACAAAACGGTGCTACATACGAAACCTGAATAGCTAGTACAATCCAGTACTGCTAGAACTGACGGCTAATCTGCCAGAGTAGCAGAAGATGGATCTGTAAGGGTGTTCACTATATCTAAAATATGTTGAGATAAAGCACCCCTAATGAATTAATTTTACTTTAATTTGTAGCATTTTGTTAAAATGGAGCTCATGCTCTTCAAGGAAGGACAGCCAACAGTGGAATGGAGAGTAAGACCTCATACAAACATATGTACATATGCACAGGTGCGATACCATTATTTTGTTTTCTTTAATCCACATAACCACCTTATACATTCTTCAATTCACACTTCTTAAATAAAAAGGAGAGTCCCTTCATAAGACAACAATTCCTCAAGACTTAGCAACTTAAAACCTTCATCAACATCACCCTTCAGAAAATAAATTATTGTAATATCCCTTTCTTCAAGCTTATCAGTGAAGACAAATTTTTATAGTTTCTAACATAACAGTTTTGAAAATATTTCCTAAACTATAATGACTGCTTTAAGCATTTGCCACAAAACCAATGAACCAACCCACTATCTCAAAAGCCCATCCTTGGGGCATTTAACTTAGGATAACAAAGGCAATTAGTTGACGTTTGTTCTGTGCGCACCGTTGAGATATTTTCTAACGAAAACGTTTAATACCTACAGCCGCATCCACTCAGAGAAACATGGCTCTTCCGAGTACTTTACCCCTTGTAATGGGTTTTTACCGCTAAGATAACAATTCCCGACTATAAACGGTAACAACGGCAAAACATTAGAGCGAAATACCAAAATATCCACATACAGGCTCTCTATAGAAGGCAACAACTTCAACTGAACCATAGTCGACTAATTAACTGCGATTATTTCGGCCATTACGTGGGATTTTCCCGTTTGGTTAACATCTTGAATTTGGAAAATGTTTTCCCTGACTATCACAATCGCAGCACAGTAACCTTTAACGTCATATTGCTACAAAAGACCGCAAGCTATTTCGAGTATTAGACAGACTAAATGAACCGCAACCCGAGAAATGGATGTCAGATGTTGGAAAGGCATTAAAACGACCGACCGACGACGTTGCTAGTGAATGTCGACTTTTGTGAATATTTTTCAAAGATGCTTCAATATTTATTTAAAACTTAAGAATACCCGTATCTTTCGAGTGTATTCAATCGATATCCAGGCAACCTCTTGCAACCACCCCCAATCAAACAACGTTTACACCGTATAAGGTCGACCGAAGATTTATTGCTTACAAATTTTGTATCCGAAAAATCTTAACCACCAATTGTGCACACTCGTAAATCAATTTCGAAAGAAGTCTTGCGTTTCAGGTGGCACTGAGAGTTGAGTTGAGTTGAGTCCCTTAGCGACCAAAGGCTGCTGTTGGACATGGACATGACCAAAAGGAGGAAATTATGAGTTATGGTCCCATGTCGGTTGGGATTAAATTATTATTTTTCAATGGTTCCTCGAAGATGTAAGACCAAAGGAGAGTGCCTTCAGATCTTGTTGTGAATGCAAAAACACTGTAAGTGGGAGTTAAGGGGTTTCTAGTCTGAGTTAAAGGGCTTTTCCTGTTGTACAAGCATAATGAACATGTAATGTCAAGTCTTGCATCAATACCAGCCAGAAGGATAAATTAGTCGAAAACTATGTTTCTTCGTCATATGCTTCACTTAATGCTCCATCAATTTAAACGTCCATCATGTCAAATTTTGGATAATTCCTGAAATTATTCGTCGGTGTGGGATGACAAAAAAATTCATGAAATGCCATTATCCAGATCCAGACATTTGATGTCAAAAAAGGATTTCGACATGCTGACGCTCAGACATGTGATTTCTTCAACATCCTACTTGAAATAATTGTGTAAATTACTTATATTACAGCTGCTAAATCGTCAGCATTTGTGGCCACGCAAAGATTGCCCATTTTTCAGCATTTTTTATCACTTTTTGAAGAGTTGTTAAAGAGATTCTGGTTTGTTGGAATAAATCTTACTTTTCAACGCACAGGCTGTAATATTTGGTCTTGATTTTGACACACTACCTCTTTCAGTGAACTAAACTTTTATTTGTTTTGGTCAGCTCATTACAATAGTTTTAGCTCATTGTAGTAGTTTCAGCTCAAATCTGTCGATTTGAATGTTGATGTTACTACAACGCTTTTATTAATTAGCTCACTTTCTCTGGCCGAGAAAAATCTTGCAATCAAAACATTGACTAGTTCTAATTAAACTAGAGCTTTAAAATTTTGCATTTATGTATTAGTCTGGTGACAACGCAATGTAGTATATCTGATACCGTTATAAATCCAATATGGCGGATGCTTCAAGATGACAGAACAGCCATTCTTTCAAAGCCTTTTTAATAATATCGTTAGTGTGGCACATGAATTGAAAGCTGAAGAATATGTTTGGTATTATCTTTTCCATGTGACATAAACATAACAACACTGGACTACTTTCAGCATAGGATTTTAGGCACAGATACACAATTCCTTGAAAATGAATATCTTTTCTATGTAACATCAATATTTGAATATTATCGTGTCAAAACTACCATTGCAACTCGTGGAAAGAAAATTGTAGGCCAAAATGTGTGGAAGATCTCCATGTATATATGGAAGATTTATGAGGACCTGCCGTACTGCACTTATTGATCTGATACCGCAATATTGATATTATACTGATACTTGACCGTCGACGTATTGGCTGGATGTGAAGCAAGCCCTGATAATAGCTGATGAACGATCGATTGTTGATCCGAAATATCGTGACATTCGTGAAACCCAAATTCTGATTGAGAAATATCACATTACAATAAGTAAACACTTCATGGTTCGCGTAAAGCGCTTATGCAATTCATTACCCACAACCAACAAGTATTAGGAGGCTAAATGCTGTATTATCCGTGGCGAATTGAATATCGAAACAGAGGAAGGCCTCATTTGCACTCGGTCATATGGATAAAAGGTCGTCATTCCTTTAAGACGCCTGAAAGCATATAGAATAATCTTGATTTTCATGAGCTTGTATCGAAATGTAAAGTACATCATCATAACAGAAAATGTACAAAAAATAATACTGAATGCAGATTCAGCTTTCTAAGATGTGAATCCACTGAAACACCGCCATGTCAGAGCACAAGAAACTCGACAACGAGGTAACTAAGACACGTTATAGCAGAAAAGATATTCAGAAATTTCAACTCAAATAAAATACCATCCACAGGAAACAAAAACCGAATGGGGGACTGTAAGTATGAACAAGGGAACCTAGTGGTTGATTCACATTCAGTATAGAGGATATTAAGGCACCATCAAAACGGTGAGGATGATCAACATTCCGCTGTGAGGCCATATCCAAACCTAAGTCCAACAAGGCTGTTCGTGCAGATGAGGGCTGTGTAAGGCACGAAATCATCCCTAAAATATGGTCGGACTTCTGATGTAAGAAAAGGCTTCCAACAAAGTGAACTACTTTATTGTGACTTCACCACATCAGCGATTATAGGAAGGCTAGCTTTGGCCAATCGATATTCTTTTCGGATGAGAAGGAAATTGAAAAGCAGAGCCTTCTCTCGAATAATCCAAAGTGCTGCTTAATTGCGCAGAGCCATACATGTAG